>CM062296.1:794243972-794686472 GCA_031216915.1 Pictodentalium vernedei
GGCAAGGACCCCCGAAACCCCACAACAACTTTACAAATAGCATGCATGGTATGCGCCCCCCCCCCCCCCCCCCAAAAAAAAAAAAAAAAAAAAATATAGAATCTCAGCAACGCAACTGGTGGGGTTGTGTTGTATTACAGTTGTATGCACTATAAATAAATCACAATAAAATCACATGGTCTTGATTTTGTGAGTTGGGGGGGGGGGGGGGGGGTGGAGGCATAACTTGAAAAAAAGGTTAATCCACAGTTGGTTTGCACATGATGACCCGAAAATGGTTATGGAATAATGGAATAACAGACGACACATTGCTACAGGATTTGTACATTTTTAGTAATTTGGCTCCAAAATATCTATAGCCCATGTGTTTTTATAACAAAAGGTTCGACACACCTGTTGTCATATCGTGGCATGAGCTATGGTTTAGGTCCAAATTACAAAAATATCAACACGCCAAAATATAGCTTATGAGACACTACTGGAAAAATGTGATCGATCTTTTTCCAATTAGGACCACAAGAGTCAGGAACTTGTCCTATGGGCCATATGGTATCCTCTA
Source organism: Pictodentalium vernedei (assembly GCA_031216915.1). Taxonomy (NCBI): domain Eukaryota; kingdom Metazoa; phylum Mollusca; class Scaphopoda; order Dentaliida; family Dentaliidae; genus Pictodentalium; species Pictodentalium vernedei. The sequence goes on from CM062296.1 coordinate 794,244,532, forward strand.
GAGGATCGTATATACAGTACTTGGAGTGTGGACTGTAACTAAATCACCCGCGGAGTGGAGTTATCACCCAAGCTATAACTTTCAAATTTTGCACATATCGACAAAAAGCACACGCAATGTTTCAGCCAATGGACCTCCGGGTTTAACCCGGATGTCCATTGGCTGAAACTTTGTTTGTGCTGGTTATGCTTTGCAACAAATTTGCAATTATTGCTTGGGTGGAATCTCCACTCTGCGGGTGATTTAGTGATAATACACTCTCCACGTACTGTATGGCCCACATGACAAGCTACAGATTCATGTGTTAGGACTCAAACTATAGGAGGTGTATTTGTTAATAAATGTGAATATTCCTTGTAAAACGTGAAAGGTAAACAGATTTTCAGTTACGTTCCGAAAAGTATCAATATTTTATTATTACTTACAGTAGCAGCAGAAGGTTAACGTCTTGCAAATTTGAGATGCTGCTGTTCTCTACGATTCATAAGAGCTAATGAACAATTTATCGGCTCGCGCAGTCAAATATAGCTTCAGACACGTTAAAGCGATTCAAATTTCGAGGGGATTTCGTCATACGGTAAACCCGTTTCGTTTCGCTTTGTTGATCCCGTTAAGTAAACTGTCGTCTGTTTACTTCAGCTTCCGCGTTGGGTGACATGGTGTCGCGGCAGATTTAAATTCCGTCATTTTTTGGAGGAAAATCGTGTAATAAAGTATGTAATCGAGAATTGTGAATCCAACCATTCAGCCGTTAGATAGATAAATCATTTGTGAATAAGTGTGAAGAGAAAAATAAGTGTTAAGTTGATTTCAACCGTATTGCGAGGCGTGAATGTGATATGACCAGTCGAGGGTGCGTTGCACTCCTTCGTCGCTTCGCTCGGTTGTATATGTATATATCATATTGCATGCATGTATGTCATGTTACAGACTCCTGTGATATGACACTGTATCTGCCAACTAAACGCCCTGTAACTTATAATCTCTGGTAATCTATCAGTATCAGTTTTGTTTTTGCAATGCAATATGTACTGGTTATACTCACAAGGGTATAACAGTACTCTTGTATTTTAAATTATTTAAGTGCTGAATATTGATTCTCGCTGCAGGAGTTCTCAAGAATCAAAACGATTCTCTTGAATCGAGAGAATTTTACTGCGACCAAAGTTTAACACTGCTAGCGGGAAGAGGCGGTGCGCGTACTCCTGGCGTACGTCCTCGTGTGTTTCAAATTTGGTGGTCCACGCTAAAAACTAAAGTTTTAATAACTACACTTGAAGTGCTGTATTTAACACTTACTAAGTGCTGAACTAGCACTTTGTTCAAGTGTAGATATCCCAGAACTTGACAGGTGTTACAATAGTACAACTTGACAAGTGTAATGTCGCGACACTTAAAAGGAAACAACGCAGATGACGCGGATCAGGCTCGAACTCTCGAGCCTGATCCGCGTCATCTGCGTTGTGTCCTTTTAATTATGTACCCACCAAGCGTAAATCAAATTATGGACGATTCTGGAAGAACCACCAATGCTAGACACATGGGAAGTGCCATCCATTCAAGTTTCAGATGTCTGACGATTGTAATGTCTAAGTGCTTAAAGCATTGCACTTCGAGTGTTAAAATCAAACCCTAAGAGTTAGAATGGGTTTAACACCTTGAAAGTGTCAGTTTTAACACTTTAGTTTTTAGTGTGTCCAGTCCTATATACTACGGAAAAAATCTGTCAAAGCCATTGGTGTCATTTGTTTATCAACACTCCTCACATTTGATTACTGAATATTCGGTCGAAAAGCTATTAATATCGCATTCCAAATGACATATGTAGCTTTGATATGATGTCTAGATGGGAGCTATCAAGTTGTTTTTTCTGAATTTCATGGAAAAGCATAATTGCTGGGTAGCCATCATGGATTTAGCAAATAAATTGTCAATAATTCCATTGACACACCTTACAGGCCACAGCTCTCACTGGATCAGTTCCACATTTTTTTCGTGGCTTTGGGAGCTATTGGATTGTGTCGAATTTCGTTGAAAACCTTGACCGCCTGAAGTCATCTTAGATTTGGCATGATACGAGTTAACATATCAATGACTCGTTGTAAAGTGGAAAATTCAGTAGGATTTCGCCTTAAACAGGTGATACCCCAAACAGGATTTTTGTCTATTCCTTGGCATTCTTGTAACTGCTGTGTATGGTCTGAGACAACATAATTATAAACAATAAAAGGGCGAGCGCCATAGAAATCTCCAGTATCGTGTCGAATATAATTTAGAATCGTATCATGCAGAGGATTGCGAATGCAATCGAATCTTGAACCGAATCACACCGCTACTAAATTTGTGGATATTGCACCTTTTACAGTCATAGATATATTGCCAGTCTCCACATGAGTATTGTATTCAGGCTTGGATTTCTGAAAAATACAGGGTAGCAATAAATCGCTCACCTGGAACCTACTTAGGCGAGTAAATTGCTCTCCTGAAATCTTTTTCACTTTTTTGCTTCACAAAGATCTTCTAAAGACTTAGTTACCCCCTACACACTGATGTCAATAAAACGCTCACCTGGGACCTACTTAGGCGAGCAAATTGCTCTCCTGAAATCTTTTTTCACTTTTTTGCTTCACAAAGATCTTCTGAAGACTTAGTTAATCCTCTGAACACTGATGTCAAAATATCTAAATTTTAGACAGAAAAAATTTACCATAATGAAACTAGAAATTTAACCAATTCAATCTCGTTTGACAGAGCTCATTGAGCTCTGTCAAACTAGATTGAATTAGGTAAATTTCTAGATGCATTATGGGAAAAAACAGCTTCCTGAAATTTTGGTATTTTGACATCAGAGTGAAAGGTGTTAATATCGGGTTGGGTAATTTCTCCCTCGAGTGTATTCAAGCCAATCAATTTTAAATGAATTAATAAAATGTTAATGAATGAACCTGTATTCATTTTTTACTATCCCCTCCACTCCAGTGTGGTCAGATCGATCAAGAAGTTCAGGGGGGACTGGTACATGTAGTGGCCGACACACAAATGTACCCACCATATTCTGTACACACGTCCCATGGTCCGTCACCATCGAAAATAGCTGAAAGTAGGTGAGCAAAAAAAAACGCTTATGTCGGATTAAATTGCGTGAGCAGTTGAGGCAAGCTAAAAATCGCTTGCGTCAGAATTCTATGACTGTGTATTCAACGGCGAGTCGACTGCTCAGTCGAGTCAATTAAAAAGCGAAATATACTAGAAGTTTTGACAGAGGAACCTTCTTGAACCCTTCTTCTATCGCCAGGTCTCCTGTAGGAGACCTGGTGATAAGTGTTCACGAGGTGACACTCGGTAGGACTTTGACAAAACATCGACAATTCGGAAATTTCCCAATCGACGGGGCAAAATATTGGAGATGATTTCATATCGTATTGAATTTTGATGCAGGGCCGTAAAAAGGACCACTCTCTATTTATTTATTTATTTATTTATTTATTTATTTATTTATTTATTTATTTATTTATTTATTTACGGAGCGCTGTGGCTCATGGTAGACTGTTGGGCTTCTATCCTAGAGGTCCCGAGTTCGATCCCCATGCGGCCGGGACGACCCGCGTTGTGTCCTTGGGCAAGGCACTTTATCCTGGTTGCTTGCATGGGGGCAGGATGATGTCGTGTGCTAAGGCGTACTGCACGTCGGTGGTGCACAACCGCCGTAACCTTGCTTGAGCGGAGCTTATTTATTTATTTATTTACGGAGCACCCTGGCTCAGTGGTAGACTGTTCGACTTCTATCCTGCAGGTCCCTAGTTCGATCCTCATGTGGGACGACCCGCGTTATGTCCTTGGGCAAGGCACTTTATTCCGGTTGCCTGCATGGGGGCACGATGATGTCGTGTGCCAAGGCGTACTGCACGTCGGTGGTGCACAACCGCTGTAACCTTGCTTGAGCAGAGCTTGAACAGAGTTAGAATGTTGAGGAGCTGACAGTTGCTCGTCGATGCTCGGTGGTTTGCTCCGGGTACTCCGGCTTCTTTCTCCCATAAAACTGTCACGGTCCCGATTAGCCATTGTGCATAAGTATGTGACCTTAAACACCAATAAATAAATAAATATTTATTTATTGGGGTTTAACGACACTTTCGACAGACAAGGTCACCTCGTGACGGACAGTTTCACGGGTGGAGAAAGCCGGAATACCCGTAGAAAACCACGGAACAACGGCGAGCAACTGTCCAAGTCCTCAACTTACTAACACCACACAAGCAGGGTTTGCTCTGGTTGAAAGAGGACAAGAGTACCATCCACGCGCAGTACGCCTTAGTACACAGCGTCACCGTGCTCCCACATGGCCAATCGAGATGAAGTGCTTTGTCCAAGAACACAACGCAATCACCCCTCGCGACGATCGGACCATGGACCTTTCGGTTTGAAGTCCAATGCCGTATCTACTGAGCCACCGTGCTCCTGAAAAGGACCACTGGAGGAGCACTGAATGCGGCGTTCCGTGGGAGACAATCCTATGGCTGGTGAAGCAATGCAGATGTTATCTTGTCCTCACTATAACAGCCAAAGTATAAAGCCAGCTCCAATTGATATGGAACAGCCTGGCGGCGAAAAAACTCAAAGGTTGTTTGGCTTTCTACCTCATGGCAGAGCGGTTTCGTCTCCGCAAAATGCGATTGAACAGACATCCCACGGAGACGTATGAAAGAAGGAATAACAAAATTAAATGTTTTCCCACCGACGGCCATTATGGCGTCTCTATGAAAATATATGATCACATCATTTAAATGTCTTTGTCGTGTATTTCCCCGAGACACATTTTTTTGAAAACTGTATATCATATACAAAGTAAAATAGAAAATGCTTACAGGAAATGACACGTTCCTGGACTCAATCACATATTGCTTTGGGGTTTTCAGGAAAACCAGACAAATAGTTAATTTCTTAATTGCACTATTAGGCAAACACATCCATCACATTATTCCCTCTTTCTGTCTGGAATATTCACCAGAGACTCCAGGGCTGAATAAAATGCTTCTGCAGTATATTCAAATATACTTTCACTGACAGTTCAGAGAGTCTGAGACAACACATAAATCTCTATACAACTGCGTTGCTGAAACGCACTTTGGTCACATACGGTATACAAACGTTTCCCGTCAGCCGACATATTAGGGGCAATTGTTGCTTTTAAACCTTCCAGCCCTTGTGGTATCTTCCATGTCGGTTCAATGGAAACTATCGGAAGAGTCCATATCTATTATCTAGGGGTAGAACAATTAATATTTTCAACGTGCAGCCTCGGGAAAAACCTTCACCCAACGCAGACGATATCAAAATTTATTATTTTCAAAATTAGTTTATCAGATTTTCCCCAAAGAGTTCAACAAAACTATATCACGTGACCCCTCATTGGAACGAGCTCAGATTTTTCCCAAACTTATCAGATTTTCCCCAAAGATTTCAACAAAACTATATCATGGGACCCCTCATTGGAACGAGCTCAACGAGCTCGTTCCAATGAGGGGGTCACATGATATAGTTTTGATGAAATTTTTGAAAATTATGTTTTCAACTGCTGAATTTGTATATTGCGAGGGCACAGGCAGACGATTCCTTGGATAAAGGGATAATATTATTCATTCGGGGCTACAGTTAAAAAACTCAAGATATATTGGAAATTAAATTGTGGGTAAATAAATAATGACGATAAACCTATATTTCTGTAATTACACCAGTATTCAATCGATATTGGTTTGAATACCGGTATATTTACCTATTAAAGCCTTCCGTTGAGGGAACTATGCTCACATAGTGTTGCTGAGGGATGCAATAGTGCCCGAGCGATAGCGAGGACACTATTTGGTTCCCGAAGCAACACTATGAGAGCATAGTGCCCGAAACGGAAGGCATTAATGGGTTTAGTACATCACACCCAGACCATCTCCACAACATATTAAAGAAGGAACGGAGAGATAACTAACACTTTACTATCCAAAATAAAACAATGAAATTAATAACATGAAAATGTCAGGAAAACATTAAACTATCAACTGGATTCGAACTCAACGGGTAAAGTAGAATAATGTAAATAAACACATGAAACCGATCAACCAACCATGTGGCACATAACTGGTTAACACGAGATATCATACAACAGAATCAACGTCTCACATATGGTGGTATTAACAGAGCTTGTGAGGCACTATAGAAATTCCATTACTCATGGCACTAAAGTTTTATTAACGTTCACCCCATTGAACGCGTTATGGGTACTTCCTCTGATGTACGAGCACATTTTAATTATTGTAAATATTTACAACACAATTGCTGAAATTGAATTTTGTGGCACAATACTGCATTTTGTTGCATATTTCTTTGGATTGCTTTCGAATGTCAATTGATGTTGAGTTTTTTGAACACTCGATTTCCTCCAACGCACTTATCAGATCGTCCTCATCAATATCGGTATCTAATAATTCGGGTGCTGATACTGTGGAATTTGCTGACTGGAAAGAGAGTTGCGTTGTTATTTCTCAACAGCATTCCTCGCTGCAGGCATTTTTGAATGTTCAGCATCTGCATTATCGACCATGGAACTCAAGCTCTCTGACATACCTCGTTTGACATCAGCTCTTGTGTCCGAAACGTAACTTGACAATGATTTTTCATTTCTGTGTCCCGATAAAGAAATAATATCGCGATCTTTGAATCCACAATCATTAAGAATTGTTATGGTCGTAGCACGCACACAGTGGTTGGTATATGTATCAGAAAGACCAACTTGTTTAGACATTTTTACCATGAACTCTCCTATGGAATTTTTTCCCATTGCCCTTCGCTCAAACCAACATTCGTCATTCTCGTGGTATGAATTTTTGGGAATTTGAAAGAACGCATCACACTCATGGTTTCGTTTCATAAGATATCGTTGAAAACTATTAACAGGGCACATTTTTGTGCCAGTTTCATACATTCTAGGTCCATCACCTTCATCCTCATTCGTTACACCTGTGTGATTTTTTGTTCGCTCAGAAGTAGTTTCCAGGATGTATTTTCTTCCAGTGTCATCAGTTTTAACTACAAAATCACAAGCTTTAATTTCTCGAATGTTTCTCTCCCTCTCCGACAAAAGTAAAATAAAAGCGCAAACATTACTTTATTCAAAAGACCTCTTGGAATGTCCGGATTAAACACAATTGGGTGCTGATATAATTTCCTTAGATCGCCTGAAATAGAATGAAATACTAAGCATCAAAGCAGAATAAACGCTTACACGGTCAATCACAATCGTTTATTGTGATCGAAGATAAATAATATTCAGTGCCCTCTCTAACACTCTTATTCAAAACTATTTAATTGATAGGTCTACAATTTATTTATTTATCCATGTTTATGATAACTTTCAACATACATGGCTCCTCGTAATTTATCTATTTATTTATTCATGTTTATGATAACTTTCAGCAAACATTGCTGCTCGTTATTTATTTACTTTCTCTCACAACTGTTCTTATGTGTCTCTTGTCGATTTGAGTAATAAATATCACTCGTCTATTTCATGTAATTAACAAGACTGTGTATTTATACGAGAACAAATAATTACAACACCACTGTCTATTGCAGACACTGACTTGTTCACTTTCTAGTTTTGTTGTGTTTTATTTTATTATGTATTTTTTATAGTTACCTGGCGGATTGGGTTTTTTGTGTGGGACTGTTCCTTTTCCGTCTTCTCTTGTTTTCTTCAACATGCTGTCGAATACACGATTAGCACCTTTGAAAGCTGGGTCTGTTATTATATCAAAGTGTCTCTCATGTGGGGGTTCTTGCAAATATCTTCTTATTCCTTGACGAATGGCACAAATACTGCTTTTGGAATACAAATCACCATCGCGATTTCTAACGTTTGTATAAAGTCTTTCAATAGTTCCGTTAATCTTCCAACATCTAACGTTTCAAATGCACCATTCCTTTTTCTGTCAGAACAGAACTGCCGGAGAATATTGACAGCATATTTGGTTAAACTAACAGTCTTTCGGCTCTGATGTTGTTCAAGAAAAGAATTAACATTCTCGTTTGCGAATCTCGAAACGCTCATTTTATTTCTATTCGTCTCCACATTTGCCGTCTGCTCAGAAGAAAAGGGGAATCCCCTCGGGATTCTGTTTGCAATGCGTGCGCACTATTGCATGACTCTGGGCACTATGCTTGACTCCGGGCACTATGCTTTCATAGTCCCTATCAATACAGCCAATGAGAATACGGGGATTTGTTACGTGATGTACTAAATCGGTTTATCGATATACCGTGCAGCCCTAAACCTATCGTATCTATTATTGATGGGGGCGTGGTGGTTCAGTTGTTACAGCATTGGATTTCAAACCGAAAGATCCTCTGTTCGATCCCCGCCAGTGGTAACTGCGTTGTGTCCTTGGGCAAGGCACTTCATCCCGATTGCCCACGCGATGTCACGGTGGCGCTGTGTACTTAGGCGTACTGCACGTCGATGGTGCACTTGTCTTCAGTCAAGGCTAACCCTGCTTGGGTTTAGTTTAAACATATTTTATTGTCGTTAGATTGAAAACTGACAACAGGATTGGAACACAAGTTATTAAACTTATATAAGTTCCTCTCCTAAAACATTCAATGACAGCTAACAAAAATATACAAGAACAAACCAAACAAAAAAAACAACAATTTATATCTACAATACAATAAACATGCTTCAAATAAGGTAACAGGAAACCAATTCATAGTAGCTGGAGAGAAGCGAAAGACACGACATGCAGGTATAGGATAAGATGGTATAAAGCAAAAGAAAACAGAGGAGAGTTGGGTGTTGTGTCCTTATCGTACGGATGCGACCATCGCAAGTCATCACCAAGCCTTATCTTGATGTTAGAGTGGAGTTAGTACGTTGGGAAGTATGATAGTTGCTCGCCGTTGTTCGATGTTTCTCTCCGAGTACTCCTGCTTCCCCACCCCTAAAACTGTCCGACACGAGGTGACCCTGGCTGGCGAAAGTGTCGTTAAAACCCAAATAAATAAATCAATAAATAATCTATTATTGACAAAAGAAAACAAGCGCCGTGATTGGAAAGTTGAAAACGTGTTAGTAGATTCGTACGGCAGCGTATTAGCGCCATTTCATTTTTTTGCGTAACTTATGTTAAATTGTTAAATTGTAATTACAATTTAGCTAAATTGTAATTACAATTTATTTAGTTATAATTTCAATTTAGCTAAGTTGTAATTGCAATTTAAGCTAAGTTGTAATTACAATTTAAGCAATATTGTAATTACAATTTAAGCTAAGTTGTAATTACAATTCATTAAGTTGTAATTACAATTTAGATAACTTGTAATCACAATTTAGCTAACTTGTAATTACAATTTAACATAAGTTACGCCAAAAAACCGAAATGGCGCTAATACGCTGCCGTAGATTCGTGCTAGGCTTTCGTTTGATGACGTGGAAGTCATAGCGTAGCAGTTTTCATGTCATCAAACGTCGTCGATGACAGCAGTTTCTACGTTGATTGATCTGACGCCGTCTTATGGGTTGGAGGAGGGGTGTGTATTGGGTTGCGCTGTTTTTCACTGACCTTCCTGGAATCCAGTTGTCTAGTTAGTACTGCTCCCACGAAGGTCTTCGTGCTTTATATGTTAATCTTTTTGATTAAAGGGATTGCACAGAATTCTCGTATTAGCGTTTTTCAAGAAAAGACGTCACGCTTTATTGTATACTTAGCACGGACGTCGATCCGAGCAACCGCATTCCCAAGACACAACGCATTTTGCTCAGGCCTGGGAATAACCCGCGAACAATCGTTTAGGTTACTTGGACTATCTCGACTCAAAGAGTATTACATCCACATATGAATAGAATGGCATGCTGTTTCTGCCTTAAAAGAATTTCCGCCGAAATAAATATCCAAAACTAACGTGCGATCTCGCTTCTGCGAGATCGCGCGTTAGTTGTTGATAAATATGTAGGCGGAAATCCCGTTAAGACGTAAACAAAATATATGATTGGCGTAGAAACAAAAGGTTAGAGAAGGCGGAGAAGCATCACCACACCCTTTATCCAATGGGTTATCACCATGCTATGTAGCGTAACCTACCAACAGTTTACGATATACACCCTTTATTTCCAGGATTGTTTGCTTTACTGCTCGCGCTGTCCATATGGATCCCCGTCCGGGACGACCCACGTTGTATCCTTGGGCAAGGTACTTTATCCCGGTTGTCTACCTAGGGCACAATGACGCCGTATACTATAGCGTACTGCACGTCGATGGTGCACATGTCTTCAGCCGATGTAGCCCTGCTTGAGCGGAGCTTCAACAGACTTAGAATGTCGAGGAGCTGACAGTTGCTCGTCGCTGCTCGGTGGTTCTCTCCGGTACTCCGGCTTCCACCACCCGTAAAACTGCCACGGTCACGATTAGCCATTGTGCATAAGTATGTGACCTTAAAAACACCAATAAATAAATACAATAAATAATGTCCATATGGATACTATGTCATTCACAAGAGTGAGTGTGCGTGTATATGAGTAAACCTCCCCGTCCTCACTTGTGAGGGTTCCATCGAAGCGAGATTCAACAAATCGTAGTTTTCCGTAAACGATATATAAGTTCGCCTGTTAACATGAGTTGGGAAGCCACTTGTCAAACATATTTTTGAACAAATAACTTAAAAGTTTCCTTTTTGTTGTCTCAGAACATAGCTCAAAAGTTCTCATTGGAACGAACGCGTATCGTTTGTGCCAGTAAGGGGTCATAAACTATATTTTTAAAGCAAAAAAAGAGGTATTGTTATTTAAACTAGATCTGTCAGTACGATACGTATGTCCCCACGAGCAGAAAAAGTCCGGAAAACTGTTTCTCTGAACTTTCATATCGTAAACTAAGTTCAAGGTCAATAACTCCGCGAAAAGGCATCCAACCAGGACAAAATTCGAACTAGATTTGTAGGTGCATATGACAAAGCCACATGCCAGAAATCAGCCAATTATCTCACTTTGAGGTGAAAAAGTAAGGAAAACTGTTATTTCGAAATAACGGAATGACGGATGGACAAGGGTAAAGCTATATGTCCCCGGCCATTTTATGGCGGGGGCATAAAATATTTATCGAAGTGTTGTCCTCAGGTTGTGTCAGGTTACGTGTCTACAAAATACAAAGAGATATACACTGCACAAAATAGTTGGAACAACCCCAAAAATTTTAGTCTACATTACATAAAACTGAAACAGTTATGATATAAGCAATATACCAGGTTAAAGGCTGAAAGCAAATTCATTTATTGACGAATGAACGCTTCAGATAAATTCACTGAAGATAGCCAGTGGTTCCACCCGTCATGTGTACGAGTCGTCGATATCCAAAACCACATTTTTAGTAGTAAGTATCGGGTGTGTCAAAGTGCCTTACGAATCGCACATTTTCGATTCGATTCGAATCTCGAATCGAATCAAGTCTTTTATTCGAAATCGAATCGAACCTCAAATCGGATCAGGGGTGTCTAGAAGGTGACCGATTGGGGGAATGGGGTGCTGTATACCTGACTCGTTGTGACTGGTACGGCTCAAGTCCCGAGATATAAAATATTTCAACTACATCATCAAGGCATGCCTTTGTTGAAGGCATGCATTGATGATGTAGCTGGAATATTACCCAGTGATGATTCAAAAACAGAAACGAGTGCGCGAATTGCCCGTACAATGTTACACAGTGGCGGTGCCATGGGAGGGGGGGGGTATGGAGGGGGGTGGGGGTACTTACCCCTCCACTTTTTTCGCCAAGCGTAGTAAAAAAATACTATCATTTTAATTTTTGTATTGAACGTTGCGGTGTTATGGTGGGTATGCATAATTCCATATTCCCAAGTGCACTAAATCAGAGAAGTTTTTAAATTATGTTATGTTTGTGTGTGCCCCCCCCCCCCCCCCCACACACACACACACACATTAGCTGCAAACAACAAACAAGAGTCGAGGTCCCAAAATGCAACAAGGCGTGCCGCGTTCAAACGGTCTGAAACATACCGCTTAAGAGTATTCGTGGAATGCTAGAATCGAGAGCGTGCAACGCATCCGTTTGGAATGCAGCCTACTTTCATTTTCGATTTGAGTGTCGTTTGGTGCTTTGTGCTCGCACTTTACAACAGTGTTCTTCCGTTAAAATGTCACCATGCACGACGTTTTCTATAACTGAAAGACCTAACCAGTAAGTTTCAAAAGGATAAAACTGTTTTAATTTAATTGTCTGAGAATGCTCCAGAGAACACCACTTACAACGTAAGTTATAACAATTTTCTCAACTTCGGGAGGGGTGTCCCCTCCCGAAGTTGAGAACACTTTTTTAAAACTTACGCGCGGCGGGCAACACCCAACTGTACCTCCTCACTTCTGTAACTCTGGCGCCGCCACTGACAATGTACCACACAGGACTAGCCGTTAGAAACAGCGCATCTTCCAGATTGCTTGTAACCTTAATTTGCTTCCAACAGTGGTAGTGACTGGTGAGACTGGAATTAGCATGGGTGGTGGCATAGTGCAGAGGCTAGTTGTGTTAACTCTTTACCCAGCGTAACGACCAAAACCGTCCAGTGCTATTCACAAAAATCGCCAATTAATTTTCATTATTTGTCTCAAAAACATAGGTTATGACCCCTCTTTGGAACTAGCTCGTCGAGCTCGTTCCAATGAGGGGCTTTAAACTACGTTTGTGAGACAAACAATAAAAAAAAATTAGTTATTCAAGAATTTAATTTTGTTTGCAGGTGTCGTCTGCTTTTCATGTTAGGTAAAGGGTTAATATAGCGGAAATTACACTCAGTCTTCAGTCTTCAGTGTTACACATACAGTAGTCTATATAAAAAAAGACAAGTAATGAAAGCCTATTTTGCCCTAACCGATACCTCGTTCTCTGTTCATTTGTGAATTCGTCCATTGAACGAAGTACTTCCTTTTTCTTATCATAAATAGAATTAAACATACGACTGCAGTCTAAAAATTCACCGACTATCAATGTAAAGCAGATGACAAGAACTTGATCCGTTTCAATATACCGCAATCATTTTTAGACGGTATTTTTAGACATTAGAAACGTTACGTCATCATTGTTGTTCCAATGGCGTCGAGTCGCGGGCAAAAGAGTCGAACGGAGAGGTTTTTTTTTTATCAAATAAAGAACCCGTAGAATGATGTTTTGATTATTAATTTATGATAAACATGAAGTTAAATACCTTGTCGATAGCTGTACAAGAAAACTGTGTTGATGAATCTATGTTCAATGGACGAATTCACAAATGAACTTGGAAGGGGGTATCGGTCACGGGAAAAAAGCTTTCATTACTTGTCTTTTTTGTATAGACTACTGTATGTGTAACACGGGGTCAGGACTGACGTGGTGCATTCATTGTTATCGGTGAAAAAGGTGGTTGCAGCCACAACTTCCAGTAACTGCGCTCAGACAATGTCCACGCGTATTTTAGTGTATAAAATGATGAAATGCGCATAGATATCATGAAATACATGTTGCAAGGCAATATTACCTGGCCTACTTTTTGGCGGGTGCTGTGGTTTATGATGTCCGTAGACCAAATTCATAATTGAACATTTTCTTGTAAAACTATTGGGATTCGCGTCTTACGTTTCATATGTTGGGAAAACTGGAGTGGTTCGAATTTTTGTGTGTGTACAATATACAGCATCGGGAAATCGCCAATGCACTCAGTCACGTAGAGACGCACACTATCCGAGATTCAAAATGATTCGACGAAATCCCAGAATTTGCTGGTCTTCAACGACTCGAGAGATTACTGGGATTCTACAACTTTACAGCCTTCTTTCTAGCGTCTTCTCTGAGTATCTGTACCTTCATAAACAGTCTCGACGGGCACTATCGCGAAAATCTACCGCCGTGTATGTTTTAACAAGTATGTAAACCTGGCGAGAAGTGGTTTCCTCATCACGGTCTGAAAGTACGAATTTGATTAGCATGTCGGAAATAATATGTAGAAATGTGAAGACGGCGTGAAATATCTGTCTAAGATAGCTCTTCAACGGCAAATAACTCCCACACTTAAGATAGATTAGCTATTATAATGAAGAGTTGTAATCAGGCAGTGAAAAAATGAAAACCAATTTATCAAAACAAACAAGCTTTCATCTTTCTCATTTTGTCTTCTAAGATATTCTTGAATAGAGATTGGAGTCAGCGATTGACTCTCAGCTGCATAAACTTATCATTGGCGATGGAGTGTTCTAAAACGTAATGTACAGTAAAAATAAAAGAAATGCAAACAGTCTTTAACCCTCAAACTAATACTATTTAAATACAGCTTTTGCAAACTATTTTTTTTATTTGATCGTATTTGTTTTACAAGGATTGGCAAACAAGTTATGCAACTTATATTAACGCCTCTCCTTGGCCCAATGGCGCAGGTGTGTGGGATGATGTAGCGGCAACTTCGTGGCGTCGCTCTTCTCGAATACTTGAGAATTTTTAGCCTGCATGAAGGGTGTCTCTCTTCGCACAGAGGACAGCCATTTTACGCCCTCCCCGGATAGGACGGTACGCTGTGACAGGTTGACAGATCAACCCCATAACTGATGCTTACAGAGAGTGTTCGGACACCTCGAGAACTTTCCACAACAGGGGATCGATCCCGGGACCTCTGGCATGAGAGACCAGCGCACTTATCCAATCGGCCACCACCCCCCCCCCTCCCTTTGCTAACTGTTCGTCCCCTGATTTCCAATGTGTTGTATGTGCATACAGGCACATATAACACATTGGAACTCAGGGGACGTTTTATCTTGAGTAAATTGAAATTTTCATTTTTCGATTTGAATCATTGCTTGCACATTCACTAAGACTAGACAGAGAAAAGTTTCGAAATATACTATTCACATATCTTGGCGAGCAATGTTTCCAGTGGAGGAAGCCGGAGTACTCGGAGAGAACCACTGAGCAGGGGCGGTGGAACCGGAGGAGATGGGGAGCGGGGTGTCTGGGGTTATATGCATATATTTGAACACAACCAATGACCGGTGAAACAAGGAGCGACCCAGAGCATCCCCCCCCCCCCATGTTTTTGCCAGCTATATTTCTCTCATACTGGTGTAAGGTTAGCGTGTTTGATGTTTGTCACAAACTGTGACTAGCATACAGCTGGTTAATAGATTGTAAATACATTAAAATTCTAACTGTGGCACAAATTATTTCGTGAAATTCTCCACCTCGTTGATTTTAATATCCGGTGTCGGTACTCCACGGTGCTGGTGGTAATCTGGATACATCTCCTGACAAATCTCCAAATATCCGTTCAGATGCATGGAAATGGGGGTTTGGAGACCCTGGAATTTAAAATTTTCGAACCGACGACCATCCATTGCACGATCCAGTCCCCCACTTTGAAAATTGTTCCACCGCCACTGCTGAGCTATCTCGACAGATGTAGGAACAGTACTAGTTGAAGACAAGAGGTCGGCTTGCTACATGCATACGGTACACTTCCCTTTAGCCAGTGGTAACCCTGCTGATACCGGTATTGTGAATTGGGGAGTCCAACAGTTACTCACCATTGCTCAGTGAGTCTCTCTGGATACTTCAGTTATTTCTACTCGCAAAATTGGCCAGCGTTATATTACCCAAGATGTTGAAAGTGCCTTTATATCTAAAAAAAACCCCAAAACAAACAAACATAAAACATGTTTATATTTCCGTTTTATGTAAAAATAAGTCGATCTTTGGTAAAATGGGAGTTTTATAGAAACATGATATTAGACACAGTGTGAATATAAAAATATTAGGCCCTGTTCCTGCTGCAACAATACACATGAACGCGGGTTTGTTATATACTCCTTAACGGTTTACTTAATGCGAGACATGCGGTAACGGTTTTCGTCAGATCACCGAAGTTAAGCAACGTCGAGCCCGGTTAGTCCTTGGATGGGTGACCTTCTGAGCGATCGGATTCGGACTCCTGAGTTGTGTCCTTGGGCAAGGCACTTCACCCCGATTGTCCACAAGGGGGCACGATGACGTCGTGGACTAAGGCGTACTGTTTGTCGGTGGTGCGCATGTCTTCAACCAATCTAACCCTGCCTGTGCTGCAGTGCGGAGTTACGATGTTGGGGAGCAGGCCGCTGCTCGTCGTTGATCGGTGGTACTCTCCGAGTACTCCGGCTTCCACCACCCGTAAAACTGTCATCGACACGATGTGACCTTGGCTGTTAAAGTGTCGTTAAACCCTAATAAATAAATAAATTAATGCGAGACAAGCGACGAACAACTCCCCCCCCCCTCCCAAAAAAAAAAACATTTAAAAAAAAACGCAGAAATGCTAAAATTGAAACAAAAAATATTGTTTGCCAAAACACACAGCTTATAACTCTCATTGGAAAGAACTTGTTCCAGTGTGAGGTCATACGCTATGTTTTTGTCTAAAATTGAACAAATATTAAAATCTAAATGGTGCTTTTTGTGAACAACGCTGGTAGGACATCGAAGTGGTGAACTTGAATACTGTAAACGTGATGTCTCCATGAAAACAAGTTCCATTCCATGTGAATTATAAATTGAAATCTGTATCTATCTATTGTAATTCTGACCTCGTTTTTACCTTTGAAACTGACATTCTTCGAGCCCCTGGGTTTCCACTGTGTCTCTTCTACGGAGACCCTGCAGGCCCCTTAACCCATTGAACACGGCAGGCTATCCCCACTCCCCAGAAACATGATACGTCATAATTTCCATAGGTAGGATGACTATTAAGTGATTGTGTCGGGCTGCACATTGAAAATATTAATTTGTCTACCCCCACCCCATCCACCCCACGAAAAAACGAAACAAAACTAACTATGAATGCTTAATGAATGCCACAAGTTCTACCTTCAAAGCTTTGCCCCTCTAGGAATTCGGTTCTCCTTGGAATGACGAAAAATTATGACATAAGTTTTCCGAACCCACGGGCGTCTCTTAAGCAGACTTAGAGGGTGCGACATCCTATAGTGGGGACTGGACTGAGTAACCCAGATGGGCCGGTCCAGTGGAGGGGCTGTCCAATCCGATAGGTCCAGCCATTGCGACCCGGTATTCGTGCCTAGAAAACACCCCAGTTTTAATTATATACTTTCGCACGGAAGTCGATCCCGAGCCACCACGTTCCCTAGAAACAACGCATTTTGCCCAGGCCTGGAAATGACCCTCGAAAGATCGTTTCGGTTAAGTGTGGGTAGCATCAATTGTAAAATACGCACAGAACTACAGGTTACGACAAAGTAATATACCATAAGTTTATGACATTACGAATCTCGCATGTTTTACCAGAAAGGCTTGGCAACTATCCTGACTCAAATGCTGAGTAAAACATCCACATGTGAATAGAATTTCATGCTGTTTCCATCTTAAAAGAATATCCGTCAAAATAAATAGCAACAACTAAAGTGCGATCTCGCTTTTGCGAGAGCGCGCGTTAGTTGTTATTAATTATGTAGGCGAAAATCCCGTTGAGACGTAAAAAGGCATTTCTGACGTAGTAAACACAGCGAAGGTGCATGGAGAAGCATCACCACACGTCCACACCCTTTTCTTATGGGTTACCACCATGCTACAGAGCGAAACCCACCAACGGTTTACGATATACGCCCTTTATTTCCATGCAGGTTTGCTTTACTGCTCGTGCTGTCCATATGTTATTCGCAAGAGAGAGTGTGCGAGTAAAAGAACAAACCTCCCCGTCGTCACATGTGAGGGTTCCATCGAAGCGAGATACAACAAATACTGATTAAACTAATTTCTTTTCGAACAATCCATACAAATGATCAAACATGTTTCCACAAACTTTGTCATAAAAACGGTTGATTGGTATTTCAATTCAAATGGTGTTAAAGCATTGTGCAGTACGTGGAGAGTGTATTATCACTAAATCACCCGCAGAGTGGAGATTCCACCCAAGCAATAATTGCGAATTTGTTGCAAAGCATAACCAGCACCAGCAATGTTTCAGTCAAAGGACCTCCGGGTTAAACCCGGAGGTCCATTGGCTGAAACATTTCTTGTGTTTTTTGTCGATATGAACAAAATTTGAAAGTTATAGCTTGGGTGATAACCCCACTCCGCGGGTGATTTACTTACAATTCACTCTCCGCGTACTGTACATATATCAACTTGATAAACTCTTGGAAAATTTGTCTGGTAGCCGATCAGAAAAAGTTGAGAGTTTAGTAACTAATTCTCGCCGCATTTCTGCTGGAATGCAGGAAATTGTTATTAACTTTGTCAGACGTTTAGTTTTCTTATCTTACGTGAAATTCTAGGTACCGGTACGTTCTGTGCGACTAATTTCCCGGTCATATTAGTGTTATAGCATAGAATGGCTGAACATAACAAAGAAAAATGGCCTTATAGTTACCTGTCCTCTTGGTACATCACCTACTCAACCGATAAAAATTGTTCAATGTCAGATAATACTGAATTCGTGCAATAAATCTTGAGATATGGAAAACAGTTTTGAACCACCCACCCCTGATCGATGGAAAGGAAGCCTATTTGGCGAGGCTTACAAATAAATTGTTTAAAAACAAATACTTGTCAACGCCGGACTGCCCCACCTCACATGCATCCGGCGTTAAATACAGAGATATGGAAATATTTTCATACTAACTGATGATAAAGAGCGCGACATATTCCACGTACCACTTTTCAGTTTATCACCAAGTAACATATAGTCACTATCACTTGGCCAAGATAAGTTAGTACAGATTTCAATTCAACATTTGTATACAGTTTTGAATTTCGAGAACAAATATTACTAGGGAGCAGGCGAAAGTACAAGCCAACTCCGAACTGCCATTTGTTAAATCGAGTGCGTACACTGTTTGTTGAGACGGGCATTATAGTATTATTTATTGTTGACCTGCGCGTGCACGGAATTGCACATGAACGCTGCTTTTACTTCCGAATTGATAACCGAACAAGCCGAAAAAAATAGTCCGTATTCCATCAACACATTCTGAAGCCTCGTTCTCTTATTACAGTGGTATGACAAAGGATTACACACAGTACAGTCGCCGTGGACTGGTCGTAATCCACACGTGGGCAGTGATGTCCACGCATGCGTTTACCAGGTAATAAAAATCATCAGCAAAATTTTAATTAATGAAGCACCGGGTTGTACCCGGTGATTCATTAATTAAATTTTTGATGATTATTCCTATAATTAGTGTTGGAATCTAATATTATTGTGTCGGTGGAAATATTGCCCACCGTGGAAAGTTATCAGTCCACGGCGGCCGTACTGTACTGTGCTTTCCAGCGGTGTGGAAATGATCATCGCGTTACAACGGTGGTATTTGGACGAGAAAGCATAACCATCTGAACTCTTGTGGTATCTTCCATGCCAGTTTAATGGCAGCAAATAGAGTCCATATTCATTATTTGGGGTAGACCTCGAGGCTGCACGTTGAAAATATTGATTGGTCTACCCCACGCATTTACTGAACAGCCATCCTATTTAATGACGTAATGACGTATCATGTTCCTAGGCGGAAAAGATGCCGCTAGGGCAGTGGTGGCGCCAAGGGGGGTCGGGGGGGGAGGGCTACAGCCCCCCTGTCGGAGAGGTCCAGCCCCCCCCCCCCCCCCCGTCGGAGATTTTTAGTCAGTCCGTCGGTGAGCCTCGTACACCCGACTTCACGAGACATTTCCGACAATCGAATGTAGATATCTCGTCTTGTCAGCCTCGAATCCGTGCAGCACTGGAACTTTGATAGAGAATAGTGATTCTCACGAAATTCCTTAATGTCGTTCGTCAAACTGGCTTTATAGATGAAATATTTCCCGACCTTATTATAATATGTTTACTTTAACCTTTTACCCAACGTAACGGCCAAAACCGGCCAGCGCTATTCTCAAAAATCGCCAATTAATTTTCATTATTTTTTTTTATTTTTTGTCTCAAAAACCTAGGTTATGACCCCTCGTCGAGCTCGTTCCAACGAGGGGTCATAACCTATGTTTTTGAGACAAAAAATGAAAAATAATAGTTATTCAAGAATTGTCGTCTGCTTTTCAGGTTAGGTAAAGGGTTAGATAATCAACAAACATACTCAATTTGCTTTTATTTTGGTTCTCCAATTAACCAATTTTCACTCATTTTCCTTCATTTGGGAGGTCAAATGTTTTAGCTCCCCTGTGGGAGAGGTCAGCCTCCCTGTCGAAAAATCCCTGGCACCACCCCTGCTCTAGGGTTCAAAGGGTTAAGCGCATATAATAAACGAATATACTCGTTTTGTCGTTTTGTTCACCCACAAGGCACACACAAATAGATGAACGATCCAGGCAGAACGGAATCTATTTCAGCACCAACTGTTGAGGGATTTTCGATTAATTCTATTACATACACCACTCAAGGTAATACAGAAATCAAATATATCACAATACCACTTAGGGAAAGTCATTTTCTGCTCACAGTTTCAGATAAACAGTATCTACGTATGACAAAGAAAGCAACCGTCAAATTGCCACAGCGGGAATATCTAATGCATTAAGTAAATGCGACTTCAGATCTACAGGCGGTTGCCATTTTTCTCTCAGATATGTAGCCATCAACAAATTAGAAAAATCGACGGGAAGCGTGTTTGTCTGAGTGCAGTATTGTTATACAATAGTCCAGGTTCTTGTGTCCTAACCCTGTAAATGGAAAGCTAACCCTTTACCTAACCTGAAAAGCAGACGACACTTGCAAAAATAATTCTTGAATAACTAATTTTTTTCATTTTTTGTCTCAAAAACATAGGTTACGACCCCTCGTTGGAACGAGCTCGACGAGCTCGTTCCAACGAGGGGTCATAACCTATGTTTTTGAGACAAAAAATGAAAAAAATAATGAAAATTAACTGGCGATTTTTGAGAATAGCGTTGGCCGGTTTTGGCCGTTACGATAGATAAAGGGCTAAACATGAGTTTAGTTGGAAATGGTAAACGTAGCAATAATCAATGGTTGCGATAATGATCGCCAAGTCTCAAGGAATATTATAAGTCACATGGCGTGTAGGTGGCTGATACATTTCCATACAAGGCGATGAGTGTTCATATCAGGTGAGGCGAAGCCGAACCTGATATGAACACTCAGAGCCTTGTATGGAAATGTATCAGCCAGCTACACGCCATGTAACATATTTATTATGTCGAAAGTCCATGTAAATCAAGCGATTAATAATTTTCTCCATAAACAAACAACGGCCCGGAATTTATTTTTCAGGAACCACTATTGATAGCACCGCGCAGAATCATGAACAGTAACAGGCACCGGTACGTGTAACCATGGTAATTGTAAACAAATCATCACTTTGCGAAGGGCGATTGCCGTACTTGTTTACAAATGAAACGAATCGCTGCTTGCCACTGAGATCAGTGCTGCTTGCCAACTCGGCATAATCTGGAGGCCCCTTGCGTACATTTACTGTTGTTACTACCTAAAAAGGACTAATAAAGCAGTTTTGAACATTAAAAATCACTTTTTTACTGTAGAGCAAACAATAACAGTGACTGAAGGAGTCGTAAAACAAAGAACTTTTCAGACTACAAATATTATCTTCTGCCCATCTTTTTACATATTTAATGTTTTAAATCACAAAATACGGTATCTTGAAAATATTTTCGGAACCTAAATTCTCTTATTTTGTTTTAATTCAGATTTTGAAAATTCGAAGTGAGGGGAATTGCATCAAAATAGTAATGGCGGCTACTCACCTGATATTAATTAATATCAGGTGAGTAACCCGATACGGTGGAATCTTTAGAGGGTATTCCAGCATTTTGATTGGACAAACTAACTTTGAGACATAATAAATTATTACCACTTTGCAGGGCGTTCCCTAGTGTATTAACGCTGTTATGCCGAGCGTTCAAAGTAAATAATGCATGGCAATCTCCTAAGTTCCAGGCCGCGGGCCGATAATGAAAATAATCGCCCTCTGGCATCATTGTTACATCACGTGATCACCGCTTGTTCTCGATCGGCAAGGAGCTGAATCGAAACGACGATACCAGGGAAATGATTCATAAACGACCGAACTTTTCTTACCAATGGCTAGATTGTTGTTATTAGGTAAGTAATCCAGATTATTTTTATTATGAAGCAATTGTAAGAAGCCGTCATTGCCGAAAAATTACATCACTTTCCTAATTTCGACGTTCATGCACTCAATTTGTGACACGGGAATTCCCCCAAATTGTCGCCCCTGATCTCTCCGATGCGCATTTGTAAACAAACAAATGGTAATAATAGTAATAACATTATTTTTGCGAGCATTATGGTATATTAGCGGCCCTGCAGAAATTATTAACAGCCCTCGGGCCAATTAGCGGCCCTCGACTTCGTCTCGGGCCGCTAATAAGCCCTTGGCTGTTAATAATTTCTGCAGGGCCGCTAATATACCATAATGCCCTCAAAAATCATGTTATTGTTATATTACAGTATGACACTTAAGAATAATGAACGGTAAAGTTCTTGCTCTGACTACATCGCAAAAGTGGTCTCTTTCTTGATTTGATCCAGAGCGGCGGAAGCAAGTTAGAAGTGATTGGGCTGGGACGTGTGTTATTGTCCAAATACGCATACAAATTTAAAAATGTGCAAGTGGAATCAAATTCACAATTGATTGATTGATTGTTTATTTCAGACACCTGGTCCATATAACAAAATGAGAAAAAAAAAATGAAATAGTTACAGAATATATACTAAGGTTAGCAAACAGTGTCAAACACATGAACACACTTATTTAACAACCACTGGAATTAAGAAGTGGTTCTGAGCATCAATCTGAAGAAGGCCATGAAAGTGATGGATGAGCACCCGAGTCAATCGTTGTACAAGAGAGAGATCCAGGATTTCATTAAGGGCGAAACAGCTCTTAAGTCAAAATTGCATATTGCACTAATAACGGAGTTGGTACTGGAGAACAGTCGCCTGCGGAAACTATAAACCTACCTTCTCCTTAGGCACCAGAGGGAGGGGACGTCATTCAGGACAAACATGTCACTGGCACTACAGAATTTGTCACAGCCCATAAGAAGTCAGAATGCATTATTGTTAAATACAGAAAGTCTCCGGATGCCTTTTTGTGCAAAATTAACCCAGAGTTGACAACAGTACAATGTGGTGATGTATTGAACAAACAAAAGCTTATTGACACACGGTGAACGTTTAGAGAACTTTCTTATAAGCTGATTGGAACGAATACAGATTGCATGGTATTGTCTTTTTATGTCAGCATCATCTGTGAGGTCTGAGTGAATTATGTGACCCAGATACTTGAATTCAGGGACAACCAATAATTCGGTTGTACCAAGATAGACTTTGGGAAAAGTTAAACAATAAAATAATTACGGTAAGAATGACATGCGAACAGTTTTCTGAGTGTTATAAATCATATTAATTTTCATCGCTTCAAGTTGACATACCTTCAGCAGATTACGGAGACCTATAACGGAAGGAGGAAACTCACACATATCATCTGCGTAACACAAATGGTTTATGGTTTTCGCTCCGATGCTGCAGGCAACATGCAGCTTGTTCAGTGACTTGCTCATATCATCAATTATATACCCCTATATTATATTTATGAATTCCGGTCATTTTCTTCCATATTTTTGCCGAAATTTGCGGGTACTATAGCAATGATACAGTTAAATAATTATGGAACGATTCGTTCGGAGTTTTTTTTTTGTTTGTTTTGTTTCGTTTTGTTTTTCTGACACAACGATTGCCTTGTGTCCTGTAGTCATCGTCATATTTTCAATAATTGTCCTTTTCCTAATACGGTAATTATGATACCAACTGAAAAGGTAAAGTAAACCCACCAAAATTTGTAATTCTAAGGGTCAACAGCTGATCAGCCTTCGCAGGATATATATTGTCCACTTGAAAACATAAAGGCATCAACTGCAATGTTTAGGCATTGCAGTTCGCACCATTTAACTCTGAAAGCACGATGCGGTGTGTAGAATGCACATTGCGATCCCTCATTCGATTCGACGAGAGCCAAAAAACGCTATGTTTTGGGGGCAAACATGAACAAATATTGAAATTTGATTTGCCATTTCTGTGAATAGAGCTGTCTGGGAAAAATCTGTTAAGCTGAAGAAAGGGCTAACACGTTTAGTTCTGGACCACCACAATTATACTCCTAATAGTAATCACTAAACAACAACCGTTTAAATTACGTGTGGGTTACGTCAATTGTTAAATAGGCGAACGAACTACAGGTTACATATAGAATATACCCATAGTAGCTTAGTGTACCAAATGTTTTCCACGAGTGGTGAAGTGGTGTGAACCGCGAGCCTTTGGCGCGCGGTTAACACCACTTCACCACGAGTGGTGAACATTTGGCACACCAGGCTACTTTGGGTATATTTTATTTATACCATGATCGTCAGATTATTAAGAGTCGCTATTATTTTTTCTCGATTTTACTGAGCACCAGACGTACATACGTGCAAATCTGTTTTTGTGTACACGAGCATCGGTGGGCGTACTTCCGCTGTCAATTTTATCGCCGAAACGAAATGGAAAACGAAACGGGACCTTTTTCATTTTAATAGCATAATAACGTACCATTTCGAGTTATGGATGCTTTATTAACATGAGACAATGCATGTTTGTTAAGTGTTGGTGTATAATGGGGTAAACTCATTTAAAAACGTAATAAATAATTATCACTTTCATTTCACTCTTCGTGAGGCGACGTGCGATAAATTTAGACAAGTTGCATTCAGATCGACGTCACCAAAGGTCAGCTTGGATGTAGTTCCACTTTAGGTGCTGGCGTGTTCACCACGGTTGGTGTGTAAAGCTAAAAAAATTTGTCATAGGCTTTTCATATATTGTAGAATAGGTAATCATGGTATAAAACAATGTAATGCAGCTTACCTTTATTAAATTAAAAATCTCTCATGTTTTGCCAGAAAGACTGGACAGTCCATGGGAACTATCTCGACACAAACGTTCAGAATTGCATCCACATCTGAATAGAATAGCATGCTGTTTCTGCCTTAAAGGGACTTCTGCCAAAATAAATAGCAACAGCTAACGTGTGATCTCGCTTCGGCGAGATCGCGCATTAGTTGTTGATATTTATATGGGCGGAAATCCCATTAAGACGTAAAAAGGTATGACCGGCGTAGTAAAAACTGAGAAGGTGGAGAAGCATCATAGCATATCTTTTCCTGTGGGTTACCGCCATGCTATATGCATAACCTGCTAACTGGTTACGATATAAGCCCTTTATCGCCAGGGCTACTAAAATTCTAAAAATTATCTCAGCTTTAAAATCCCACACAGAAAGACCGACTACACTTACATAACCCATTTTGAAACCAGTATATAGTACGGACGCCGCGCACTAGTCGCTTTCCACGGGTGGACAACATTTCAAGGACGCAATAATATTCGATTCCAAACACTAATTATGGGAATAATCATCACAAATTTAATTAATGAAGCATCGGGTAGAACCCTGGTGCTTCATTAATTAAAATTTTGCTGCCGATGATTCGTATTACATGGTAAATGCATGCATGGACATTACCATCAGTCCGTGGCGGCTGTACTGTAGAACGATGCCAAGGTTTCAGGCAACCAGTCTAATTCTGTTTTCTAATTCGACGCTGTTTGTCTACTCAGGTTTGTGGAAATTTGTGCTCAGACATTACTTACAAGCATATACAAGGAATCTTTTCTGCCTCAGTTATAGATATTCCAATTAATAAGTATTTAATTCCCCTTGAAAACTCCAAGATACTAACATAATTTCTAATCATAAAGCTACGTCTTCTTTTCTGGTTGTATTGCCGTCAAAATTCCGATCAAATAAGTCTGAAATGAGCAACATTTCTTGCTTCGATTCACAGAAAGTGCACAAATGTTTATGAAATCTGTCAGATGCCATCGCCCGGAATATATCACTTGGTTGGAAAAGCGAATCGCTTTTCCAACCAAATGAAATATTTCTGACGACTGGATTTAAACATTGGAGAGGGTGACATGTTTGAAGGGGGCTGGACTCGTTCCACAACTCAATAATGTCGACTTTCTTACAGAACTAGACGAAGGGCATGAGAGCTTGGAACGATACCTTGTTCACAATGGGTGATAAATGATGAAAATCTTCAGCACGTTATGGGAATTTGTTTGACAGATTAGCAGAAAAAGTTCAATTTAATGGCTGACTGTTGCGAAAGTCATTAAACAAAGTTACAAATACATTCTGTTGTGATGCTATTATTGGAATGTTCTTAAGTACACGCTTTTGCCATTGACGAATATCTTAAACTATCCATTATAGCGCACATCAATAAAAACATGGTAAAGTGAAACCCTGTCACTCCCGGATACATCATGATATTTCTACACTATTTGTTTTCTTTATATTGTTGTTTTTATTTTTGCTGACTCGTTTTGATCCCATAGTTATTGTTGTGATTATTGATTATCACTCATTGAAATTAATCTATCTTCTTCGTTCAACATTTTCATTGGCTTGCAGTGTCCTCTAAAATTAGTATTAAATATGAAATCGTGAGTCATTAAAATGTGCCCCTTTTTGATTGTAACGAAGCATGATTAAAATACAGTGTTTGTTTGTTTTAATAATTTTGTAAACATTCAGTTTTCTATGTTCTGCAGAAAATAAATCTCAAATATTCTGTGGACGGTATTTATTTTTCGAAAGAGGTGCATAAATATAACTGAACACACAACTTTATAAGATATTTCTTCATTAACTGGTTGAATGCTAAATTTTCTGGTTGCCAAAATTTATTCACATGTCTTTGCCTTGTTACAATATTCAAGACAGACTGAAACTAATGAAAAGAGAAATGTACAAGATGGAACAACTTAGGAGTAACACTCAAGAACTTTGGGACTACTTCAAAGACCAACTGGAAAGTAGCGTACTTATGAATATACCGCAAAAAACAACAAGAACAAAACTTGGAAATCACTGGATTACAACAGACATAAAGTGACTGATTCGTAAAAGAGACAAACTCTATAAAAAGAAGAAGAATTTAAAAACGGATGACACCGAGAAATACAAAAAACTAAAAACGATAGTAGAGCGGGAAGTGAGGCGGGCATATTGGAAATACATAGAGGACATCATAACACCTGATCGTAATGACGGAAGTAGGTGATAATTGAGAGTTCAACCATCATCGTACATGTACGTGTACGTGTACGTGTACACCTCCATAGGATTTAGTGTTAAAATCGTGTACATGTACAAGATTTTTAACGTTTTTTAGGGTGCTTTAGAATCCCTTGAGAATTCAAACATCACTGATTGTATCCAAGAATGACAGAAAACGCATGAAATTTTACGTACAGTACATGTACCGTTTTGATTGAAATCGGCAAGTGAGTTTCCCCCATAGGATTCAGTGTTAAATTGCGAGCAAAAAAACGTTTTGAGAATTCTAAAATCATCCTCTTGCCGATTCTAACAATCCGCGTCCGTACACGATTTTAACACTGAAAACCCAATGGAGGCGTACACGGAGATCCGCTTGCGGATTTTAGGTCGGAAATCGACTCGCGTGAAGAGGTGATGTTTGAATCCCCAAACCCACTGTCGCGTTTCTCGAAGTGAGACTGGTGCACGTTATTGCGAGGTGATCTCAACGAGCACTTGATGGAAATGTTTTGAACGAAGAGTGTTGTCGGTGTGTTAGAAATTCGCAAACCCACTGTCACGTCTTCCTGAAGAAAAAACTAACACATGTTATCGTTATGACTGAATGAGGTTTTTGTTCAAAAAGAGTCGATTATGAATATGGTCTGTATTATAGACATTCGTGTTTTGTCTTGATGTGACGAATAGAAATTGAGTTTGGGGGATATTGTTCGAAAGAGTCGATCTGTAATAGATATTCGTGTTTTGTCTTGATGTAAAAGAAGAGAGATTGACTTTTAAGCGTTCGTTCGAAAGAGTCAAACACTTAGCGGAATGTTTAAACGCATTTTCCGCTCAATTAGGTTTTGAGTGGTAAAATTTTTATTATATTCAAGATAGCAATCAGAGAGATGAATAAGTTCTCAGCGTTAAAATTAGTTTTCTTTTGTGTGTTGAAACTGTTTTAACAGTTATCAAAGGGATTCTCTCTTAATTCGACAGTGAGTGAATGGTTGTTTGATGTGTGAATGGAAATCTTTCGACAAAATGTAAAAACTACTGTCAAAATGCGTTAATCGGAAACCGGTTTGTCATGTACTGTTTAAACGTATTTTTTCTTAAACTTCTCCAATTCAATTAACAGTCAGTTGAGATGTGAATATTTTCAGATTATTATATTAAAGACGGAAAGATTTTTATTACTTAAAAACATAAAAAATATAATTAAACATTTAATTTTGAAAATAATAAAACAATTAAAAACAAAAGATGTTTTTACAGATGGATTCTAGACACCGAGATCTAATTTTAGAAGAGTTTGAGCGTGCTAAGAAGGGGATTCAGTCAGCTGATATAAGCAGACGTCTTGGTGAGATGGAACTCAAACGCGAAGCCACAAAAATATTTAAACCCGTGACGGAGGGTCAAGAGCGAAGCAGAAAGGAGATAGTTGAAGAATTGAGACCCATAAAGGAGAGTTCTTTGAGAATGGGTTCATTGCCCGGTAGTTTTGGAAATCGGTATTCCGTTCAATCTACACCGGATTACGTTCCCACGGGAATTCAAACAGAGAGCGAGTCTGATGATACAGATTCGACTATCACCACTAGTAGCGTCGCATCGTCTGATGATGATGGCGGTAATAGAGATCAGTTGTATGGATTTTATAAGGATTCAGAAGGAAGGATTTTTGTAGGAGACACAGAAGTAGATATTGGCGATGATGAATTGATCGTGGGTTCGAACAGATACGAATTGACTGATGGACTGCACAGATTGCTCCTTTACGACAAGCCTAGCGATTACACGGATCAGGATTTCGACAATTACGGCGACATTCTGGTTCAGACCCACGCCATGAAGAGAAATAACGATGCCAGAGAGACGAGACCCAAAGCCAACAGAGGTTACAAGTGGACAAAAGTGGTGAAACCCATATGGGATATGAACAAGAAGTTCGTCGAATCGGTGACTGGCAAAGGGGTGAAAACCAATTTTCTTCCGAGCGATTCTGACGCTCTGTCTCAGAGATTGAGTTTGTTGATGGCGAGCAGACGGGCTGGTAACACAGGATTAGATAATCAGATAGTTACTATATCTGACGAATTGTTAAGACAGAAGGTTTTGAATAAAAACCACTATAAAAGGCTGATGAACGAATTGAAGGATTGATGTGTATATAATAAGTAGAGAGAAACAAACAAACAAACAAACAAAAATAAAACAGTAAATTTTTATACTAGAATAATAAAAGTATTTAAAAACAACAAAACGATTTACCAGTCAAAAAAACAAAAATATATTATAAAAATAAAATATGTTGGTGATAAAGAACAGGGGATACGTCAGAACTTACGTTCAAGGCGGTTCTGGCATCGTCGATTCTATAATGCGAGCGTTCACGAGCGATGCGGGTAGAAAACTCGCATCGACCGCATTTGAGGTCGGTAAGAAGATGGCTTTGGATGCTGGTAAGAAAGCCGCTTCCGAAGCCAGTGGTAGGATAGCCTCTGTGGCTGGCAAGAGGGCAGCCGACGTGTTGATCGACAAGTTGATCAGTCCGCCGGAGAAGCGAGCTGCGTTAGAGCGAACGCCGAAAAGTTGGAAAGATTTTAAGGATGCTGTGGTACCCATACAAGATTTAGCCAAAATGACGAGTGGATCTGGATTGAAGAGAACTCGCGACGGTGCGATATAAATAAATAATAACATTAAAAACTGAGTTTGAAAAACATGAAAAATTTGCGTTTGAAAAGAATCTAAAATAACAAAAAAAAAAAAAATAAAACAAAGATGAACATTAAAGATATGTCTTGGAACGACGCCGTGACCAAGAGGTCGAATAACGAGTTCTTTCCCAAAAGCATAAGAGGCTTGATAGTGGGAAAATCGAATTGTGGAAAGACCAATCTGTTGATGAATCTGTTGTCCCGACCCGACTGGTTGGATAACGACAGATTGTTTGTGTTTGGCAAGAGCTTGTTTCAACCCGAATACAGATTGCTTCGAGAGTGCATGGATCGTAGATTGCCCAAGGACGTCATAGCCAGAATCTTTGACAGTAGGAAGGAATTCGACAAGAGTGAAGCTCCACTTTCGACCATTTTGGACGGTGCAGCGATGGAACTGATGAAGAGAAATGCATCTTCGAACGTCGAGTGTCGATTTTATGAGAACGCTAGCGACGTTCCGGATCCTAGAGAACTGAAATCGGAAGATAAGAATCTCATGATTTTCGACAATCTGCTTTTGGAGACACAGAACCGATGCGAATCGTATTACGTTAGGGGTCGACACAGCAACGTGGACTGTTTCTACCTCTCGCAGAATTATTTTCGATTGCCCAGACAGACGATAAGGGAGAACGCTAATTTTCTATGTCTCTTTCGCCAAGATCTCAAGAATCTCAATCACATCTACGGCGATCACGTCGCAAATGACATGAGCGCGGCGGAATTCAGGAGATTCTGCAAGAGGGTTTGGGATGGTGGACTTTACAATTTCGTCGTGATCGATTTGACAAGTAAATTTAATGGCGGAAAATATCGGTGCGGATTTGACAAGTTTTATGTTTCTGATGATAATAAGATAGAGCGTGAAAATAAAATTTAGAAAATAATAAATCTTCAAATAAATAGTTTTGAATAAAAAAAAAATAAAATTAAATATAATGTTTGAACATGGAGAATTGTTAGAATGGATAGCCGAGAATACGGCTGCAAAACAATCCATTCAAATCGTGGTGAGTGGCGATCCGACTCGATTCGCTACGAAATTCGAACCTTCCATCGAATTGAATAGAGAGAAAAGATACGAGATGGCATTTGGTGAATCTGGAGACTTATTATTCCTTTCCCAACGTCACCGAAAAGAATAACTCGTTCAAGTATTCCGACGGAGTGGATTGGTTGGAGATTCGAATTCCCAAAGGGAGTTACGACATAGACGATTTGAACGATTACATTCTGATGCGAATGAAGACGGATGCAAAGGGAAGCAACAAGATCAGACTCGCTCCCAATCCTAATACCTTACAGACGATGTTGGATTTGGAAGATAATTTTCGAGTGGATTTCAACACGGACGATTCTATAGGCAAGATGTTGGGATTTGATCGAAAGATGTATCGAAGCCACGCGGCATCTGAAAATATGGTTGACATTCTCGCAGTCAATAGCATTCTGGTGAACGTGGACATGATTGCTGGAAGCTACGTGAATGGTAGCGCTCAACCGACGATCTATTCCTTCTTTCCAAACGTGTCACCGGGTTATAAGATCGTGGAGCGACCTCGAAATTTAGTTTATCTACCAGTGATTTTAGACACGTTGTATAGTCTCAAAACCACGTTGACGGATCAAAATGGTGAACTGTTAGATCTTCGCGGAGAGAGGGTGATGATACGATTTCACATAAGAGAAATATAAAAGCAAAAAAAAAAAAAAAGTGTATATATATATAGATAACAAAAATAAAATAAACGCAATATTAATTTTACAAAATTATTTTAGTATAATTATTAAACAAGAAACAATTGAAGTAAATATATTTAAAAAAAAGAATTATGACAGAATACGTGATTAAAAATGTGAACATATCCACAGGACAGAGGAAGAAACTTAAGAGAGCGTTAACAACTCGAGGTGAGGCGGTGAGATTCAAATTCACTCACGAAGATCTGATGAGAGGCGGTCAGGATTCGATCGCCTGGACCAGAAGTCAAATCAAAAGGATGGAGAAAGCGATTCGCGATGGAAGAGGGTTGATGGTGAGAATGAGTCCCGCTCAATTGAGATACAATTTGAGAATGAAAGGTGGTTTCCTACCGCTATTGGCAGGAATAGCCGCAAAAGCATTACCCTTCGCCGCAAAGGCACTACCCTTTCTCGGAAAGACTCTCGGCGTGGGAGCTCTCACGGGACTCGCCAGTTCGGCAGTTGAGAAATTAATGGGTGGCAGCGGACTGTTTTTGAAGAAGGGAGGAGCCGTGTGTCTCGTCCACGTAGATGATAGCGGTAAAGGATTGTATCTAGAACCCGTTAGAGGTGGCAACTCTCTGAGAGGAAACGGTCTCTATCTGAAGAGTGGACAGAATGTTGAGCGACTCGGTAAGGGTTTGTTGCTCGGTGAGAATTCGCCGTTTAAGAATATACCGATTTTGAATATGTTATTATAAGATAAAATTGTATAAAGTATAAATCATAGAAAGTATAAAATAATACATTTAAAATTAGTAAAAAGGTGGAGAAATAATTTTATCATCAGGATGACAAGGTGGAGAATTTATCACCTGGATGAAAAGGTGAAGAAACAATTTGACGATAATGACAAATATCGCAAGACAGAGAGCGAAAAAATAAAAAAATGGTTAGACGCTAATGATGGATATCTAAGGAAAGAACTGATGAAAGAGATAGATAAAGCGCGGGATAGACGGCTGAGAATGAGGCGCTTTCCACCATCACCACTACCTTCTGAAGAGAATGGTAATGATGCGAGTGTTACCAAGAGATGCACAACATTCGTTCATAATTATGATTCGGATAAACAAAAATGTTGTTATAAACGTATCATATCACAAAGAAAAAGAAAAAAAGAAGAAGAATCGACGCTGAAAATTGAGAGAAAAGGAAACGTTATTATAATATATGGTAATAGTGAAGAAGAAGGAAAACAAAAAAAAATGAGATCTAAAGATGATCTCATTACTTTTTTTTTTTCATTTTTCTTCGCTAAAAATCAATCTCTCTATTGTTTATATTTCCAAGCTCGTTATTAGCATGTTGACACTCATGTTTTCAAGATGATCTCATCACGTTTTTTCTTTCTTCTTCGCCCCAAAAAAAATCAATCTCTCTATTGTTTATATTTCCAAGTCCGTTATTAGCATGTTGACACTCGTGTCTTCTCCATTTTCGAAAACATGTTGAATGTTTATCTTTACTCTTTTGAGTTTTTTTTACATCGTTCAACTCGCTCTCACCACCAAATTTCTCCATGAGTTCGAATGAGATGTTTGGAAATATGTAATTTCCATAGGGCAACGACAAATCATCCTTGTTGAATTCTCTATCTTCGGCGATGACGATGTACTGCAGATTGCTTTGGTACTCGTAAATCAAATCGAGTGCTGCTTCATCCAATTTCAGAGGCATCTTATATTTGTTGTATTTGTGCTCTAAGCCCTTCGTCTCGACCTCGTTCAATTTGATGGGATCGTGTCGTTGTAATCTATATATTTTATGACCAAATTTCTTATACGTTTCGACTCGTTTCAATTTCAATTCGCATCTTTTAGGTGTTGTTGTCCTCGTGATCGATTATTTAGTTTTTTGTTTTTACAAATTCTTGCAAATAATGTATATTTTAAATTTTGTATTTTAATAATTTATTTAAAAAAAGTTTTGTTTTTTTTGCTCCTTATATATATAAAAAAAAGGTGTTTTTAATTTTAATTTCTTTAATGTGAAAAATTTTTTTGTAAAAAGTAATGAGATCACTTTTAGATCTCATTACCTTTTTTCCTTCTTCTTTGCTAAAATCAATCTCTCTATTGTTTATATTTCCAAGTCCGTTATTAGCATGTTAACGTGCATCATTTTTTCACTTACGAAAATGTCTTGTATGTTTACCTTTACTCTTTTAAGTTTTTTTACATCGGTGAACGCGCTCTCACCACCCGATTTTGTCCAAGAGTTCGAGTGAGATTATTGGATATATGTAATTTCTAAAGAACAACAACAAATCGCCGTTGTCGAATTTTCTGTCTTTGGTGACGATGATATTATTCACCAGATCGCTTTGGTACTCGCAAAACAAATCGAACATGGCTTCATCCAATTTCAAACACATATGATATTTGTTGTAGTAGCGCTCTAAGCACATCGTCTCGACCTCGTTCAATTCGATGGGATTGTGTTGTTGTAATGTATAGATTTTAAAACCTAATTTCGTACACGCTTCGACTCGTTTCAATTTCAATTTGCATCTTTTAGGTGTTGCTGTCATGATCGATTATTTGGTTTTTATGAATTCTTGCAAATAATATATATTTTAAATTTTGTATTTTAAATAATAATTTGTTAAAAAAGTTTCTCTTTATATATAAATAAAGTTAAATTTCAACATCCTTTTTTCATATTAATTCATTTTTTTTTCACGAGTTTTTAGAACGTGCAAGACTTTGAACGTTTAAAAATTAGCCTTCACATCTTGCAGTTATCATCATCTATTGAGAAGGAATCGGGTGACATGAACACGCGTCTGCTTCACGGAAATTTGTTTTGAACCTTGTGCGAGACTTCGCGTAAAAGTCGTAAGAGTTCTATTTGTCTTGAACCTTTTTTTAATAGTTCAAACGACATTGTCGATTAATTTTTGTTCACTAATAGTATTATGATTCGATTTTCTATCGCAAATCGTATCGTTTTCTTTCGAAACGCGTAAATATAAATTACGATTTTTTTCTTCTTGTTTTTTTGGAGAATAATGATTTATTAAACAACGTCGACATTTATGTCGAGATTCCATTGTGGATGTTGTCGTCATGATCGATTATTTGTTTTTTTTTGTTTTACGAATTCTTGCAAATAATGTATATTTTAAATTTTTGTATTTTAAATAATTTGTTTAAAAAGTTTTGTTTTTTTTCTCTTTATATATATAAGTTAAATTTTAACATCCTTTTTTCTTGTATTAATTCAATTTTTTTTTTGCCGTTAAGGAACATAAAAAAATTGATTAATTTCATCAAAAAAATTTTTTTTTTTTCACATTAAAAAAACAAAACTTTTTGAACAAATTATTTAAAATACAAAATTCAGAAAAAAATATATTCTTACAAAATGAAACAAACAGATAAAAATTTTTTTGAAAATTTAAATGAGAAAACCATACCTCAGTTAAACGAGATTTGTAAACTATTAAAAATTTCACATTTCAGAAATCATAGAACTAAATCAAAAAAGATTGAAGTCATACAGAAACATTTGCGAAACGATGGAAAGGCAAACGAAATGTTGACAGCAATGACGTAAAAAAATGCATCGGTTGTGAAAAATGAGAAGAAGAAGAAAAAGATAGTAAAAGGAATAGAAATGCCGACGTCGAAAAAAACCAAAAACGTTTCGATTGTGAAAAATAAGAAGACGACTAAACGAAAAGCCATTGAAGAAGAACTCCAAGTTTCCAAAGAAAAGATAAGAAAAACTAAAACGAAAACGAGTGATGCACATCAGATTCTAGGCAAATGAGATATATCGAGCAAACTTCGATGAGCAATAGACGAAGGGAAAGGAGAAGAATATCTAGCGCGACTCACCGCGGAACTATTTCAATTGAAGTCCGTGGAATGGGAGAGTGCGATCAATGGTATTTTTAAAACTTTCGACGTGGTTCCCTCGTTGAAGAAAATCGATCCGAAATTGTTCATGGAACGGGTGAAGAAAAAAGTATTGGATTTGTTTCACAAATACCTGAACGTAGGACTAAAAATTAAGATGATACTCCATTGCATGATGAATAAAATCGACGTGAAGTCCGGTGAGAGCATCATGAAAAATGCATATTTCAGATCTAACGTCGAACCCGTATTTCGAGGTTCAGATTTATCGGACGTTTTCGAAAAGATGAAAGACAAGATGTTGATGTCTCTCGCAAATTATCAACATGAAGGTAGTAATTGGACGTTCGATGAAGTGTTGAAACTCGAAATTCACATAACTGAAAACGATTTGTTGAAAGGGTCTTCCTACGTGAAATTACCATATTTCCTAGCAAAAAAACACTCCGTGATCAACGTGAAAAATAAAGATGATCAGTGTTTTAAATGGGCAGACACTTCCGCTTTATACCCTGTCAAAATGAACATCGAAAGAGTTTCTTCTTACAAGGTAACTTCTAAAAATCTCGATTGGACCGGAGTGACTTTTCCAATGCAGTTAAAACACATCAAACGTTTCGAGGCACAAAATCCCACCGTAGCGGTGAACGTCTTGGGATACGACGAAAAACGAAAGATCTATCCTCTCAGACTGACTTTGTATCTCGGAAGAGAAAAGATGATTATTTTATTATTGATTTCAAATGGTGACAATCATCATTATTGTTGGGTTAAACATCTTAGCCGATTACTGTCGAAACAAAATAATATTCATAATGGAAAGATATCTTTATGTTACAATTGCATGAACGTGTTTCACAGCGAAGACTCGTTGGCGAAACATCAGGAATATTGCAATGAAAATCAAGGTGTCGCCGTCGAAATGCCCAAACCCAACACCATCGTGAAGTTTGAAAATCACAATAGAATGTTAAAAGTACCATTCGTCGTGTACGCTGATTTCGAATGTTTCACCACGAAAATGAGTTCCTGTCAACCCAACGCTCTTCAAAGTTACGTCGAAAAATATCAAAAACGCATACCTTCGGGCTATTGCATTTATGTGAAATGCGCTTTTGACTCGCAACATGACATGGGTCCCTTCACCTACACGAAACAGTATGAAGATGATGATGTGGCTCAAAGGTTCGTGGAAGAGTTAGAATGGAAACTTCAAATGTTATACGACAAATTCAAAACTCCAGCAGAAATGATCATCACGCGAGAGCAGCAGGATGAAAATAACAGAGCCATCGAATGTCACATATGCAGACAATCGTTCGACGAGAATTCGACGGAAAATAAGAAGGTCAGAGACCACGATCATTACACGGGTCTGTATCGCGGTCCGGCTCACAGCAAGTGTAATTTAAAATATCGAGATGCCGTTTTCTATCCGGTGAGGTTTCACAATCTCTCGGGTTACGACAGTCATCTGTTCATGAAAAATCTTGGCACCTCACACAAAGAATTAAATTGCATCCCGAACAGCGAAGAAAGATACATTTCCTTCACGAAATGGAAGCTCATGGAGGAGAAAAGAGTAATCGACGGAGAGACTTTGGAAGAAAAAACGAAATTCATTCGTAGAGCCATACGTTTCATCGACAGTTCTAAATTCATGACCGCTCTGGAAAAATTAGTCAATAACATGAGCAAGGATAAATTTAAAATCATGAGCGAACATTTCGAAGAACGAGTAGACATCATGTTGAGGAAAGGAGTCTATCCTTACGATTACATGAACGATCTAAAGAGATTCGAAGACACCGCACTACCTTCGAAAGAAGATTTTTATTCGAAATTATTCGAATCCGACATTTCCGATGAGAATTACGAACACGCTAAAAACGTGTGGAAATCATTCGATATGAAAACCATGAGAGATTATCATGATCTCTATCTGAAGACTGACGTTCCACTCTTGGCAGATGTGTTCGAAAATTTTCGAGACGTCTGTTGTCGAAATTACGATCTGGATCCCGCTAGGTATTTCACCACACCCGGTTTGGCATGGGACGCTCTGTTGAAGACCACCGAAGTCCAATTGAAATTATTATCCGACGTGGACATGTTGCTCATGTTCGAAAGGGCTGCAAGAGGTGGCATCTCGATGATCTCCCACAGACATTCTGAAGCTAACAATCCCTACATGAAAGAAGGTTTCGATTCGAAACGGTCGACTAAATACATACAGTATTGGGACGCCAATAATCTGTACGGTTGGGCTATGAGTCATCCTTTACCGATTGGAAATTTCGAATGGGTGAAGGAACCAGAAGAGATGCAAAAATGGAGAGACTATCCTTGCATTTTAGAAGTCGATTTGAACTATCCGGAAGAATTACACGATCCACACAACGATTATCCGCTGGCTCCTGAACGAATGGAACCGAACGAAGGAGACGAGGAAAAACTCATTCCAATTTATTTAACAAACGTAACTACGTCGTCTACAGTGAGAATTTGAAACAGTACGTCGATTACGGGATGAAATTAGTCAACATACATCACATCATTCGATTCGCCGAAGAGCCTTGGATGAAAAAATACATCGATCTCAACACGAATCTCAGAATTCGAGCTAAAAACGATTTCGAAAAAGATTTCTTCAAACTCATGAACAACTGCGTGTACGGTAAATCGATGGAAAACATCAGGAAGAGAACTGACATTCGACTCGTCACGTCTGAAAAAAAAGCTAAAACATTAGTGGCGAAACCCAATTACAAACACCGAACCATATTCAACGAAAATCTAGTGGCCATTCACATGCAAAAGACGCACCTGAAGTTCGACAAACTGTATTATCTCGGACCGATCATCTTAGATGTCAGCAAGCGATTGATGTACGAGTTTCACTACGATTACGTCAAACGAAAATTTGGTGATAAAGCCAAAATACTGTTCACCGACACAGACAGTTTAGTTTACGAGATAGAGATGAAAGACGTCTACCGAGCTATATCTCAGGACATGGCCGAGTGGTTCGACATGAGCAATTATCCCGTTGATCACCCGTCCAACATTCAATCGAACGACAACAAGAAGGTGTTGGGTAAATTTAAGGATGAGAGCGGCGGTAAACAAATTGTCGAATTCGTGGGCTTGAGACCCAAACTGTACGCTTATCATCTAGAAGATGATGAAGAGATCAAGAAGTGCAAAGGAGTTAAAGCGTGCGTGGTGAAGAAAAACATCTCTTTCCAAGAGTATAAAGATTGTCTGTTAGGAAGTGGTCCAGTGTATAAGATTATGAAATCGATTCGAAGTGAAAATCACGACTTATATACCGAAATAGTCAACAAGATTTCGCTGACGGCTGACGACGATAAGAGATTCATGTTAGACGATAAAATAAGCACTTTGGCACTCGGACATTGGACTTTAGATCTAATTATAGATGATATGAATGTGGATGATTGGATTCCAGATATGATTGTTGATGATAGGATTCCAGAAAATCAAGAGGAATTAGACGAATTCAAAATTATAGAAATCGATAGAGATATCGAGAGTGTTAGTTTAAAAAGAAAAAGAAAAAAATAGAAAAAAAATAACATCATTTTTAGTAAATTATAATAAAATAAATAAAAAAAATATATACGCATTTATGAATAAGAAAATAAAGATATCTGTAGAAGGTGTTGTCTTACCTAACGAACCCCTATCCAACATCGATCTGTTGAATGGGGCAAAAGATTTGTGTTTTCCAGAGATGCCTTGCCAAAGAGAAGACCTCGACAATCGGAATGCGGAATTTTAAATCTAGACGATTCATCGGGTGAAGGCACTCACTGGGTGGCGTGGATGAAGAACGGGAAGAAGAAAAATTATTATTTCGACAGCTACGGAATCTCGCCACCAAAAGAAATAAAGAACTATTTCAACAAATTGATGGTTCGTTACAACACAGAACAAGTGCAATCACCACATCAAGTGTTTTGTGGTCACCTGTGTCTCTACGTTCTCAAGAGATGGTCTGAAGGAGATCGATTTCAAGACATTCTCAATGATTTACATTAGAGAAAGATTTTTTTTTATAGTATATATAAAGATAAAAAATTATTTTAAAAAAATTTTAATCGAATAAAAACGAAAAATAAAATAACATAGTTCATTTTTAATAAACTGCGTTTGAACATATTTTTCTAAAAACAAAAAATCCCACAACAACATGCCAGTCGATAAATTTGGTAGAAGTGACGACGGAAAAGTCAACCCAAGAAAGAAGAGGAAGACGTTCAAAGTCGACGATGGTTACGACGTTGCCAACTTGGACGAACGTTACGTTCGGAGATACGAACCTCAAGAAGAACCTTTGAACATGAACGATAAGAAGCTCTACAATCTTCCTGAGCTGATAGATCTCGCAGATGCTGCGACTAAAAAATACGTCGACAGGGCGAACGCCGATTTCGAACGAATCCTGCTAGATAATTACGTGGATAAAACCATGACCCATCTCAATCTGAAATCCAAACGTTTGGTGAATGTCGCGAATCCCATAGATCCCACCGATGCAGCCACCAAGAAATACGTGGACGACTCTCACGCGAGATTCAGCAAACACCTGAGAAATAGATACGTTCAGAAAACGATGCACTCGGAATTGAACACCAATTCTAACAAGATAACGAACGTGGCCACTCCCACGAATCCCAAGGACGTGGCGACCAAACACTACATAGATCTGGAACAGAGAAAGTCTGACAGACGAGAAATGAAATCGGATCTGAATGTGGGATTCAACAAGATATTGAATCTGTCGAAGACTGACGACACGGATGCAGACTCAACAGACTCAACCGTGGTCAACAAGGGCTACGTAGATTCTGCCGTGATACAATCACAAGAATACCTAGAATCGCAAGTGGACGATCTCTACCTGAACAAACAATCTGGCGGATCCATGGAGGGTGGTATCAACATGAACGGTCACAATTTATTCGGTCTCGATCACGATCCCAAATTCGATTCCAGCGCGGTCAGCAGAAAGTACGTGGACGACAACTCGGTCTGGAGAAAGGGTGACATCATGGAAGGTAAACTAGACATGGGTGG
Source organism: Pictodentalium vernedei (assembly GCA_031216915.1). Lineage (NCBI taxonomy): Eukaryota > Metazoa > Mollusca > Scaphopoda > Dentaliida > Dentaliidae > Pictodentalium > Pictodentalium vernedei. The sequence goes on from CM062296.1 coordinate 794,285,175, forward strand.
ACACGCGCTCACGAATCTACCGGATCCCGTGAACATGACGGATGCCTGCACCCTGATTTCAGTAGTGGAGAAAGTCAAATATGCTAGACAATTGATCACTGTGTGGGCCGAAGAGGCCGGCACCTTAGATGAGGGAAAAGCTGAGTGGTCTTTCGGAAATGGAGGTAGCGGATCGAAACATGGTCAGGTGGGATATCCCATGCCGTTGGGAGGTGAAATCCTTCGAATGAGTCTGGCTTCCTCGGATTTGAATAACAGAGCGGTCGTCAATCTCATGGTGAATGGTGTAGAGAGCAATAACAGATACAGCGTCGAAAAAACTGAGAATCAACACGCGAATGTTAGCACGTTCGGCACGCCTCTCAAAGTGAACGCCGGAGACAGGATTAACTTCGATACGAAAACCAATAACCCCGAAGCCGCCACTTCCGTGGTGAGTCTACTCGACGAACTAGTTCCTTTGAACAAACAGTGAAAGTGTGGAAAATAATGAATTAAAAAAAAATTATGTGTGATTATTAAAAACAAAAAAAAACAAAAAAAAAAAAGTAATGAGATTTAGAAAGATGTTCAATCTCTCTAGATCACATTACTTTATTTATTTTTTTGTTGTTGTTTTTTTGTTTTTAATAATTACTCATTACTTTTTATTTTTTTTTTTTGTTTTTTATTTTTTTTTCACACACTCGTCTCTCATCGAATGATCGACATCTTATTTCCATCCGATTCGAATTGTAATTCTCTGTCCAACAGGACCAGGGCAAAGGCTTCGGTTTTTCTCGGCACGTTCCTATCGAATTGCATCTTGATCTGAATGTCTAAGACGCTACTCTTGAGTCGTTCAGTCTGTTTACTGACGTCGAATATGAACATGGGATACATCGACTTGTATTCGCCGGGAGATATGTTAGGGTTGCTCATCAATTTGTCTAGACCGTGATACGTCTTTCTAAAATCAGCGGCATCGCCGTACAGTCTGCAGAAATCGTTCTTGTCGAATGATGCATTGTAATCGATTGCTGGATATCTCATGGCGTTCAGAAACACTTGCATGTTTCTCAAACTGCAATGATTGAACAGCGACGCATTCTTTTCCTGAGACCCATCCCTATCAGTCTGAAATGCAACCATGATGAAACGCGGTCTCTCGGAAGCGGATTTCACCGTCAATCTCCAATCGAAGTGATTCATGGAGGGAGGAATGCTTGCCGTGTCACACTGTCTCATTCTAAATCCCACGGGTAATTTACTCTTGGATTCTATTATCTTGTAGAGATGCGCTTTCTCCACGATCGAAGGCTCCACGTGTGGAACGAACCACGATATCATGTGTAGAGTTATCTTACCCGCATCGGTCGCAGTGAGTCTCACTATTGCGTCGTCGTTTCCTTTTCGAATCAACGTCAGATTGTGTTTGAATCCGTACATGATCTTGTTGTAATCGTCCGCAAATCCGAAGATGTGTTTCAAAGTTATCCTGAACGAAAACGTTCCTTTAGGTCTGGACGTCTTGACGACGTAGTCGAATATCAAGGCGGCGTGTCTTTCACCCACAACTGATTAAGTCCTCTGGATTTCGAAAAATCATCAGGATACGTCAAGAGTCCGAACATCGTGGTGGCCTGACCGGGATGAAACACAGATTCTATCTCTTGTCCGGATAGCATGTATTTTATGTTACTGAATAGATGCATGATGCCATTATTGGCTAGAGTAACCGTGTCATCGTCGGCGTAGTCGCTCCCATCTTCCTTGGTGAGACGTCCCTGCACCACTATGTAACTCTCGCTAGGATGTATGAATAGATCTTGAGTTTCGACGTTGATTCTTATCTCTCCCGCATTGTTCAAACTCGTTCCGGTTACCGGTTCGTATTCGTGAACCTCATATTCTTGAATACTTTCATCTTTCACTATGCTTTGTGCTATATCTAGTATACTTGTCATTTTAAAGGATTTTTAGTTTTTTGTTTATTAATTAACTTGCTTTCTTTATCTAAAAATAGTTTTTAATTATTGTTTATTATTTTTTTCTCTCTTATATATATGTGTGTAAACAAGAAAATGTTAAAGAGAGTAAATAAAAAAAAATTTGTTTTCTTCATCAAATCTTCGTCTTCTGTAATTATTGTTCGTAAAACTTTCCGATGATCTCTTCTCCATCCAAAGCTTCGATTTCGTAAGTCATCGGATCGGTGTGAAATATTTTGATTATCACGAAGATTTCCGAGGTCCATCGAGGAGTATAACCCTTTTTGAAGTGCTTCTTATAAGCGTAGATTCTCACTCGATCACCGACCACAAATTTCGGCGTTCTAGACTTCTTCCTGACGCGGGAGTCATCTTGATCGATCTGTGTCGTGTGTTGTTGTAATCTTTGACCAGACCGTTCAGAGCGTATATGTATTTTTTGGTCGAAATCGCCGCGAAGTATCTGTGCATCGTTTCCTTCATCGTTTGATTCCAACGTTCCACCACGCTGGCTTTCTCTTCGTTTTCGATCGAGTAGAGGTCTACCAATCGATGAACGTGCTTGTTGTAGAATTCCTTTCCCTTATCCACCCACAATTTACTCGGTTTTCGAGAAGACGAGTCGAACACGCTCTTCAGAGCCTCGGCGACGCAAGGTCCCGATTTATTCTTCAAAGCTCTGATCCAACCGTATTTGGAAAACACGTCGATGACCGTCAATAGATATTTGACGCCCTCATTCCACCTCGAAAACGATCTCATGTCGACCAAGTCGGCAGACCAAATATCATCCAGACCCTTCACGAACACCCTTCTCTTTCGAAATTTACGCACTATGGGTTTGTGTAACTCCTCGGCCAATTCGCTCATCAATAATCATTTCTTCTTCTTTTCAGATGCGCTTTTTTTTTTTGAACGCCCCATCCGAATCCACGTTTCGCACCGATCAGATTGCCGACCAGCGAACGTTCCATCTTCTCTCCCCTGGTCGGATTCGATATGCCTCTCAATTTCCCCAACATGTTTTTATCGCAGACGTCGTTGCGAGTCTTGGTGTCGGGATGTTCGACATAGCACAGATCGTGATCATACGCGGCCGCGTCCACCCTATTCACAGGTTTGCTCCAAGATTTGGGTGTCAGATCGGCGTTGAGTCTCTTGTTCAATTTCGTTCCGGGTCCCGTGAAACTGTGACCGGGCAGATGCATTTCGAAAGGTAGATTATTGATCATTTTATTCACGATGCCTTTATCTTTGCTCGCATTCCTTTTTTTGACGAATCTAGTCTTGACAGAACCACACACGTCGCAAATTCCGCGAAGCATCTGTCTGTCGTTTTTGGTTCGCACTTCTCTAGAATTACTCGTCTTGGTAACTCTCTTACACTTTATGCAATACATTTTTAAGAGTTATTTAAATTAATTTCGTTTTTATTTTATATATAAATTTAATATATTTTTTTTAAAATTCTGTTCTTATTATATATATATTTTTTCAATCGCTGCTCTCGAGTTCTATCATCTTACTGAATTCCTCCCTCGCCTCTTTCCTCCCCTTTTCCACGAGAGAATCCTTCATCTCTTTCTTGATGATCTGACGAGTCTTGATTCTCACGGCTTCTTTCATGGCATCATATTTCGTTTTCTCACTCAATATCGTGAAGTATTCTCCGTCCGATATCCTACCGTCTTTCAACGCCATAGAGATCATTTCGGATATCGTGCCGATCTTGGAGTCGGCCAAGACGCGAATCTTGTCGTGTTTCCTCGCCTTCAGATATAATTTCCTACTCAAAAAGTTTCCGAGCGTGCTAAACAATCCGGCGGCGAGAGCCACTCCTTCTACGGTCAACACGATCGGAATGCCGACCGCGGTCGACAACAATCCGATGCTGGCTGCGTGTAAACCCATGGAAATCGTGATGAGTGTCGTGTCGATCACGTTGACGAATTTCACGAAACGCAAATACTTCTTCTTGAGGGAACGACGAGAATCTCTCTCTCGAGTTAGATACTCTTGGATTCTACTGATTTGATCGATGCGATACCTCTCTCCTCTTTCTCTTTCTTCTAGCGTCGGTGCCGTCGGCAAAACGTCGATCGGCTTCTCGTCCTCGTCGTCCACTAACGTCGGATACAATTTATTTCTGGTTCTCATTTTTGTATTTTTTTCTTTCTAATGTTAGATAAAAAATTTTATGTGTGTATTTATTTTTATTTTCTATTCTACCTTATTTTATATCAACGAGAAAACTTAGACGTATGCTTCATTGAACAATAATTTCATGATGCATCCCTTATCTCGTAAAGTCAGACGACGCATCGTTCTAACAAGAGACGACCTAGTTGTTCATTCACGCAGAATGCGTAGGTTCTCATCAGCATTTTTAAAAGAAACCTTACTCTAATATCCTGAGAATCGCTCATGATTTACGTATTTTTTTTTTATTATCTATTCGATTTTGATATATTTATTTTTCTAAATAATAAGAAAATAACTTCTATTATTTATATTTTTTTTTCTCTCCTATATATATCAATCAAAAACGTGACAGCGGGTTTGCGAATTTCTAACACACCGACAACACTCTTCGTTCAAAACATTTCCATCAAGTGCTCGTTGAGATCACCTCGCAATAACGTGCGCCAGTCTCACTTCGAGAAACGCGACAGTGGGTTTGGGGATTCAAACATCACCTCTTCATGCGAGTCGATTTCCGACCTAAAATCCACAAGCGGATCTCCATGTACGCCTCCATTGGGTTTCAGTGTTAAAATCGTGTACGGACGTGGATTGTTAGAATCGGCATGAGGATGATTTTAGAATTCTCTAAACGTTTTTTTTGCTCGCAATTTAACACTGAATCCTATGGGGGAAACTCACTTGCCGATTTCAATCAAAACGGTACATGTACTGTACGTACAATTTCATGCGTTTTCTGTAATTCTTGGATACAATCAGTGATGTTTGAATTCTCAAGGGATTCTAAAGCACCCTAAAAAACGTTAAAAATCTTGTACATGTACACAATTTTAACACTAAATCCTATGGAGGTGTACATGTACACGTACACGTACATGTACGATGATGGTTGAACTCTCAATTATCACCTACTGACGAAGAACAACCTAACTACAAGAAACGATTCTGGACAAAAGATCAGACGGAAATGAATACCACTACTACGAAGGGAGGGGCAATTACATCCAAACCCAGCAGACAAAACAAATATCCTTAACGAACAATTCAAATCTGCATTCTCTGACAAAAAAAGACTTCACAAAAGCTGAATTCCAAGCCTGATGTGCAATGCCAAACACAAATTATCCAACAGCTCGGGACATCCTCATCACCGAGCATGGTATAGCAAAGCTTTTGTCAAACCTCAAGCCTCACAAGGCTGCTGATCCAGACAACCTAACATCAAGAGTCCTCAAGGAACTTGCAACAGATATTGCACCAATTCTAAAAACTATCGTTACCCAATCATATGAAACAGGTTATCTTCCAGACATTTGGAAGATGGCAAATGTAAACCCAATAAAAAGGGAAAGCGTTTGGAAGCAATAAACTACCGCCCAGTGTCCTTAATATGTATCTGCTGTAAAATCATGGAACACATAGCCACAAGCCACATCATGAGTCATGCTGATACTTACAACATACTCTCCTCACTACAACATGGATTCAGAAGATGTCTATCTTGTGAAACCCAATTGACAGAGTTCATTGAAGACATAACACAAAATTTGGACATCGGGAAACAAACCGACTGACTAAAAATGGATTTTTCGAAGGCATTTGATAAGGTCAGCCACAGTCTACTAACACACACGTTAGATCAGTACGGCATCAGAGGTAAGACAAATGAGTGGGAGGAGTTTCTTAGCCGATAGGAAACAGATGGTAGTGGTAGAAGGGGAAAACGGATACAAGCAACGTCGAATCCGGCGTTCCCCAAGGCTCTGTACTCGGACCAAGCCTTTTCCCTTTCTACATAAACGACAGTCGAATGCGGCGTCCCACTAGGCTCTGTACTCGGACCAAGCCTTTTCCTTTTCTACATAAACGACATTCCTCAGGGAATCCTCTCCAGAGTCAGGCTCTTTGCCGATGATACCATAGTGTATCTGACCATAAAATCGGACAGTGACGACGCCCATCTACAGGAAGACCTGGATAAAATAGCAGAATGGAAATCCAAATGGAAAATGACATTCCGTCCAGACAAATGAAATGTGTTAAGAATCACCAGGAAACGTAAACCAATTACAAGAGATTACTTATTACATGGTCACAATCTCCAACCGGTAACACCAGCCGAGTATCTAAGTTGTACAATCAGTTCAGACCTTAAATGGAAAAACCGTATTAACAATATATGCAATAAAGCAAACAAGACCATAGGATTCCTTAAAAGAAACCTCAACATCAACAACGCCAAAATAAAAGAAACAGCATACAAATCACTAGTTCGACCAACAGTGGAATATGCATGCACAGTTTGAGATCCCTATCAACAAAACAACATACACTAATTGGAAATGGTCTAACGAAGAGCAGCGAGATATGTAACTAACCGATACCCTAACACCTTGTCTGGCCCATCCATGATCGACGACCTCTCATACAGATCCCTTGAAGACGAAAGGAAAAAAGCAAGATTGGCGATGATGTACAAAATGACCAACGGCTTGGTACAACTAAATACGGATAGAATTTTAATAAAACCTGACCGCCTGTCCTGAAATATCAATACAAAAGGATTTCAAGTACCCCTACGCGGAACAGAAATAATAAGAGTCCTTTTATCCCAGAACGATAAAGGACTGGAACAGAAAACCGAACAATATAGTTTCCGGTGAGAGTCTTGACTGTTTTAAAGCCCTACTGCAAGGGCAAAGTTAAAAATTTTAAATTAAAAAAACAAAAAAATTCAAAATTTAAAAAAGACAAAAAAGCCGTGCGCATCTCAATGGAAGTAGCAGAATAATCAATATGTTGATTGTGGCTACCAACTGGTATAGAAGTAGAAATTTATGGGAGAGTGACTAATAACACTCTCTCATAAATAGAGGATATGAAATGAGTGTTTTTCTCATATAATATTTATGAAACGAATCTAAGAATTTTCCGTTTTGGCGAGCCTCTGGCACAAATTAGCCACTTAGTATGACTTTTTAACCCATCGCCTAACTTGAGTTGCAGACGGCACTTGGAAAAAACATCCTCGTATAACTAAAAATTTTCTCTTTTTACTTCCAAAACATAGGTTATGACCCCTCATTGGAACGTGCTCGTCAAGCTCGTTCCAAAGAGGGGCCATAACCTATGTTTTGGAAGCAAAAAGTGAAAATATAAAAAAAATGAATGGCGTTTTTCTTGTAGTTAAAAGATTAATACAACATAACCCACCCTAAATAGGACAGATAACATAAATTCTCCCTACTGAAACTATGCAAATGTGACCCAGTTGTATTTTGCTTAGCCAATCAAATTGTCCAGTTTTGAAATTGACCAATAAAAGCTCCCAACCCTAATTATGCAAATTATGAAAATGTGGCACAAGTGTATTTTGTTCAGCCAATCAAATTGTCTAGTTTTGAAGTTGACCAATGAAATTGACGGAAGGCTTTATTTATCACTGATTAATATGGAAACAAAATATCATTTTTTTTAATTTGAACAAAACAGACGAGTCATATGATAAACTGTTGTAATGCATTATCCATGAGGATGAAATATTTTCACTTCAAGGGTATTGTGAACCACATCCAAAAATACGAAGCCGTTAACCCTTTGAACAAGAGGGGCCGTTTTTCTGGCCCAGTAACATGATACGCCGTAATTGCAATCCGTAAGTTGGTTGCTTAATGAATGTGTAGAGTAGACCACTCAGTTTTTATATCAACAGGGTTCAAAGGGTTAACGTGTGATACATGTTCTTAAGAATGGATCCCAAATATGGACATCCAGCACTAAACTAGTTAACGAACAAACAAAAAAAATCAAAAATAAAATCCTCCCTCCATCGCTGTTTCAGAAATTGAACCAAATGTAACGTTCTGTTTGGTCTTATCGTTGTAAGGTGTTGGTTTTCATTAGATGATTGTTGGTGCTGGAGTGCTGGTATTGTCATATTGTATTATCGTTCTTTATTTTGTAGTTAGAAGGTGGAAGCATTTGTTTGTAGGCATTTTTTGCTTTTGATGTACTCTTCATGTTCCTATTTCCGGTTGTTTACTGCTGTTCTTAAATCCTGCCTTTGTTGTCTGCTTCAACTAGCAAGGGTGCCAATCGTTGTTATAAGTTGATGAGGGTCGGGCGGGTGGGCATGGCAAGCGCTAATTGTAGCAACAGGGCTTGATTATGTAATGATGATAGAGCTAGTTAAACTTGAAGCGACCGAGTTAATATAGCTGTTACATTCAATAATTTGCATGAGATATTTAGTCCCTGAAAAGAGTTTATTTCGAACGTCTTTGCCGTTGCGCTCTTTGTGCATAAATATAACATTTGTTGCTAGTAATGTGGTTATTGAACGAATGTGTTCGATTCAAAGCCTTATTTCGTGGACACTTATTTATCCAATGAAAATCTTGATTTGCTTATCGGAAAGAGCGCACAAAAAGGTCTGTATTTACCACAGGTATATACCACAAAAGTAAATCCCAACGCCGGTAAGACAGGGGTTAAAGATTTGTAGTGAAATGAACATTGACACATTCCGATGACGTTATATTATGAATTTTGCAATGTATTCGCATAATTTTTCGAGGGAATTTCGTGCAACTCGCTCCATTCAAAATGACGGTCATCCAAAAATTCGTATAATGGTTTTGCGGTCTGTGTTTTTATTTCTATTTTCTTCAACAAACGTTCGTCTGCTAATATTTCTGAAACGTGACATGTTGTTTGTTTACAGAAGAACGTGCGATGATTGATTAGACCTGCACTCATTAAATATGCCAATAAGCCAATATATATAGGTTGGTCACGAGGATGGGGATAGATAGTTGTGACATGGCTGGGGTGAGACGGGCATATCTTTCCCAGCTGTCTCACACGACTTTATTTTTATCTCAGTACCTTAGTGGTGGAAGAATAGTATTATCCCTGATGGGTGAGGTTATGAGATGGGGAATTCTCCAACCACAAAGGTACTGAGACGTATATAAAGTCGTGTGAGATAGCTGGGAGATATATGTCTATCTCACCCCACCCACGTGACAGCTACCTCCCCCACCCACGTGACCTATATTGGCTTATTAGCATATTTAATGAGCGCAGGACTATTCAATCATCGCACATTCTTCTGTGAACAAACAACATGGTGTCACGTTTCGGAAATATTAGCAGACGAACGTTTGTCGAAGAAAATAGAAACAAAAACACAGACTGCAACACCAAAGGACACTTGACTCTTTTATATGGATCGTTATGAGTGGAGTGAGTTGCACGAAATTCCCGTCGAAAAGTTATGCGAATATATTACAGAATTCATAATATGACGTCATCAGAATGTGTCAATGTTCATTTCGCAACAAACCTTTAACCCCTGCCTTGTCGGCGTTGAGATTTAATTATGTGGTATATACCTATGTATACAGAACTTTTGTTCGCTCTCTCCAACAAGCAAATCAGTTTTTTTCAGAACTGGACAACAAAATCGTTCGATATAGCTGCACGTGCCCTTGAATTACTTATGATTACGTCAGACAGTTTTGGTGGGGGAAGAAAAATTATCCCTGATGGGGCGGATGTGAGATGGGGAAATCTCACCCCCCTCGGCACAAGATATTTGGTCCGGGCACTCGGCAAGCCTCGTGTCTGGCCCAAATATCTTGCCCTCGGGTGAGTCTAAAAAATGACGTGTGCAGTCATGTCGATTTCATTTGAGGTCGGTTCAGTGCATTAACGCTCAACATGCGATGCTAGTCTGCGTGTTTTGAAGTTTCTACCTTTGGTATATACCACACTTCTCGAAAAGCTTTCACAGTATCTTCCGAGTATCTTATTGGTTTTCTCCTAGACTGAACGCATTAAGAAATATTTTTTCCTGGAAAATATGGTATTTTCTTAATAATGGCGGCGCTCCCCAAACATGGTGGGAGAAAAATCATCCCCGATTGTATCTGGGTGGGACGGGGAAATCTCACCCTCGTGGCAAGCCTCGTGTCTGGCTCAAATATCTTGCCCCTCGGGTGAGATTTCCCATTCCCACCCAGATACCCATCGAGGATAATAATAATCTCACCCAAGGGCAAGCTATTTGGGCCAGACACGAGGCTTGCCGACTGCCTTGGCCAAATATCTTGTCCCGAGGGTGAGATTTCCTCATTTCACATCCGCCCCATCAGGGATAATTTTTCTCATCCATCAAAACACTCTGACGTCATCAAATGTAATTCAGGGGTACATGTAGCTATATCGAACAATTTTGTTGTCCATTTCTGAAAAAAACTGATTTACTTATCGGAAAGAGCGTACAAAGGTTATGTATATGCCAAAGATATATACCACGAAATTAAATTCCAACGCCGGCACGACAAGGGTTAAAGATTTGTAGCGAAATGAACATTGACACATTCGGATGATGTCATATTGTGATTTCTGCAATGTATTCGTATAATGTTTCGACCGGAATTTTGTGTAACTCTCTCCACTCATAGTTGCGTTCACACAAAAATTCATATAAAAGAGTCAAGTTTTCTTTGGTTTTGCGGCCTAATGTTTTTATTTCTATTTTGTTCGACAAACGTTCGTCTGCTAATATTTTCGAAACGTGACACCGTGTTGTTTGTTTACACAAGAACATGCATATCTTGCATAGGAAGTGTGTGTGGGGGTGGGGTCGTCTGGATTGGAGTCTTGAATATCGATTCGCTCTTTCTAGTTAATAAGTGTATTTTACGAGACTAGGGTTAACATTTGGACTTCGATCACACATAGTCGGTCATACAAATGGAGGTCTGATGAATTCGAGTAGGTAGGGGCGGCATGACGAATTTTCATTCCGGTGCATGTGTGTATTGTGAGTGTTTACTACCCGGGAATCAAATCACCATGTGTGTACTTTTCTGTCTCTGTCGCCATACTACACACTATGAGTGCATTATAAGTCACAGGACGTTTACTTTCCAGGTATGGCCTCATGTGAGGCGAAGTGAGATTAATATTAGGCGACGCCGTACCTGGCAAGTGAACGTCCTGTAATAATATTTATCATGTTACCAAACGAATTAAATAATAAATTAAAAGATCCGAATCGCTTCATTTTTTGGAATATTTATCAGGAAACTGTCTTTTATTTGCACGAAAATAGGTGAAAACTTGATGTGGGAAAATGAATTCGGAAACAAAATGGCAACCAGCAGAAGGGGTTATAGGCCCATACACGGTCACTTGCAGTGTACGGACTCAATCCGAAATCACCATGTATGTAACATGATTGTCTCTGTCGCCGCAATGACCGAGCAGAAATCACGATGTGTGTAACATGATTTTGTCTGCCACCATAACGTCTAAGTACAAAACACACCATGTATGTGTGATATGATTGTCTCTGTCACCATAATGACGGAGTAGCAAACTAAACGTGTGTGGAATATGATTTTCTCTGTCTCCAAAATGGCTGAGTACAAATCACTAAGTGTGTAATGTTATTGTCTCTGTCACCATAATGGCCGAGTACAAATCAATAAGTCTATAATATGGTTGTCTTTGTCACCACAATGCCAAAGTACAAAATTGCCATTTAACCCTTTACCTAACGTAACGGCCAAAACCGGCCAGCGTTATTCTCAAAAATCGCCAATTAATTTTCATTATTTTTTTCATTTTTTGTCTCAAAAACATAGGTTATGACCCCTCGTTGGAACGAGCTCGTCGAGCTCGTTCCAACGAGAGGTCAGCCCTATGTTTTTGAGACAAAAAATGAAAAAAATGAATTATTCAAGAATTATTTTTGCAAGTGTCGTCTGCTTTTCAGGTTAGGTAAAGTGGTTGTCTTGGCCATCATAATGTCCGAGTACTAAATTACCATGTGTGGAATATGATTTTCTCTGTCACAATAGCGGCTAAGTACTAACCACCATGTGTGTAATGTGTGTAATATGATTGGCTCCGTCATCATGATCACCATATGCGTAATATGGCAGTGCATGTCACAATAATCGCCGAGTACCAACTCGCTATGTGTGTGATTAATTGTCTCAGTCTCTGTTACCATACTGTTCGAATACGAAATCTCCAAGTTGAGCCCTCTGCACTCTGATGTCAAAATGGCACATTTTTAGCAGCAAATATTTCCCATAATGCAGTTTGATATTTCACCCAATATATATTGTTTGACAGAGCACACTCAGCTCTGTCAAACAAGATATAATTGGTTAAATTCACAGTTAGAGAAGAGAAAAAAAAACAGTGTTTTGACAAATCTTTGTGGCACTACCAATGTGCTAGGAGTTAATGTGATTGCCTCTCTCACCAAAATGTGCGAGTATCAAATCGCAATATGTGGAATTTGTTTGTCTATGCCACCATAATCCTCTAAACGATGTAAGCAAAGCCCACCATACAAATGAACCTTTATTGGGTCATGATCTTTTAAGAACATCAACTATTATTCTGGTGCTAAACAACAGAAAGCTGTTACACTTAAACTGTTTTTTTTTTCCAAATGTCAGAAAAACAAACGACTTGATTTTAAAATATCACTCAAGACTCCTTGGAGATTTGGTTTAAATGTAAAAACCTGACATGCCTTCTCTGGAAAAAAGGGATTGTATGTATACGTTTGACATCAACTCTCATGAGAAATAAATTCTTTTCTTTTGAAGCCAGATTTATATTGACACGGCTATCATATCGATTCAAGTCGCTAACGTAACCCAGCTGCGCCAGAGTTGTAAGCCAGCTGCAACGTCACTCTGTCTTTTCCTGGCATTTTATTCTTGAATAACACCAGGCTGCTGTATAGTACCCAGTATTAAGAGGTTATTGCTTGGCTAGTTTTATATCGGCCGAAATATTAACTCTTTACCTGGTATGAAAAGCAGACGACACTTGCAAAAAGATTCTTGAATAACTAATTTTTTTTCATTTTTTGTCTCAAAAACATAGGTTATGACCCCTCCTTGGAACGAGCTCGACGAGCTCGTTCCAACGAGGGGTCATAACCTATGTTTTTGAGACAAAAAATGAAAAAATAATGAAAATTAATTGGCGATTTTTGAGAATAGCACTGGGCGGTTTTGGCCGTTACGTTGGGTAAAGGGTTAAGCCGGGGTAACTTCTGATGTATCATCCGATATTAGCTATTAGAATAGAATTTAGTGAAGCAATAAACACCTTCTTGAGGCAGATTGCCAATTTTACAACAACATTATTATGGTAATATAATGAAACAAAATATACTATTCAAAAAAAAGTAGGGGATATCCAAACTGATGTTGGTATTTTTGGAAAATGGTATTGGATACGCGTGATTGGACATATCAATATGTTACCAAGTTTAGTGTGGATCACGAATGTCACGGGCCCACGTGAACTCCGTGCAGGTTTTTTTTGCACGAGCGCCGCGTTTATGTCTGAGGGGTACGTTTTGAAATTTTCATTTCCACTGGACGGGATTTTTCGGGGGTCTCGTCGTCCTTTTCTTGGTATAAACTCATTCATCAATAGTTTCTGGTCAAAACGTAACTTTTGAGGTATGCGAAGACTGACACGTGACGAACGTTTACGTGCCATTGGCATGTTGGAAGCTGGCAACAGACAGACTGCAGTGACTCAAATTCTCAACGTTACTCAATCGGTGATTAGCAGGTTGTGGCCACGCTACCGTCAGACAGGCAATGATGATGACAGACGTCGGTCAGGTTGTCCAAGGGTGACAACTGCTAACCAGGGTAATTTCATGCGAACCACAGCATTACGTAACCGCCATCACAGTGCCTTAAAAACTGGACAGCAGCTGCACCGAGCGACAGATGTGCGAGTCAGTGGTCAGACTATCCGAAATCGCCCACACAGCTGGAATTTGTACGCTCGACAACCTCGAATAACAACGTTTCACTGAACGTCACATCGCAGCAAGGCGTAATTGGTGTGGAGCAAGACAGCACTGGGACAGTCGTCGGTGGTGCAACGTCATGTTTTCCGATGAATCGAGGTTCACTCTCGACTTCCACGACAGGAGAAACAGAGTGCGGAGGCAGCAGAACGAACGATACCATGGCGTAACCGTAAGGCAGCACGATCGTTTTGGTGGTGGATCGGTTATGGTGTGGGGAGGCATTCCCGTGACAATCAGAACAGCATTACATGTCATCCAAGGGTGTGTCACAGGGCTGTACTACCGTGACAATATGTTAACAGCTCATGTGGTGCCATTCGCGAGACGCCACGGCCGTCGATTCATTTTCCAAGATGACAGTGCAAGAGCACACAGGCCCGTGTCGCTACAGAGTTCCTCCGGGAGCAGAACATCACTACACTGGTTAGGCCAGCACCAAATATTGAGGTCTTGGACTGAGTGTGGTCAATTCTCTGACTGACCGTCCATGTCTTCTACAGCTCAGTTCGTGGAATGTGTGTTCGTCAGACACCCAGCCATCGCTAAAATCATTCACCAGATGTCAGAGTGCAATGCCTCTAATGTCTTTTTGGTGGAAATATACATATATTTCTTCATATATCTCACTTTTATCAAATACCCCCTTCCTTTTTTTGAATAGTATAAAATGAAATGAATCAATAAATAACTTGGACAATGAAGAAACGACAGATGCAACCATGATAAGGTATATAATCATACATACCAGATATTAAGAAGGCATCGCAATGATTACCATAAATCATAAATCACTTATGGACTTCAGATTCCCATAATATGAAGAAGCGCCGGATTATGTTACAGATCGGATTGAAACTATTCAAGTAATAGCCTCATTATTTATTAACCCTTTACCCAACGTAACGGCCAAAACCGGCCAGCGCTATTCACAAAAATCCCAATTAATTTTCAATATATTTTCATTTTTTGTCTCAAAAACATAGGTTATGATCCCTCGTTGGAACGAGCTCGTCGAGCTCGTTCCAACGAGGGGTCATAACCTATGTTTTTGAGACAAAAAATGAAAAAAATTAGTTATTCAAGAATATTTTTTGCACGTGTCGTCTGCTTTTCATGTTACGTAAAGGGTTAAAACCCAAAAATAATTAAAACATGTTCTGAAATATGTTACAGTTTTCTGACACTGTTACTGTTTCTCATTCTTTTCACGAAATCCGAAGTTTCCTCTTCATCCAGTTCAGCTATCTGAATGGCACGGCCTTCACAGTGGATGGTTGAACTAATAAAAATCTCTTTTCCCACTTCGACGACTCACCGCTTACGACTCTGAACCAGGGGCGTAGGAAGCTTATAATATTTGGGGGGGGGGGGGGGGTATTGTAAACGGGAGCTTGCTTGTAAGGGACAGCACGGAACCCGGGGAATAGTGCGGGAGGGGGATACCAGGAAAATATGTGAAATATGAACTACTTAGAGCTCATTTCCTCGCTTCTCAAGTGAAAAAATCAAGGTATCCTTGCTATTAACTTTTGTATTTATCCCTTTTCCTAACATGAAAAGCAGACGACACTTGCAAAAAAATCCTTGAATAACTAATTTTTTTTCATTTTTTGTCTCGAAAACATAGGTTATGACCCCCTCATTGGAACGAGATCGATGAGGGGCATAACCTATGTTTTCGAGACAAAAAATGAAAAAATCATGAAAATTAATTGGAGATTTTTGAGAATTGCGCTGGCCGGTTTTAGTCGTTACGCTGGGTAAAGGGTTAAAGGAGGATGTATGTCAGAGAGGAAGATGTTAACCTGTTGAGTGTCAAATCAGTCAGTGACATCGCCTACCAACTTTTCTATGCACTGCAAACGGTGCAGATCATTCATTTTTTATGTGCGCCTGTATGATGTAGAATATGGAGATGTATGTGGTTATTTTCGTGTAGATACTAGATATGATTTACAATGTTTTGGAATTTTTTTTTGGGGGGGGGGGGGTAAATACCTCCTTACACCCCCCCCCCTCCCCCGGTTCCTACTCCACTCCTCTGAACGTTAGTTTGATTTTTTTTCTTCAGCTAAACTATCTTCTTTCTTCTGTTCATCAACATAAACCTTGCTTATTGTCATCATTAAGTCCTCATCATACAAAAACTCTACTTCAAACGACCACATTATGCACGTTTCCATCAATTTTTCTGATTATTTCGACGAATGGTGGTGACCGATTTCGCATGAACAAATTGGTGGCACCTAGAAACGCATCAGGGTCAACTCTTTCTTTGTTTATATCGGCCGAGATCGGCCTCAAAACCAAAACCAAAACCAAAAACAATGCTTTTGGATTACACTTTAATGTTTTCTTGTTTAACCCTCTACACACTGACGTCAAAATTTGAATACTGAAATTTCAAGACGCAAATGTTTCTCACAATTAAACTCGGAATTTAACTTGCTCAATTTTAAGGGTGTAGCCAGGGAGGGTCATGCATGTCGTACGCACCCCCACCCCCTCCCCCCGGAATCCCAAAAGTCCGCTGCCGGTATTCTCCACAGCAATCTAATACATGACTACATTGGATTTGATTCACATTCACTCAGCATGAAATCTTTGATCCCCTGCTGATATCAAATATTGAAGATTTAATCAGCCCCCCCCCCCCCCCCCACCATCGGATCGGACCACAACCGATGGCCAAAGGTTAAGTTCGAGTGGATTATGGGAGGGGGTCACCCCCTCCCATAATCTCCTCCAACTTAACCTTTGGCCAAAGCTTAGTCGCGGGCCAAGATTTCAGTCTTTTAGTTGCCAAACATTTTCATCCTTGAGCTGCATTGTGGGCGACCCCCCTAAAATAATTGCTGGCTACACCCCTGATTTTGTTTTGCGGAGTTAAACGATATCTATCAAATAAAGTTTAGATTATTTAAATTCCGAGTTCTATTATGATAACAAATTTGTGGCTGTCGAGAAGAGAAAATTCGCCATGATAAAGGTATGTTCGACTGGACTACCTCGAATCTCAGGGTGAAAATAGAAATCGGTCTTCCCGAAAACAAAAGAATAGTCGCTTATGTCTCTAAACCCGAGGATCGGGCAATCCGGCTAGTATGGATCATGATTACGATATTTTTCTCTTATTTTTTCTAATGCTTTTTATTAGAATTAGTTTTATCCGGTCGAACCTTCACTGATGGCCGACCCGGTCTACGATTGGGTACCGCCAGAACAAACCTAAACCGCTACAGTTTCCGAATCAATCAACTTTAGATACGTCACGCAATACTACACTTCCGCCACGGCAGCCCAAGTGGTGAATTGTTGCCAAGTTCGGCGCTCTACCAAATTCAGTCTACAGTTGTATAATATCATATCAAACACGTTACTTAAGTAAATTCTGGAAGATGCGTCCGCGTATTTGTGGGGTCGTATAAGTGTGTGAAGGTGCGTGTGTCGGGGGGGGGGGGGGAGGTGCGCGCCTGCGTCTGTGCTTGTGTATGTGTGTTTGTATGTCTGTGCGAAGATGTGGGAGTGTGAGTTGTGTGTGTGCGTGTGACGAAAATGTGATGACGTGGGTTTGTGGAGCTGATGGGTGTGTGTGTGTTCAGGTGTGTGTGTGTGTGTGTGTTGGATGCCGGGTAGTGAGGAGAGTGGGGAATGATCCGTGGCAACAGGCGATTACTGTAATTGTATTTTGAAAAGCACCACAGTAATCATTTCTTTTTCACTTCCGTGTTGTAACGTTATTACCAAAACAATGGAGAAAAGTCGAAATGAATGAAACGAAACTGCCGGGTTGTTTTCTAAGAAAAAAGAACAATCCACATGTACTTTTTTTCAATTTACGCAATTTACCATCGAGATCTATAGATAGGACACTTTTCTGTATGTGACCATCAGCGTTCCAAAACTCCATGTGTGTATAGATCAGAGCACTGCCCCCAATGTTTTGTACCTCCAAGTAAGACTGCGGTGTGACGTACAATAACCCCAGTCAGAACCCCCCCCCCCCCCCACACCCAGTCATTTCTTACACCACAACAAGGTATTATTTCGAATAGGTCACGATGATATAAAATAACGGAATTCACTTTCATATCCCAGCATCTTGAAACTGCAATTAAAGTCAAAACCATTCGTAAATGTTGTCCACTTCTATTTTCGGACAAAAAGTGTATACACCCGCCAACGAAAATATTTCCGACGATCACTTCTTAGTGGAAAGAATTTGCAACCCAAACATTCCACCACAAGTTACCTTTTTGTTATAAATAAAGAATAGCGTAAATCAGTTATTATTTCTGACAAGGTGATGGGAAGATAAAGAAGAAAGATTGTATCTCTAAACAAAACAACAGCCCGTGAGAAGTTACCAATTTGTCATCAAACCATACTGAAACGATACAGCTTTCAGTTTAGTAAAAGGTATATTTTTAGCTTCCGAACTTATTTATACGCATTGGCCGATCAACATCATCTGTTATAGATTTTCATTTTGCCTATTTAGAACCAGTTGTGATTCTTCTGAGAGAATTATTGCAGATTTTTTGTGGAACTTTGTCACTATTTTTGACCATTCAGCTAACAAGTCTAGGGGGCGACACTTACAATATACCAATAACACGATTTTCAAGGCCATTACGGTTCATTAGCAGCACAACAGAAATGATTAACAGCCCGATGTCTCAAACGCGGCCCGAGACGAAGTCGAGGGCCGCTAACAAGACCTCGGGCTATTAATGATTTGTAGCGGGCCGCTAATAGAACCGTAATTCCCGAGAAAGTCATGCTATTACTATTACTACCACTAATAAATAGGGAATGACATTCAAGTAACCTTAAAATGACTGCAAATTTTATTTTATTTTATTTTCATTCGTTTTTGTTTCCCCAAAACAAATTGTATTCCCACTCCAACTCACCAAGTATTCCACTCCCAGCATGATGCTGGACTATTATATTTTTATATTATATCTCACGTGACTTCCTTGCATTCTGATTGGCTGAAAGATGATACCCAATTTCGTGTGGTTTGCATCCACAGAACTGACCAGGCACTACACCCAGGCACTACACGTTTTCTATATTTAGCACACTACTGTATCAGTTTTCTTTTCATACTGGGCGAATAAAACTGATTAGATTAAATTTAAAAATCGATTCACAGAGGCACAACATCCACAAAACGACCCGGAAAGAAATCTTTGTGGAAAAATGTATCGCTTTTCCATTGTTGAAGTCACATTTTTCGAGGCGTTCATTTTATTCCTTGAGAAGATGATCCATATCTCGTTTCGAAGAGAATGAGCCATACCTGGGTCCAACTTTCATGAGAACGCGTCCGGATATGAAAAATCGTTTGTTTCGCTGCTCATATTATTTCGCTATTTAATTGTATGTTTTGGGCAGTAAACGAATAAATAATGGAATTCATTTGAATCTTCGGAGGTTTGTATCCCGTACTGACCCATTCGGTAATGTATATGTGTGACAAATGTGTGGAAATTATCAAACTGCGTTGTCAAAATTTCGAAAATTATAGCTTTCATTCGCGAGTTGCGCGATTCCAGAATACACCGTTCCGTTTGGGGGAAATGTTTTGTTTACTCTTGCCGAACGATTCAAAATTTGTCTTCTGCTCATATCAATAAGCCGTGTTTTGGAAGAAGAAAATGTTTTTTGAAAACTAAATGGTATTTTTTTTGTATATAACGCTGGTTGGTAGGGCTGCTACCTTGGTAATAGATTAACAAATTGGACAGATGTTTTTCTTGATGGGTGTTCGATACAATATAAGGATTAGTGCATGTCTTATCGTTGACTACGCCCATATAGTGCCCAGTGAGGTGGTGTAGTTCCCTCCCACCTCACTGGGCACTATATGGACGTAGTCAACTCCAAACCATGCACTATTCCTTAAATATTCTTTACAAATCGAGTTTAAACAATCACGCCTCGAGAAATAATCCTCCGCGCGCCACATCCGATGATGAAAATCGAATCAATCCGAACAGTGATCTACTATTTATATATTCTTCATTGTCGACTTTGAGTTGCTGGGAAATTGAGAACCGTTGAGAAATATTTTTCGTTGAGCGTTGGGTATTCATTGCAACAATTGCCCTTCCTCACTCAACGGCTGCAGACGAGACATTTGTCTACATATGTGGCCACTGATTTTTCCAGCAATCAATTTCTATAGAGATAAGTGGTTATAGTTAATTGAAATTCCAAATTCAAAAGAAATTTTTTACTTTGTCGCATGTACCACCACGCGTGTATTGTGTCTTATGCGTGAAGCTTAAACTAGTCAATCTCGTGTAAGAAAACAAATATCAGATATGTATAAGTGAAATGAAGAAAAGAAGTGGAAAAAGTACCATCCGTTCTTTTTGTAATTTTTATATGTGGTAACAAATGTTGTTTGAGGATCCATAAATAAAAGATAACGCGTGATTCTCAATGATGATAGAAGATTGTTAGCTATTATATTCCCAGACGTGAATTGATTTACAATTTCGAGAGATTTGAGAAAAAAATGCCATAAGATTACATAAACGATTTTGTCTAGAATGCTGGAATCAAGACATATGTGTCCCTTTGATGATATAAGGTTTGACGTCATTAAAACAGTGTAATAATACGATATAACCTTATCGTTATACGATTAGAGATGCGTCTAATTTCAGCTCAACGCAAACCATATTCAGATTCTTTATTCCGGAGAAAAAAAAGTAAAATAATGCACTGAAGCTTCCGCAGACAGCAAAAAACACTGACCATCCACATAGACTGCTAAATAACTTTGAAAGTGGAGGCTAGGAGTCAAAATTTCGACTTTTTTTTTTTTTAAAATCGTTCACATGAAGTAACGTGCAAGTGAAATATTTGACCCTTTGAACCTGAAAGGCCGACTTTCCCGCTCAAGATCGTTAACCCTTTACCTAACCTGAAAAGCAGACGACACATGCACAAATAATTCTTGAATACCTAATTTTTTTCATTTTTGTCTCAAAAACATAGGTTATGACCCCTCGTTGGAACGAGCTCGAAGAGCTCGTTCCAACGAGGGGTCATAACCTATGTTTTTGAGACAAAAAATGAAAAAAATAATGAAAATTAATTGGCGATTTTTGAGAATAGCGCTGGCCGGTTTTGGCCGTTACGTTAGGTAAAGGGTTATACGACTTGCATTCATCAAGTAGATAGCTACGCAGTGAATTTGGGCGGTAGACCAACCAAGATTTTCAACGTGTAGCACCAATACTGCACGCTGAAAATATTGACTGGCCTTCCCCCAAGTAACGAATATGGACTCTACCTGATGATAGCTCTGAACAGACTTGGAATATACCATTAATGTCCAAAGGGTTAACACACCTGTGTACTACCGTTGTTACCTAATCGTCGCCTGAGTGCTAGAATGTCCTACCCCCCCCCCCCCCCCCCCCCCACACACACACACCACTATACGTGAAACATACGCGTGTCCCGGGTGAGACAGCAGGGTGGGATATTTCTATCCCACCCACCCCACGTGACATACTCACTTGCATATTTTATTAGGTCGCCGGAACTATTTCATCATCGTCTGCACAATTGTAAATAAATAATGTTCACAAACGTCCAAACGCTTCTTAAATTGTCTTCGTTTATTAACTATTTATCTGTTCCTTGTTGATACAGACTCAATATTTAACTAGAGAAACAGAATTTACTGTATCCAGTAAATTCAAGTCTGTGTGAAAAGGGTTAAAGTATCAGGAATAAACTCTACAGAAAGAGAATTTATGGAGGCTTATCTTCTGGTGTAAAATATTTTTTAACAAATCAGAAATGGGTTTTTCGTTAACAGTATTTACAGATATTCATACAGGAATCAGAACAATTTTTATAAGAAACCAGAAAAGGCATATATGTGACCAGCATTTAAAGGGTTCGATACACGAATCAGAAATGGACAATTTTGGCTCTGCCCACTAATTTGAGTGATGAAATACATTCATAAACTTTAGAAATACATTAAGGTGTAAATGCATTTCCCAGTCTTTCTGAATAATATGCACTTGATGACCTCATTCAGGTGGACCATATATTGAATCTCCAGCAATGTTTAACTCAGTCGGTGTAGTCCCATGTCCACATCTACATTGAAGAATGAGCGCAACCCACATTGAAATAATGGCTCCACCAACTTCAGATCTGTCATCTCACATTCAGATCGAACGGGTGAAAAAACATAGATAAGTGCAAACTGGTTATTGTTAACCAGCATGCCAAAATGCATAGAGATAGAACGGTCCGTATTTGAGTTGTCGCGCTGACAAAGGGTGCATAAACTCTATGTCGGAGATATTGTCATAAAAACCTTAAAAAACCCCAAGAGCTCATTTGAAAGCCTGCTCTTAAAAGCATCTAGTGACCTAAACAAGGCATACATAAAACTAGAACTTCTCTAATATATTAATTTTAAACAGTCATAGCACTAACACAGTTAACAGAACATTCAACTATGTCAGTATTGCATCTTTTACCGGCATCCTGACAGTATTGTGATAGGTTTCAATAACAAATCTAGAGTGTAGTTTTACAATTACATGTACACTGGAATTCTTCATTATCAAGTTGTTTGTTTTTTATATTAACTTGGTTTGGGAATTAATTCTGTACAATGAGATTAAATAAATAGACCATGTTATTGTATTTGACAGTCACAGCTTTCTCCCCACTGCTTTTTGTGAAATTCTTTCAAGGAGAAAATATTCATACAGGAATCAGAACAATTTTTCTAAGAAACCCGAAAAGGCATATATGTGCACACCATTTATAGGGTTCGATCAAGGAATCAGAAATGGACATTACTGCCGCTACCATTTATTTGAATGATGAGATACATGTATAATCTTCAGAACTGCATTAATTGGTATAAAATGAAATTCCCAATAGGTCGAAAAAGTATGCATTTAATGACCTCTCTTGACCGCATAGAGGTGGACCACATTTTGAACCTCCAGCAAGTTTCAACTCATTTGGTGTAGGTACCATTACTATAGGTCATACTAAACCTGAAGTATGAGCATAAACTACTTTATAAATATTGGCTCCACCAACTCCAGATCTGCCATATTTGTAGATGATGGCAAATGTTCATATTAGCAAGGCAATGGTGAAGTGCATGCATGGTACCTCTGGAAAATATATTGCAAGTAAAAAGGTTCAGTATTGTTGGAATGTAGACGTTGAAAGGCCTTGAAGACCCCCAATCGACTCATTTGGTGTTGGTCCCAGGTCCATACGTCATACCATGCTTGAGATATAAGCGTGACCCACTTTCAAAAATTTTGGCCACGCCCACTTTTTTTTACGTCAAAATGCATGTGTGTATGTCAGGAATGCTTTAGGGTGTCAAAAAATGTGATTTCTAGCAATTATAAAAAATGCACTTAATGACCCCTAGGTGACCTCCATGACCTTGACCAATATTCTGAATCTCCATCGAGTTTCGACTCATTTGGTGTTGATCCCAGGTCCATACGACATACCATGCTTGAGATATGAGCGTGACCCACTTTCAAAAATTTTGGCCACGCCCACTTTTTTTACATCAAAATACATGTGTGTACGTCAGGAATGCTCTAGGGGGTCAAAAAATGTGATTTCTAGCAATTATGAAAAATGCACTTAATGACCCCAAGTGACCTCCGTGACCTTGACCCATATTTTGAATCTCCATCGAGTGTCGACTCATTGGGTGTTGGTCCCAGGTCCATACGTCATACCATGCTTGAGATATGAGCGTGACCCACATTAAAAAATTTTGGCCATGCCCACTTTTTTTTACGTCAAAATGCATGTGTGTATGTCAGGAATGTTTTAGGGGGTCAAAAAATGTGATTTCTAGCAATTATGAAAAATGCACTTAATGACCCCTAGGTGACCTCCGTGACCTTGACCCATATTTTGAATCTCCATCGAGTGTCGACTCATTTGCTGTTGGTCCCAGGTCTATACGTCATACCATGCTTGAGATATGAGCGTGACTCACTTTCAAAAATTTTGGCCACGCCCACTTTTTTCACCTCAAAATGCATGTGCGTATGTCATTAATGCTTTAGGGGGTCAAAAAATGTGATTTCTAGCAATTATGAAAAATGCACTTAATAACCCCTAGGTGACCTCCGTGACCTTGACCCATATTTTGAATCTCCATCGAGTGTCGACTCATTTGGTGTTGGTCCCAGGTCCATACGTCATACCATGCTTGAGATATGAGCGTGACCCACTTTCAAAAATTTTGGCGACGCCCACTTTTTTACGTCAAAATGCATGTGTGTACGTCAGGAATACTTTAGGGGGTCAAAAAATGTGATTTCCAGCAATTCTGAAAAATGCACTCAATGACCCCTAGATGACCTCCGTGACCTTGACCCATATTTTGAACCTCCATCGAATGTCGACTCATTTGGTGTTGGTCCCAGGTCTGTAGGTCATACCACGCCTCAGATATGGGCGTGACCCACTTTCAAAACACCCCTACAGACACCCCTGATACCCCAGGAATCTGAAAAATATTCAGTGCCGAGAACTTGTGGCTGTCTATCAACATGCCAAAAATCAACGAGATAGGGCAATTCGTTTTCGAAAAAGTGATGAGAAGACAGAAGACAGGAGAAGAAGAAGAAGAAGAAGAAGAAGAAGAAGAAAAAGAAGAAGAAGAAGAAAAAAAAGAAAAAAAAAAAAAAAAGAAAAGAAAAAGAAACCGTGCAAAAACAATAGTCTGTATGTTTCACACAGACTAATTATTATTCAAATATTAACCTTGATTTGTTTCAACCCCATGTTTCTCTGCAGATTTAATAATATCACTGCGCGAATTTATCGATCGATCAATAATCTCACAATGCCCTTTACATTAGAGTTTGATACGCGCAAATTCATTAACCCCTTAACGGACAGTGTTACAAATCATTTTTTTAGTATATACCTATGGTATATACCTAACTTTTGTACGATCTTTCCGATGAAATTGTTCGTTTTTCGAAAGGACTACGACTTGATAAATTGGGCATGTCAGCACGTGACCGCCAATTATCTATAATGACGTAATCCTCGTGTGTGGGAAGAAAAAATCATCCTCGATGAGTCTGAAGGTGGGAATGGGGAAATCTCACCCTCGGGGCAAGATATTTG
This sequence comes from Pictodentalium vernedei, assembly GCA_031216915.1. NCBI lineage: Eukaryota > Metazoa > Mollusca > Scaphopoda > Dentaliida > Dentaliidae > Pictodentalium > Pictodentalium vernedei. Next base: position 794,310,405 of record CM062296.1, read on the forward strand.
AACCAGACTCGAGACAAGCCTCGGGTCTGGTTCAAATATCTTGCCCCTCGGGTGAGATTTTCCCATCCCACCTCCAGACTCATCGGGGATCATAATACTCCCCTATGGGACATCGGACATTCTAGTACTCAGACGACGTTATGTTGGACTTGACCTCTTCCGAGAATTTATTTTTAAAAATTCAGTGTTCTAAGAGCGAATCTGAGGCATTTGTAGCTTGTGTACACCTATATTGGGCTCTATGTTATGTGAAACTTGCATTGGGCCAATTTTCTTTTGGGGGGGGGGGGAGGAGTTGGGGGCGTGAGGAGGAGGGAGGGGGTAGTGGTCCAAACTCCGCTACTGCGTTCCCCAACCTCCCTCCTCCTCCAGAATAAAATGTCTTAATCGGAACAGGTAGTCAGAGGCCGGAAATTACAATATATGGTCCTAAAAAGCCACTTGAAAAGTCAAGTTACCAAAGGTATTCAACATGATTAAAATGACGTGGCAGCTTGTCTTTTTGAACGACATCCATGCGGGCACAAATCTATCACGCGTAGTTGTTATTTTAAATTTATATATTCACGTACTGTGACTGAGTGGAACAAGCAATGGGAATGGCGCCTTGTTGCAATCAAGGGGTGATATAGTGTATCACGTATGCCTTCATTCGTAATGGGCGGCAGACTCCTATCTGGAACGACTTGCATGTTATACTGTGATGGAAGCTTGTTCCCAGAAGTAAACTCCCAGTTATTTCACAGGTTAACGGTTAACCCTTTACCTAACATGAAAAGCAGACGACACTTGCAAAAAAAAATCTTGAATAATTGATGTTCTCATTTGAAGATGAAGGGGCGCCTGGCCATTTTGGCGACAGAGATTCTTCGGGCACATCTGCGGATAAACCACGTTTTCTGACGGCTTTCGTTACGTTGTGTGGATGAACATATTGGTTAAATCAATCTCTGTGTGCATCAAGCGAAATGTTGCGATCGCCCTCGAAGAGTGGCCTTAACCCTTTACCTAACATGAAAAGCAGACGACACTTGCAAAACAAATTCTTGAAGAACTATTTTTTTGTCTCAAAAACATAGGTTATGACACCTCATTGGAACGAGCTCGACGATTAATTAATTAGCCGTGGCCTAACTATAGAATACTACTACTTGTGATAATGACACTCTACAAATATCAGAAAGACCAATTTAGCCAAACTCCAAGGCATTGGGAACCATGCCCTGCGCGTGGACGTTGGGAATGCACCCAAAATCTGCCCTGTATGGTTAAAACAAACAACATCAACGCAACGTAGCAACGTAGCATATAAAAAAAATCAATACCTGCCTGAACAATTCAGCTCCTCTCAGGGTGGGGGGGGGGGGGGGGCATCACACACGTCATCCGACCCCTCCCCGAAGGCTTGATGGATGACCTCCATTTTTTTCATAGCATATTATGTCCACTCCTTTTTTGTATCGTTTATTGAAAAAAAAAAAACGCCGGGGCCGCTCCTAAAACTGGTTCTAAACTTTGTCTATGAGACGGAACCAAAATTTAAACAGTAGCTCTATATTGAACCCAAACAGGTTCTATGTATGTAACCGGAACTGTTTCTAAATCTGCGGCTTGAGATGGAACCAAACTCCAAACAGTGGTTCTATACTGAACCAGACAGGCACTCGATAGCGAACCGAAACTGGTTCCATCTCGGGGACAAGATTTAGAACCAGATTTGTAAGCAGTGTATTTAAAATGAGAAGGATTAAATCGATATGGGTATGTAACCAAATATATTCATTGGATGGCGCGCACTGAAAGTTTTGGCATGGAGGGCGTGGATTCCAGGAGGGATGTTTATAAATACTAATCTTTACATCAATGTTGAGAGGAAATGCCTTCCCCCAACCCCTCAATACTAATGCGCCCGCGTCGAGAATAGATATTTGGAAGATGGTCATTGTGTTAAATTACATTGATATCAACGAAATGGATCAAATTTCCTGACAGCGGGATGCCATTGTCGCAGGATTACGGGGTTGAGTGATGGAGGAAAATTTATGTTCTTATCGGTGCTCAGTCGACTGCCAGTGACTGTCGTCTGAATCCCGGTTCGAATGTAAACCTTGCCACCTTATCAATGCCCTATCCGCTTGGGACTCTTAGGATTCCTGAAGCTACCTGTGGCTTACAACGCCAAAGGGTGATCAACGATAATTCACTGAAAAGATCATTTATTTACATGTACGAAGAAATATAATGTGAAACAAATTACTCACAAAATTATCCATATGAATACACTAATTACGCGGAAAAAAGTTTATTCTTTAGGGCCCTCGATGTCTCCCACAACTAGCTGTGTCCGCTAGATCAACCTCACATCATCTTCATCCTCTCACGGTTTGTGACAAATGCAAAGTGTCTATTCACTTCTCGTTACTTCCTCCTCGCAGGGTTAACTTTGCCGTCAGTCAGGCTTCACTCATATAATGTTCTGCTTGTGTGACTCTACAAGCGTTCTCACAGTTCAACCACAATTCAATCGGCGTCTATCACAGTTCACGATAATTTTGCGCTTTGTCTGGCTCTCACGGGGTTAAGTTATTCTTCGCCTTCTGGTATATATACTTAACAAAGCTCACATAAAAATATTCTGCAAAGTGTTCTCAACATCACCAATTCTCGCACCGCCTAAAACTATTTTAACTCGCGAGCTATTCAAGTGCTTACGCAAGCTCCTAATACGGTATCGAGACTCAGCGTTACAGCTTTTACTTCTTTGGCTACTATGCCACTACGGTTCGCAACCGTTAACAAACTACAATCGATTCCTTACAACCCTCACAGGGTAACGACAATAAGCGGACTTTCAATCTCGGTGCCTATGACCCTCGACGGCCAAGGCTAAATTCGGACCTTCTCTGAGTGCCCTCAGGCCAACTGCCTCTCAGAATTCTGCTTCAACTCTTTATACAGTCGGAACGCAACGTTTAAACATATTAATTCTGATTTAACGAGTGCTTTGTAATTCGATATGGATAGAGATATAAGTGGGAATTTCGTTTGAAGTGAACCCTTTCGACATTTCGGAGACAGGATAGACGCCTAATATGGGTGTGTGTCCAGACCATATGTGATGCACTGGTTTTCAACAATTACAGTTTAACAGGTCTTTAATTACCTAGATAATTATTACAAAGGAGAATATTGTCTCTCTTACTATTGATCTGTTATCAGAGGCCCACATGGCGTTGAACACGTGTGCCATAATGGACCTAAAATTTCATACTTAATTAGCGAAATTTGAATTATTGATTGCCTGTTTAGATGACAAATGGTTTTCGGGGTCCGTTACATACGTATCTCCACGCTTCACATCCAACCCAGGCAGAAGCATTATCGAAAATATTTACACTTTCATACAATAAAATCGCAGCTTTTAACTATCACCTTGACACCATATCTTCTTGAATTAACTTTGAGGTTATCAATTGGTTAGTTCCATATCGGCCGAGATATCAGCCCGCTGTAACTTCATATCAGCCTGAGACTGACAGTCGATGCTGATGTGAAGTTACTGATGGTTGATATCTGACTAGGGTTTAATCTCGAGAACGGGAATTCCCGGGTTCCCGGTTCCGAAAGTCAGTCACGATATCCGGGAAATCTATAGCACGGAACCGGGAATCACGCATGGCACGGTTTGTGTGTTGAAATGAAGTTTTCTAAATTGAAAATCTGCCCCAACGTAACTTTGTTAGATTTCGTCAGCCCTTTCACGCTTGAACTTTTTACAATCATGCTACCCGAAGCACTTTTTCACCAAATCACTGTAGCTCTGTCAGTTCCAAAGGACTCCTCTATAACAGTAAGATCTGCTCTCGATTCAAAGTTTAAGCTCGCCTTCATTTTCAGGATTACTGGTATCACCTCTCTATTCACGACCTCCCTCAACATGAACTGTGGCGGCAGTCAAGAGAAAGTTGAAGCCATTAGGTAGTGGTGATAAAATTGGAGATTTTGAAAATGAAGACGAGTTGGAAGCGGGCCTGGGTTTTCACACTTCTCTTAGGAAAAGAACGTTTCCGTATGGAGATGGCAGACTGCCAAAAAATATACCCATTTTCGCGAAAGTAAATGCGTCTTGTTACTCTCGTAAATTTACTTGATATCACCCAGGACATTTCCTGGTTCCCGATTCTGAGTGTAATTTATTCCCGTTCCCGTTCTAAAAGAAAACCAGGAATATATTAAACCCCCTACCTGACAGCGCTATTGTTTTGTTTTTTCATTTTCTAACAGAGTCCGAAGTTTCCTCTTCTCCTACCTAGTTCAGCTATTTGTCCGTCGCGGCTTCCCAGTCGGAAAGCTGGGATGTTCAAATAGATTTATCTTACTATCAACATGTGTTTTGTCTGTGTTGACTCCGCAACTGTCGTGTACCCGACCCCCTAATACAGATGTTTGTATCAGAAGGTCGGATACAAGCACGTTCCTTTCGCGTGAGTTGCATTTTTTTCTTTTTGTTCATCCGTACGAATAAATAGTTCGTTATATATTGACAACATTCTTGACTTATCCCCAATATATTGTAAGATAAAATGATTATTACCATTATGTGGATGTACAAAATATGTATCCGAGTCTTCCGGGTTCTAAGGGTAGATCACGACTCGTCTTCGACTCGTCGAGATCTGCCCTTAGAACCCGGAGCTCGACTCGGATACATATTTTGTACATCCACATAATGGTAATAATCTCTATTTATCTTGCAATCAACATGTATTTTATCTGTATTAACTCCGCAACTGTCGTGTATCCGACCCCCTGATACAGATGTTTGGATCAGGAGGTCGGATACAAGCACGCTCCTTTCGCATGCGTTTCATTTTTTTCTTTTTGTTCATCCGTACGAAGAAATAGTTCGTTATATATTCGTCTACATTCTTGACTTATCCCCAATATATTGCAAGATAAAATGATTATTACCATTATGTGGATGTACATAATATGTATCCGAGTCGAGCTCCGGTTTCTAAGGGTAGATCACGACGAGTTGAAGACGAGTCGTGATCTGCCCTTAAAACCCGGAGCTCGACTCGGATACATATTTTGTACATCCACATAATGGTAATAATCTCTATATATTAAACCCTCTACCTGACAGTGCCATTGTTATTCATTTTTTAACACAGTCCCAAGTTTCATCTTCTCCTAGTTCAGCTATTTGCACGTCGCGGTTTCCCAGTCGGAAAGCTGGGATGTTCAAATAGATGTACCATTTCTTCTCTCCCTTCGACGAATCTCTGCTTATGACTTTGAATCTTAGTTTGCATCTTCTTTTTCTTATTCATCCACCTAATCCTTACTTATTGCCACCATTGGCGCGGTGGCGTCGCTGTAACGGGTTCTCTTCAGATCACCGACGTTAAGCAACGTATAGCGCGGTTATTTGGATGGGTGACCATTTCAGCGACTGATTCGCACCCCTGCGCTGTGTCCTTGGACAAGGCACTTAACCCCGATTGTCTATATGAGGGCACGATGACGCTGTGTACTATGGCGTTCTGCACGTCGATGGATGGTGTTCATTATGTCTTCAAACATCTAACCCTGTCTGTGCTGCGGTGCAGAGTTCAAAGTTACGATGTTGGAGAGGTGACAGCTGCCCGTCGTTGTTCGGTGGTTCTCTCTGGGTACTCCGGCTTCCTCCACCTGTAAAACTGTCACCGACATGATATGTCCCTTGCTGTTAATGTGTCGTTAAACCCTAATAAATAAATAAATAAATAAATAAATAATAATTACCTCCATTAATTTCTCACCATACAAAAAACTACTCACTTTTGCCCGGCAACGCCAATTTTCCTGCTTGCATTCGACGAATTGCTTGCGTATAGTAACGCACTGGGGGTTGGGGGTTGGGGGATGGACAATAAATAGCTTGGTTCATATCGGCCGACATCGTGGTCGTATCACCGAGTTTGAAGTCATATCAGCCGATTTTGATAAAGGCCAATTCCGGGAAAGAAAATCATATCTAGCAAATAATTTATAATGTCCAGAGGTTTAACTGTTGCGAAATTATATAAAATCAAGCTAGAGAACACCAGTCCGAGATGCATGATATCGCCCATATAATTCTGTACGTAGAATTCTTTAACCATGACCTTTGACCTTCAATCTCCGACTGATGTGAAGTTACCTCTGGCTGAATTTTCGGCCGATGTGAAACTAACCAAATAATAAATAACCTCTCAAAAAACACACACGGTAACAGTCATATGCTGAATTTGGTAAATGTGTACCTTGATCTTTGCCCACTGACCTCCAAGCAAGAGATGTTCAGATATTACCAAGTTGCATTCCTCTGCAGAAGTTAGTAATTAAAGATACATCCGGGTTTTTTTTCTAAAGCGCGAACAGGTTTAACCCTTTACCTAACGAATCGCCCGCACCGCCCACGTAATATGCAAATTGAGACGTTGAAAAAATTAAATTTTTCAAAATATTTCAACAAAACTATATCATGTGACCCCTCATTGGAAAGAGCTCATTGAGCTCGTTCCAAAGAGGGGTCACATGATATGGTTTTATTGAAATGTTTTGAAAAATTAAAAAAAAATGATATTTAAAATAATAAATTTTGATATAGTCTGCGTTGGGTAAAGGGTTTTAAACTGATTTGTTTTGACTCCGTAATCATGCGCTTTAACTTCCAAAACAATAGGTGTTCAGATCTTGCAAAGCGTCATTTCTGTACCCAGTTTGTTAATCAATGGTATCGCCCCGTTTTTTGTAGAACACAAATAGACTTACATTGAATTGTTTAACCCCGTGGTCTTTCTTATAGGGTTTAATATATTCCCTGGTTTTGTAGGGACCGGGAAAGGGAATGAAATTGCCCTCAGAACCGGTAACCGGGAAATTTCCCTGGTAATATCTAGCAAATTTACGAGAGTAACAAGACGGATTCATTTTAATCTGCTACTCTGCCATCTCCAAATGAAAAAAAGTTCTTTGTCTACGAAAAGTGTGAAACCCAATCCCACTTCAATTTCGTCTTCATTTTCAGCATCACTAGTATTATCAACCTCTTCCCACATCAACACCCTCTTCACTGCCGTCACCAGTCACCTATGCTTTAAGAATATGAGACTGGTGACGGCAATGAAGAGGGTGTTGATGTTGAATGAGGTAGTGAATAGTGATACTAGTGATTTTGATAATGAAGGCGAGTTTGAACTTTTAAGCGGACGCAGATCCTGCTGTTGAAGAGGGGTTTCCTCTAGAACTGATTGACAGCAGCAGTGATTTGGTGAGAAAGGAACCAGGACTCAGACGCCGAGGAAATCCTACAAAGTTACAGTTTTTCAATTACGAAAACTTTAGTTCAAAACACTAACGGTGTCACTCTTGATCCGCAGTTCCGTGCTGTAGATTTCCTTGGTATCGGGACCGTTTTGCGGAACAAGGAACCAGGGATTTTCCGTTCCAGGAATTAAACCCTAATCTTGATATTTAACCTTCAAAGACTATATGTGTTCAGATCATATCAAAGACCATTCCTTTACTAAATTTGGTCACGAGTCCAAATACGGGGTGTGTTGTGTGTGTGTGTGTGTGTGTGTGTGGGGGGGGGGGGGGGGGGGGTTATTTTCGCCTGCATCGGAATCTTAGATATTGGCTTACTTTTGCTAGTAAGTATGTACTCCTTTATTCGGCTAGATCTAATACATGAATTTATGTTAAACTCACGGGCGCTCTCATAAAAAGAGAGGTCCGTGGTATCGATTCGGGCACCGGGGTCCCTACATGACCTAGCTGGAATAGTTCATCAGACAAAGCTCGAGCCAAGACAGACGAGACAAATCGGACTTACAACCCTTTTCCTTCCCACGTAGGTTACATTTACGACACCCTAAATTTAGTAATTAAAGATATGACTCTTTTTATTCGATAGTGCAAAGAGAAGCGGTTTTTATGAGGAAACATGTACATATATTGACATTTGTACCCCCTGACCTGACCTTTAACCTAAAAAACCTAGGGCTTCAGTTCTTACCAAATATCATTCATGTTGTAAGTTTGGTAATTAATGGTGTTGCCATTTTTTTTCTAGAACCCAAATAAACATACACACACAGCAGCTAGTGCATACCCACGCTTCGTCTATCATCGACGTGGGTAACAAAGCGAACAAGTGCACCCAGATTCGATGAGAACGTTTATACACAGATAAAGAAATAAAGTCAACTTCTCGATTTTTATTTCGTTTTAATACTTAGTCTCTATGGGGAAAATTGTTTTCCTGAATATGTTTCAGTGATCTTCCACCCGATCGATACACTGAACTGTTCACGTCTGTTTGCAATAAAAAAATCCCCTCAGCTGTCAACATCAAATTATGCAAACTGAAGTTTAATTAAGTGATTGATAAAGCAACAGAAAAACTATATTCCCTCAACTGGCGTTTGGCATGAGTTTTGGAGAAAGCGCGTATTTGATCAAACAGATGCCTTTTTGCATCTGTTCCCTCTGACATGTTTCAGCGTGAAATAGGTACAAATTGGAAGCTTTGTGGGGACTCAGTAACTCGGTTGTAATATGTGATGAAAGCTAGAAGAAAGAGGTGAGCCACACCCCTCTTTTTTCAGCATGAGACGTATGAAGCATCTCAAACTGGGAGGGGGGGGGGACGCTATGGGCATACTCGGGTACAAAAGCACTGATAGCAGCGTTAGCCCAGCGGCATGGTAGAAATATACAGCGCAAAGGTATACTTTGGATCAACGGGCCACTACATTAAGAAAATTGTACATTTATCAAATATCCCAAACGGACCGTTTCTATGATGAGGAAATTTGTTAACCCTTTACGTAACATGAAAAGCAGACGACACTTGCAAAAAAAATTCTTGAATAACTAATTTTTTTCATTTTTTGTCTCAAAAACATAGGTTATGACCCCTCGTTGGAACGAGCTCGACGAGCTCGTTCCAACGAGGGGTCATAACCTATGTTTTTGAGACAAAAAATGAAAATATTTTGAAAATTAATTGGCGATTTTTGAGGACAGCGCTGGCCGGTTTTGGCCGTTACGTTGGGTAAAGGGTTAAACATGGAGTCAAAAATGTACATACATCGCGACTTTAACCCTTTACTTAGCGAATCTGTTGCTTCTCTCCGCGTAATATGCAAACTCAACAGCTGAAAAAATATTATTTTTAAAAACAATACATCTAAACCATATCATGTGACCCTCATTGGAACGACCTCGTCGTGCTCGTTCCAATGAGGAGTCACGTGATAGGGTTTTGTTGAAATTGTTCAGAAAATTTTGAAAAATAATATTTAACATAATAAATTTCGATATCGTCTGCGTTGGGTAAAGGGTTAAATTAAACACAGTTATGCTTCCAACAAAACCCAACAGACATGTATCGGAAACGACAATCCAGATAAAATTGCACGGAGCAAAAATAATATTTAACATAATAAATTTTGATATCGTCAGCTTTGGGCAAAGGCCGAAGTGGACACAAATCAAACGCGGGAATCTTTGGTCACATCCTTAGAGTAAAGAGTCCGTTCACCCCGTTCCTGCTAATTCCTAATAAACTTGCAATGAGGGGCTAGTAATGATAATCTTAATGTTGGCCTAAAGTCTCTCACCCTCCCCCCCCCCCCCCCCCTCTCTCTCTCCCTGTCTCTCACAAACACACATTCTCTCATTGTCCGTTAATCGGGTCAACTTGTATACCACTGGAACCCCTTATTTGGAGCTTTATTCTAAAGTGCATGTACCACAACTTAAAAGCTTTATGTTCTGTGGGTACGTTTAGTATTATCTTCCAAGTGAAAGTATTTAGGCTGTGCGCACTTGCATTGATAAAATTTATGGGAGAGTGCTTCTGGGCTCTCTCCATTAAATTGTAACTAGACAAAGACTTGTGGACTAATTCTAATAATCAAAACACATACTCTACCAGTTAATATTGCGTACTTGTTGCTTACTTATGTATATATAGTATAGCGGCTTACTTTACATTGTTGATAGGTGTTCCTTGCTAATTTACTGTTTGTGTTTCTCTAGTTCTTCTGTGCGCGATAGTCAGTTGGACTGTTTAAATAAGTACCAGTAGGATTGAATTCCTCACAAGGTTTAGATAGGATCGGGGATGCGTATCTTAGTTCACTCTGGTTTCTGTTGTATGTGGGGTTTTGTACTTCATATCCGGATGTGTGGACAAATGGTGACGGTTTATTTTTTTCTGTCTCTTGGATAAGGGACGCCGGATACTATCTGGCGTATTTGGCTGAGAGACATGATTAGGATTTGTATTTTGGGATAAATCTTCAGGGAAGACTGTTAGGTTATACTAAATACTATCCGACATAACTGGCATTAAATAGATTGGATACACTGTGTCTAGAGGATGATCGGGGTTCAGTTTAGAGGAGTGTCGTCCGACAGGGTACATGGGGAATAGAAGAGATGCATAGAGGGTTTAAAGGTGTCAATCTAGTATCTAAGGTGATGTCTGGGATAACTGAGGAAAATACTTCTGGGGGTGGGATGATCCGGAATGGAATATGAATGGAAGATGAGGTCGCTAATGAGAACATCGTTGATAAGGGTAACTTTTTGTACTTGGTTTGGGCTAGCATAAATTGTTGTACTGGGAGTTGATATTGCTTTAGTCCAGCCGACTTATAAGATTTCAGTATTTCAATAGTGTTTGGCTGATAACCACAGGAACATTACCAAATTTTTAATCTTTTCGGAAATTTTTTCGTTCATTATAAAAAGTTCTTTTGTTCCATCGAGGACATTACAATACGTGAGTGGTCACTAGGTCTTTGGCTACTAACACAACCGTGAGGTGATGTGTCCACCAAACCAATAATTCTAAAATTTTCGGAGAAAGCACGAAAGCGAAAGCAATATTTACACTGACTGGAATTTTGCCCTGTTTCCAAAAGTATTTTTTTCCGATAGTTCTTTCTTTATAAACTATGAGCTACTCATTGGATGGGAACCCCATTCTGCATTTAATAATTCTCCATGTCTTATGTATTAGGACTGGGCTCTAAACGAAAAAAACATCGATTACAATAATTTAAAATAAATCGCGATATTTAGAGATTATTGCTTGTTTAGTTTCATATCGACCGCCATATCAGCCTGAGGTAAATTATATTTGTCTGAGAATCAAGATCGAAATCTGATGTGAAGTTACCGAGGGCTCATACCTCGGACGGTATGAACCTGCTCAAGTAATGAGCTCTTTATTTATTAAACCAAAGGAAATAATTACACAAATTCTCAGATATGTTGCAGTTTTGTGACAGTGTTATTATTTCTCATTCTTTTCAAAAATCCGACGTTGCTTCTTCTCCTTTTTCACCTGTCCGAAAGTCTTAGCCGCGTTTTGAACTATCCCTTCTCTCACGTCGATGAATCTCCGCTTACGACTCTGAATCTTAGTTTGCGTTGCATCTTGGGTACAAATCTCTTCATTTTCTCTTCATCCACCTAATTCTTAATTATTCCCATCATTAATTTCCCACCCTACAAAACCAAGTCTCTATTGCCATGTAACCTCACTTTTACTGATTGATTGCTTTCAGCGAATAGGTATTTCGCTGTAAATAAAATGGAAGCGCCAAGTAACGCATCAAGGGGGAATTCTAGCTTGGTTCTCATCGGGCGAGATCAGCATCATATCAGTGTTGGAAGTCATATCAGCCGAGATCGATAATGGGCAATTCTGGGAAAGAAAATCATATCTCATAAATATAAGAATACAAATAAAGGAACTCAAATACACATTTGGCATATCGTCGCCTGAGTGTTAGAATGTCCTATGTCCCAAAGGGGACATAGGACATTCTAGCACTCACACGACTCTATGTCATCCGGTTAACTGTACATGAAAAAGAAAATTAGAAGTACACTGCCCATGTCAATATTCCTGAATTTAGGACTCTGAATCTTAATTTGCATTGCAGTTTGCGTACATATCTCTTCATTTTCTCTTCATCTACCTAATCCTTAATTATTTACATCATTGAATTCATCAACATACAAAAATACCCCCTTTTGCCCGATTTACTGAATGATTGCTTTCGACGAATAACGGTGAAAGATTTCGCTGAAAACAAAATGGCTGTGCCTAGTAAGGCATCGGGGCGGGTGCAACTCTAGCTTGGATCATATCAACCGAGATCAGCGGCATATCAGCCGAGTTTGAAGCGATATCAGCCGAACTTCCGGAAAAGAAAAAAACATATCTAATAAATAAGATTAAACATCGCCTACTGTGGAAAATTACTGATAATATTATATGAAAGGATCCTATCCAGGTTTCTTCTCTGGAAAACATGCGATAACCTGGCTGTTTTATTTGGGATTATATACTTGCGGAACAAAGAAACGCAAGTTGTTTTTCTGTGGTAAATACTTCAAATGTGTTATAGGTGATTATTTCATTGTTTGGATTTTGATGTTATTTCTTCATTATCATTACTGATTAAATTTTGATTAGTTTTGTTGTCTTAACGCAGGCGGCGTTTGCATGGATAACGTTGAAATCAATAGTGGATGTGCCCATCACGGGCTTCAGTTGCTGCTCTAACTCTCCTTACCATTGACCCCATCAAGTTGTTTATGGTCCTTTGTGGGATGTTATTCCACTCCTGAAGAAGGGCTCGTGTGACCTGAGCGTCGTTGCTTGGGACGTTGACGCGCTTGCTGATCCCTTTGCCCAGCTTATCTCACATATGCTCGATCGGAAACAAATCTGGACTGTAGGATGGTCAATCGTGAACTGGGTTTTGGTTGAGGAAGTCACGACATTCCCTAGGAACGCGCGGTCTCGCATTATCCGGCTTCAACGCAAGGTTACGCAAGGACGCGAGGCTTGAGGACTTGATCCCGATATCTTACGACTGTAAGATTGCCCTAGATGACCACGAGAGGTGTTTTCACAACATGAGAAATCACCCGCCCTCCAAACCATAACAGACCTTCCCCCGAATCTGTCGTTTTCCTTAACGCACGCTTCAGAAAATAGCTCACCTTGACGTAGATAGCCACGTTGCCGTCCATCTGACCTGTAAAGCGTGAACCGTGACTCGTCAGTGAATAACACACGTCTCCAGAGGGCCAAGCGAAACCGATCTGGGCATGTGCCCACAGCCATTGCAATCGAAGTTCTCGTCACCCGAGTGTCAGTTGCGGGCCAACGTAGGGACGTCGTGGCCTTAATTTGAACTCTCGCAACCGATCCCTAACTGTTCTTGGACACATCCGGCGACCATGAGTGCCAGCAGCCTGACTCGGGGTCTCCGTCGCCGTCTGAGATCGGTTACGGAGGTGTGAGAAACGTGTACATCTATCTTGATGTGGCGACGTAACGCGCGGGCGACCGCTCCTGGGGCGGTCAGCTAATCTTCCTGTGGCTCTGAGACTTCCAACTAAATGAGCTATCGTTGACCCATGGACCACAAATTGCTGTGCGACGAGACATTGCGATTGACATTCCATAATTAGAGCAATAGCCCTACCCCTATTAACTTCGGACATTCGCGGCATTTTGCTGTTCAATCGAGTTGAAATGAAATGTTGTGCAATCAATGTGTACTGTTCAAAAAACGTTGGTTTTGTATGGTTTTCAAGCCCATAGCACGTGGGAGTGCTCCGGATATACGCTTTTTCGAAACATCTTTTGAAAGTATGCAGCGTCGCACGTGGTCATGGATGACCGAATTTTAACCAAAGACTCTTTAGATAGAACACTGGTAGCTATGTGTCAAATTTTACCACATTTGGTCCAGGGATAAAACAATTATATTACCAAAACTGAACTTGCGTTTCTATTTTCCGTCGGTATTCTTTGAATGACTCTGAAGCAATTAGATCAGTGGCTTGCAAAAACTCAGTCATTTTATAAACGCCAGTGGCCAAAGTACGTTTTAAGTCTTATAGCGGGGGAGGAATTCGTCACATACAGGTGAATTGTGCACTTGGTGATACCTTCTTGAAATTTGGCACACTGTTAGTGTAGGCTATGAGGTTCTCAAAAACGATCGGCTACAAGTTGACACCGACCGGTGGCGACCAGTAGCGGCACAATCCAAAATGGCCGCCAGCGGCTGAAGGGAACCTCCTTTTCGACGGTCTACCGACTATACATCCGATTGTAAGGGCGCGAAAGTGAACTCTGATCCACGCACGTGTTGGAAACAGACGTGGGAGATGATGTAGAATAAAACGAGATTCTCTATACGGACGCATCAATTTCTTGGAACTTGAAAAGAGCGTTGTTTCTCCGGGATCAGCGTCATTCAGGCAAACCTGAATGACGCTGATCCCGGAGAAACAACGCTCTTTATGAAGCAGTCTCTTTGCCATACAATCTCTTGTTTGGCGTAATTCCGCAAGCAATTCTGATTTGTCTGTCGAAATTAATTCGAGAACGCGATTGTTCACAAAAATCATTCACAGAATGAGTGAGAATCCTCTTCGTGTACGGACTAGTACTGACTGGGAACGTTGTTGCTTTTGCCAGCAAGACAGTTCCAAGAAATTGATGCGTCCGTATAGAGAATCTCGTTTTCATGACGCCTATAAAGCTATTGAGGAAGACATAACGCGCTTCCTAGATAATGGCGTTGAGCTTCCATATAATTTGACCATTGATTGTTTGATGAGAGAGAGTGATGAGTGTATGTCGATGTCACTGTTGACGAATAAGGCAATATATCATAAGACATGCCGTGACAGTATTCGGACTCACATCGTACAGCGCGTGCTACACAAGCGAGAGCGAAATGAGGCAGTGGCATCCTGCTCCACGCTGAGTCCTAAAAGAACACGGACAAGTTTTGAATCTGGCTGTGACAGGAAACTGCCCCAGTGTGTTTATTGTCACAAACGCGAAGGTGACAGCAGTGAGCCTATTTGCAGATCAATGTCTGATAACAATAAACTCAAAATTATGGCAAAGGAAGCCGAGAACTGGGTTGTTTTTTCTCGGGTCAATGCAGCATTTGATTCCGCTGCTAGTGATCTTTACTATCACAAAACCTGTTATTGTAAGCTTGCCAATGAAGCACGAGCGGCTAAATCTAAAAAGTCGAAGAACGCCGAACATTCCGCGTCAGGCCTGCCCTATGACCCTCTCGTTATGGCAGAGCTCATAACATTTGTTGAACACAACGATTCCGCGATGAAGCTTGTCGATCTCAAGAATCTGTACAGTCGGAGGTTGAAGCAAGTCGGTTCTGATTGGCTTAGTGAAGAAATACATTCCACTCGATTCAAAGAACATTTGTTGCAGAAATTGGGCGATGGCTGGGACGCCTTCACACAGGGTAGAGATGTGTTTATTTCAAGTAGGTTTCGAGTTGGCTCCTTGTTGTCCGAATCTTTAACTCGTATAGTGTCTGAGGAAGAGGCAAAAAAGATAGTTGATGTGGGTCTTCTTCTGCGTAAACACATACTCATATCTCAAGCTCCTTTCACGGGATCATTTTCATCTTATTGCTTGAGCGAGCCTGTACCCAACTCACTCCTGACTCTTCTTAGAGTTCTACTTGAGGGCACATGTAGTATACAGAACTTAGGCGATGATGAGACTGTTAATGCCAAGACTCGAGTGGCTTGTACTATTTCACAGATGTTGATCAGCAATTCAGCGAAACGCTCCGAACATGCACAAAATGTTCACCAGAGACGTGACAGAGAAACTCCAATGCCTCTTTATGTGGGTTTGAAGTTGCATGCCCATGATCGTATGAAAAATCTTATCAGAGATTTTCATCAAATGGGACTCTCTGTCTCTTATGATCGCGTAATGGATGTTCGCAGGAGTTTCGCGAGAGCTGTTTCACTGCGGTTCAAGAACGAAGGTGTTGTAGTCCCAGCTAACTGCAAACGTAATGTTTTCTCGATAGGAACCACTGATAACATTGATGTATCTGGTAGATCTGATATGCATGGTACGTCCATCACACTCATTGGTCAACTGAGCAGGGACAATGTGGGTACTGATCCCCCACCACTGAGTTTAGATGTTCCAGAAGACACACAAATTGAACTCCCAGACGACTATGCATTTGTTCCTTTCGTTGAAGACTTTGGTGGGGACATCAGGCTTGAATCTCCAGATGAATGTAATGTACGGCCCAATGAATATGCAGATTTGAACGTGGGAGAGAATGACTGGTTGTCTCATGTGTCACAGATCAGCAATAAAGGGAAGGTTGATGGCAGCTGGCAGCTTGATGAAGTCCCTGTGACCTTTTCAGGCTTCTTTTCAAAACATGAAGATCAAGACAATGTCAAACCTCGTGCAGTTATTGGGGTATTCCCTGTTTTCAGTGAGCAGAAAGCGGACTCACTCAGTATGCAGAAGCATGCTATGTATGTGGTCAGGGAAGCTACTGCTTTCGTAAACCCCGGCCAGATACCTGTCATTGAAGGTGACTGTCCGTTGTATGCCAGGCAGAAAAAATGTCAATGGCTGTTCCCAGAGGAGATAGGTGAGGATCGAATGGTGTGTATGATTGGATTCCTGCATCTTGAAATGTGCACCCAAGAAGCTGGTGGTAAGCTTATGGGTGGTTCTGGTTGGGAGCGAATGTTTCACCTCGCAAAGATATTCACACCCGGTGTAGCATCATCCCTACTTGGTGGGAAACATGTCAAGAGGACGCGACAGGCATATCTTCTCACTCTAGCTTGGCTTGAGATCCTCAGAAAGAATGCTTATGAGATTTACTGTCAGCAGACTGGGCCCCATGAGTCATTTGAAATGTGGGAACAGAGGATTCTTTCACAATCTCCAACTGCGCGCTATTGGGGTGAAATCGTTCGGAACTTTCTCTTGACAAGCTGTCAATTCGTTCGGAACCAACGAATCGGTAACTGGCCTGGTACACTGTGTTCTATCGATGAGTTGTGCAGTTACTTTTTTGCCCTAGGACATACAAATTATTGTCGGTGGGTCCCCGTATTTCTGAGAGACATGTCTCAGCTACCCAGGCGGCATCCTTCAATCCACAACAAATTCATGGAAGGCCATTTTGTGGTCCAGCGTAGTGAGAGGAAGTTCAGTATGATGGGTTTAGATCAGAGCCAAGAACATAGTATCCAACTACTCAAAGAAGACAGTGGTCCAAAAGGTCTCTATGGCCAGGCTGAAGAGAAAGTCGTTATTGAGCTTTCAAGGTCAGAAGTTCTGCGTGTTATAGATGAGTATGAATATGCAAGTTTCCACACAACATCATCAGATAACACGGAACACCCGGAAAGTTCGGTATCAGAGCAGAAAAAATTTCTGAATCAATTGAAATCTCTCCTCGATCTGGTGAATCAGGGACTCATTATCAACCCTTATGATGAAACTAGTGGTCAGCTGGTGACATTAGATACTGGTGAATATATGGACCCCGAAGTTAGTAAGAGTTTACGGTCATTACCCGAAAGGGGCAAGCATTTATATTCCACTTTCTTGAAGGAAAGGCTTGTGGAATGCACCGTACCCCTGAATGATGTTATTCCCAAGGCAAATATATATACCTTCCTTAACCCACCCCCAGCCAACCTGGACAAAGGCCGAGACAAACTCATGTCAAGTAAAGCAACTGCCGCAATAGTTACCCAGATGTTCGTTTCACTGCAAGCCCGGCCTGATTCAAACATGGATGAGTTTTTCATGCACGAGAATGCACGTGATCCACCAGCATTATCCGATAGAGGTAAGCTACGGAGTGGGACAAAATCTCAAATTCTCAATTGTTTACCAGCTATTCCTGCACAAGGGAAGAATTCAGCAGCTAGACAAGCTTCAGTTGTCATCTTGGATATGCCTGCTGTAGTCCATGTAATCAAACCACAGAAAGCGGATCTGTTTGGAGAATATGCTCGATTGCAATTATTGCCATACATCGAATCTCTGATTAACACGAACACCACAAGGGTTGATGCGATCTATGACTGTTACCCCGAAGGCAGTTTGAAGAATCAGACGCGAGCAAAACGCCTCGGTGAGACAGCAGTTAGGTTGATACGGGTGTCCGAGAACGTCCCTTTACCTAAAGGGAAGAATTGGCAGGCATTCTTGAAAGTTAGTGAGAATAAAGACGAATTTTTCAAGTTCCTGTCTGCTGAACTGCTGAAATTAACATCAACATCCGAGTACCAGTTGTTAACGACATCAGGAGAATATGTACTATGCAATAAGGATGTTAGCTTATGTGACATATCTCCATCGAACCACGAGGAAGCAGACACGCGCATGATGCTTCATCTCAACCATGCAGTCTCACAAGGTCACAAAATAGCTTTTCTTCGCACGGTTGATTCTGATGTCGTCATTCTGTCTTTGCACCATTTCGCAACATTCCGTGACCTTGGACTCAGTGAGCTGTGGATTGGGTTTGGAATTGGAAAGGCATATAAAGATATGCCAATTCATGAGATAGCTTCACAACTTGGACCTGATTACTGTAAGGCCCTGACTTTCTTCCACGCCTTCACAGGTTGTGATGTAACATCCAGCATGCTCGGCATTGGGAAGAAGACAGGATGGAATGCATGGATGAATTTTCCCGCATCAACTGAAATGATGATAGAATTGACTGAGAATCCGCAAGTCTTTTCAGAGGATTCCCCTCATATGCAGCATATCGAAAAACTCACCATACAGATGTACAGTAACAGTTGTGTCAGTACACGTGTCAATGATGCGAGACGGCATATGTTCACACATGGCCTTAAGTCTATGGAAAACATCCCGCCCACCAAAGCAGCTCTGTATCAACATGTAAAAAGGGTAATTCTTGTGTCATCTTTCATTTGGCATCGTGCTCTGCAGAAACACTTATGTGTGCCAGACCCATCACAGTACGGATGGGAGTGGAATCCACGTCTCAATATTCTGGTCCCATTTTGGACTCACCTAGGAGACGCAAGTGCTGCATGTGCACTGATGCTCCACTGTAGTTGTGCCAAGGCCTGCAAGGGCAATTGCAAATGCTTGAAAGCTGGATTAAGGTGCACACCTTTGTGTAAGTGTGAAGGTGGCTGTTGTAACAATATTGAGTAGTATACTGTCATGTTAGGACCAGTCATCTCCTATTCTGGTATTTTTTTTTCCATTTTCGGCCAGTTAACACATGTCATGTTTCTAGTTGAGTTGATTTTGCTAACAAATGTTCATCCCATGTGGCTTGCTACATTGTCCGGGGTATAGGAATACAGTTTTAGATTTCGGAAAATAGTCTGTTATTTACTGCACAAGACGGTGTTAATTCATGCATAGCATGATACAATATCCCCAACTATTTTGCCTCTGTACAACAGTTGATACCTTCGTTCACCCGTGTGTTCATCTATGGTATCCTTGTCTTTCTCTGGCCATAGGCCACATGTGACTAGTCAGTTCCTACTCCATAGCAAATCAACTTGGAAATCCTTCATCTTGTAGCGCACTCATGTCTCAATGAATCCATACCTGAGTTGATCTAATAAATCTAACGTAAGGTATCAAATTGCCATACCGGATCATATTTCGATAAGTTATTCGCTAAAACATTTCGACCACTCATCGACATCAAAGGTCATGTTTTGGCTCCCAGTGGTGGCTATATCTCTATATCCCTGGTAAAGTAGCATACCATGAGGGATGGGCATTAAGTGTCGGCAACATTAATCCTGACTTGGAACACACCACATCTTAACTGGCCGAAAATGAAGAATACTACTTGTAGTCAAAAAATATTCCTGTACCTCGAATGACTGCAAACATACACTCACCCCTTCTAGTCCCATTTTGCCAATGTTCTATACTGGCAAGATAACATTGTATAATTAACAACGGGAACTAATGCATCCCGAGTTCATTCCAGCACTGCCCTTGCTGGCAGACGTGTCGCTATGGTGTTGAGATTGAACCAGAACTCCTCTAGAAATTTGATAGTTTTATTTTCTTAGAAAATAAATCTATCGAAAATGCCGGAAGTTGAGAATAGACTGTCACTTTAATTGGATTATCAAATGTCCAAGTATCCCCACTGCTGCATACTATCGAGTACCCTTGTTCATGTGTTGACAGGAATCTCTCATACCATGTTCATTTGACCATTGCATTCCCGAGAAACATTCAACACTAATTTATCTACGGACGGACGATCATACTGACAGTCAGACACACAGACGCACACATCGACGGAAATTCTGATCCCATTATCCATTAATCTTCCCCCCAACTTGTTCCAAGGGCTTCACTCCATCATTCACATCAATTACAGCACATGTATGGTGTTAGGTTTGGAGCTTCAGTTGTGCGATCGGCGAAAATAGCTTTTTTTCGATCCGCTTGGCGGCCATTTTGGATTTCGCTGCTAGTGGTGGCTAGAGGATGGTGCCAACTTGTAGCCGATCGATTTTGAAATCTCTGATGCCTACCCTTACATCATGCCAAATTTCAGGAAGGTATCACCAAGTGCACAATTCTAGCGAATTCCTCCCCCGCTATTATTTGAGACATGTCAGTAGCTTTAATTTATAAATTTTGAAAATTATCGCTGATAAAAACTAATTATCGTTGAAGGCGATATATCGATTAAACTTTGTTATCGATATCAAATAAACGATAATTTTGAATTATCGCCATTTGATTAAAGATCGAGCTATCGCCCAGGCACACTGTGTATTAGTAAGATACTCCGGATAGAATCGCGATCGAACCAGTGTTTCGACGGAAATTCAAGGTTGCAAATGAAATGCCCCAGGAAAGTTCCGTTTTTCACATTGCATCCGAAGCACGGCCCGGAAATCGCAGCGTTAACATTATACTTGACGAATAGGCAATACAGAAGTTTTAAAGGTCCACAGGACTGACATGCAACTAACTGTACTGGAAGGTGCTGTCTCCAAACCCAGCGAAGGACGGTATTATTATACCACTCGGATCTATGGCTTATCTCTAACTAAAATCATCATGAAAATCGACTTTCGCTAGTTATCTCCCTTGAAATTATTGTAGGCGTGTGGAAGGTCCAATTAAAACACCTGTGACATCAGTAGAAAATAAAGCCTACTTTCCTTTTGTTGTTTTTAATAAACGAAAAGAAGAGACAACTCTCTTTTCGTTTATTAAAACTAACAAACGGGAACATTGCTTTTTATGACAAGCAAATTAGAAGAAATTATTATCCGTCCAGAAACCCACCTGGCCCGCACATATTTCGCCTTTTCTCAGGTTCTATTCGGTGTTCAACTATAGATGACCACTCAATTTAAAGAAGATGAGTAGGGAAAACTTTCTGCGCGTTTAACTTTCGACGTTTGAATTTCATTTCCCTACTTATCAGTCCATGTTTACATTCAACGGCACTTCAGCGTCTCTTTTGCACTGCAGCTGACATTGTTGTTTATCGATGACGTAACGAGTGGCATATTCTATTTTCACTTCAGGGAGTTGAGGCAAGTGACGTCACGCGACGAGCTGCCTTCTCTTAATGGATTTTGGAAATAGACTTCATAAAATCTTGAACCGTTTGAGCTGTGTTGTTTCTCCTGCTAAAGAGTCACACTCACAGTAACACTTTGGCCCACAACAAATCGATGTGCATAAGTGTAAATTATAGTCAAAAATAAGAGAAATTACAGGAATTTAATAAATAATATCCGTAAATATTGGCCTTTTCTGGAAGCGAAATTAAGAGACTAAATAAACACTAGGCCAAATATTAACGAAATCGATAACCGATAGTTTTTTTCACACTGCCTTTTTGGGCGAAAATAGTTTCAAATATCCACGGTAAAGTGGATATGAATTGGAAAGCTGGATAGATTCGACATGTCCGCCGGATTTCATTTAAAATCACAGGTAACCCTTCACCAGGCATGCCTGCCTAAATCCAACCGCACGATTTTGTGATAAACTCAAGCGATGTTCGAATTCCCTCCATGTTACGGTATTCGGTTAATAAAATGTCGCAACGGAACATAGGCGTGTGGGTCGGGGCCGTCATGCACGCTAAAAACTAAAGTGTTAAAAACTACACTTGAAGTGCTGTATTTAACACTTACTAAGAGCTGAACTAGCACTTTGTTCAAGTGTAGATATCCCAGAACTTGACAGGTGTTACAATAATACCACTTGACAAGTGTAATGTCGCGACACTTGAAAGAAAACAACGCAGATGACGCGGATCAGGCTCGATCTCTCGAGCCTGATCCTCGTCATTTGCGTTGTGTCCTTTTAAGTATGTACCCACCAAGCGAAAATCAATTTATGGACGATTCTGGAAGAACCACCAATGCTAGACACATGGGAAGTGCCATCCATTCAAGTTTCAGATGTCTGACGATTGTAATGTCCAAGTGCTTAAAGCATTGCACTTTGAGTGTTAAAATCAAACCCTAAGAGTTAGAATGGGTTTAACACCTTGAAAGTGTCAGTTTTAACACTTTAGTTTTTAGTGTGTGGTATTCTAGCACCCCCCCCCCCCCCCCACCGCCCCCCCCCCCCCCACCCCTCGCTGAACTGAACCTGAAAAAATGCGTTTTTTTCGGGCAAATTTGATATCTTCCTCCAGCAAGTTTGTGTTGGACGGTGCTTGGACCCAAAATTATGATTAACTGTTTTGGAAAAAAAAATCATTTTTCTCAATGCAATTGTACCAGCAGTACTTAGCAGACGTTTGACAGCCTATAGTTAGTTAAAAACAGCCGGAAAAATCCCTTTTCTCTTGACTTTTCAAATGTTTTAGTTATTGAAAATTTGTTTTGACGGCTTGATTTTTAACCTAAATTGGCAACCTCCTTCATTCTTTTGGGTTTTTTTAGGGGGGGGGGGGGGGGGGGTTACCGTGCCCCATGAAAACGTTTTGAAAAAAAAAAGATTTTCCCCATGCAAGTGCAGCATATTTTGGCTACCTGAAATTTTGTTGAAGACCGGCTGAAGAAATTTACCTTTTATCGCGTGTGTGTGTGTGTTGGGGTGGGGGTGGGGGGCCTGAACTTGCACAAAAATATATTTGACCCCAAAAAGTTAGATTTTCTTCTCAACTATAAGTGTGTTTGTAGGTGGGTAGCTGGGGAGGGAGGGGGGGGGGTAGGGCTCTCATTCCAACCTCGGCGTTACAGGCCCAGATAGTCCCACACATTCGTTTCCCGGGCACAAAAATCCAGCCGGCCCACCTTAACAGAATTGGTCCATACATGTACGCCTGTACTAGACCCGATACTGGAATCAATTTGTGAGGGGTCTTCACGTCGCCATATTTTGTTTTAGTAGGGGCGTCCTTCATTTCTCAGATTGGACCACTGAATTACACTGGTATTTTTCCTTTTTCCGTCCATCTTGCTTACCTGTGAAACGAAATTTGAAAATACTAACATTGGAAAGGAGATGGGGATTGCCTGTTTGTTTGTGTGTATGTGTGTGTGGGGGTGGGGGGTGAGGGGGAGGGGGTAAATGGGCGCAGGTACACTGAAAGAAATGAAGGTTCTTCACGGATAGAACCAGTTTGGGTTCTAAAAGCACCTTCATTTTTTGCTGTGTATTTTCTCTCCTGGTTGTTGAAGGGGAGGTGGTGCCCCATAGCTAGGGGTGTTGGAGTGGGGCTGGAGTGGGGAGGTAAAGGACATGCGGGAACAGGATTATGTGCGAATGAGATTGCACAACTTGTTCTATGTAACCTTCCATCTGTTTGATACTTCACACTAAGTTCACAGCCTACTACAGCATATTTGGCAGCAATGCAGAATCCCTAACAACAAAACGACAACCCATTACTCATAATCGACTCGCTTGACTCAAGGAGCGATGGAATTGATCAGTTGAAAGAGTAACCCCTGTTTGTGCTTGCAAAATCCATTTTCTTATGAAAAGCAGGGGCGCCAAAGGATATCTGGGACCTCTATGTTAGCATGCATTGAAAAAATTGACCCAATGCTTCTGGGCTAAATATATCTACGCAAACACACAGACTGACTACAACTGTATAACATTCTAGTTAGGCCTACGTGGTGCGATTGCCAGGATCATACCAGCTGCGAAGCTAAAAACAGCACCCTGTACCCTTTCTGTGGGCTATGCCTTTCCGACCAAGGACATTGGTTGGAGCGTTGACTAACATCCAATTGAGATCTAAGACCGAAAAGACACAATTAACCTTTTTACTGGCGTTGAACGTCAATCTCAATTTTTATATTGATCACCGTAGGTCGTGGTCTGTGCCTGTCTTAGGGTTTAGAGGTGCAGGCTGCAAACCGAGAGGTCCTTGGTTCGAATCGCACCTGCGGCAACCGCGTTGTGTCCTTGGGCACGACACTTCATCCCCATTGCCTTCTTGGTGCCACGGTGGCGCCGTGTACTGCACGTCGATGGTGCACATGCCTTCAACCAATGCTAACCCTTATCGGGTTGGTACGTTGGAGAGCGTAGCAGATGCTCGCCGCTGCTCTGTGGTTCTCTCCGGGTACTCCGGCTTCCTCCACCCGTAAATCTGCTCGACACAATGTGACCCTGGCTGCTGAAAGTGTCATAAAGCCCAATATATAAATAAATAAATAATTGTTTTCGCATAAAATTTCTCCAAATCCTTCAAAAAGCATTTTGAAGCAAAAACCTTCTCATTTCCCTAATTGCCACCCCCCCCCCCCCCCCCGGGTGGACTGTATTAAAAGACATGTTTGTCTTAAGTGTTGCATGTGGTAAACTTAATGACCAATTGGTTTTTTGAGTGTTACGATACATAATGAACCTCGAGATGGGACTATTTGATGGAACTGAAAAGATGCAATTAATTCTGAATCAAGTGCATGCTTGCGTCTGACGGTAGGGCCCCATCAGGCCCGAAGGTAGAGGGGTGGTGTGGGGGCTAGGGGAACCGCCCCCTCCCTCATGATAGTGTCTGACGGAAATTTTTGCCTCTTTTTCGGAAATTTTTGTCTCTTTTCAGTCGAATTTTGACGGGTTTTTGGTAATTTTGGCTTCTTTTTCTGGAATTTGTGTGCAAAATGGAGGTTTTGGGGGCATTTTTTGAAAAATTTCAGAAATTTTGTCGGAAATTTTCAACCTTCGCCCCCTCGTCGGAAAAATTTAGTTTCGGCTGGCTTAGGGCCTTGCCCCATTGGGTATAATAAAAAAGGAAATGTACAGTTCTCGAATGGATACAGAAATATCACATTCGCGAGGATGAAAAATTATACTCATGAGAATGTGTTATTTTTCACTCTCCCCAATGAAATGATTTCGGTATCCATTCAAAAAGTTATATATCCTCCTTTTATCTATGTATGGCATTATCACTAATGGAATAAAACTATAAAATAGTGTTGAGGCAGACATTTCTGGTCTTTGTTAATCTTACCACTTTAGAGGACCCCTTATTTCAAGCAATTCATAAGCACCGATTATCACCTCTTTGGGTTATATCAGCAAGTAATGGTCCATAAATTTCTATTTATTCCCTGATGGGAGAGGGGTTGGGGTGCAATAGGAATGATGGCCCTCTCTTATGATAACCATGGCAAATCAGCGGCTGGCCAATGAGTTATAATTTTCTTGACAGGGATGAGATTGTCATGCAACTAAATTTGCTGAAATTACACATGTAGTTAGAACTCTCAGGAATTTTTAGGACAAATTTATGAAATTAAAAGATCACAGAGTAAACCCGTTGGTTGACATATAGTTTAATTTCATAAATTTACACGAAAAGGTCTTTCAAGACCATTTTCATGTACATTTATAGAAATAAAATTTCAGAATTCTGTGCATAAATTTGCTGAAATGTCTCATCCCTGTTCTACTGTATAAAAGGTGACTTAATAAGTGTGTCCTCTATGGACTCGGAAACTACTGGAAGGATCCCAACCATTTTTGGCATATGAGATATTTGGACCCTAAAATCCCACCCCTGACCCAAACCCTCACTGGGACCTAACCCCCTCCAGCCTTAACTTTGGAACTACTCCTACTCTGGTGGCACCCCTAACCCATCCCTGACCCTAACCATGCCCTAGCCGAACCATTTTGGGGGTTTTGTTTTAGGGGGTACTCTTATTTAACTCCCTAAATTAGAAATACCTCCTAAACATGAGTTGGACAAAAATTATACCTCCCAAAGGGCAAATGTTGGCCTGCATGGATGGATAGACAGACAGACAGACAGACAGACAGACAGACAGACAGACAGACAGACAGACAGACAGACAGACAGACAGACAGACAGACAGACAGACAGACACATAAAGCAGCTACTATATGCCCCCCCACCCACCCCCCCCCCAATTTTTTGGGGAGCATAAAAATCGCCATTCAAACTTTTATGTGTTCAATTTCTGTCACAAAAACATAGCTTATGACCCCTCATTGGAACAAGCTCGTTCTAATGGGGGTTCATAAGCTTTGTTTTTGAGACAAAAATTGAACATTTTAGTTATTGAAGAAATGTTTTGGTGGTATCTTCTACAATCCACATTTGGTAAAGGGTTAAGTGTCTTGCATAAGGACACAAAGTCGATGATGTGGGTCATGAACAAACCATTAACCTTCAGATTACAATTTCAATGAGCCACCAAGCTCCCCATTCTGTTGAACACTTCCAACTGATATCTGGCAATCTCCAATGACCTGATTAATTTATGAAAGACACATTTATTGAGTTCCTTCTCTTTTGCATTAGAAATGCTATTATGTTTAACACTATTAGAAATGGCTCTGAAAGCCCCCTCCAATATATGTTCAATTATACTATCATATATAAACTTCACGAGAATGGTGGAAGCATTATGTGAAATTTGGAACCCTGCATGAAGTAATTACTGGTTCTGAATATTTTCCTGGTTGGGTACTGGTCTGAATATTCCCACAGCTACTTAATTAAAATAAGAGAAACAACAAAATTTTGATCAAACAAGTTATTATTCAACAGCAAAAATAAATATGAAACAATTAAAATATTAATTTAATTTATATCACATTTACTTGCACATAAAAGTATAAAACAATTTAGATAAATTTTGAAATTTTTTATCACATAAGCAAATGACATTACTATCACAGATTCATTTCTTTGTTTTTACCATTTAAAGACATTTCTGTTCATCTATGGCTAATTATGGCTGCAGCAAAGGTATACAGTCAACTTTTGCTGATCGTTTACTTTGAAACCATATTGCCAATTTCAGTGCACTTCAATGAAGGCAATGTATGCCAGCACATTTTTCATCAGTAAACCAGATATCAGTCAACAAGCACTGTTCAGTGTCATTGGCTTCTGAATGGGACAAATGAAAAGTTAATCTGAAAAAACAACTTTCATCCCCAGTCTATCCTAAACAAAAGTATCCAGAAGATGATCAAGTGTGTTATCAAAACATGTACATATTTTCAACATTCTCCATATGGTGTTAAATGTCTATTCTACCTTGATCACAAGATTTGTAATGAAAATTGAAATTGAGATGGCAATTTCAGAGAAACGTCTTTCCAACTAAAGAAACAGGCAATGAATTGTTTTGTCACTAAATATAAAGCTTCAGTGGTTGATTGTCGAATAATGCCTCTTATTATAAGAATACGGAATGCCTGTTTTGAGTAATAATTGGAAGGTTAAATTATCATTGAATTTATTTATTTATTTATTGGTGTTTAATGTCACATACTTGTGCACAATGGCTGATCGTGAACACAACATGGATATAAAGTCAAGTCAAGCCAATTTTTTATACTATGTTGACCATTTTAGAGGACTTCCACCCCAGACATTGCTTACCGGGTCCTATTTTACCAGTAAAACAGAGTTTGTTTATCATAGACATAGTAAGCAAGCACTGCCTCACTTCCCGGGGATCCCCGGGAAGTGAGAGACTGCTTGTTCACTATTGTAAACAAGTTATGTCTTACTGGTAAAATAGGACCCAGTCACCAATGCTTGGGGTGGAAGTCCTCTGAAATGGGCAACATTGGGTATAAACGATTGACTAACCTTGACTAAATTAAAACGAAACCAACACGGAAGCAAACAATTAGCAGACGTGAATATGCCGCGCAGTGCGCAATGGCATTAAAAAAAATTCTTACCTTTTCGAAAATGAACTGTCCCAGTTACGTCAAATGAGCGTCGTTGAGAAATGGATGCTGTTCCGAAAATACACGCTAAACTACATTGAAAATGGGAAAAAATGATGACAGAATTTCCTTCACATTCGCAATAAAAGTACGCGAATGTGATGAGTAGAAAATCAATTTCAAATAATCCGAACCTGAAACTTAGTAGATATTTTGTGTCTTTTTCTTTTCATCGCCCTGCCAATTTCATGCCCGGGTTTCTGAACGGACTATAGTTCGCAGGTATATAGAAGAAACGTATAGTGTTTTCAAGTGAAAAATGTATTCTACGAGTAGTATTAAGAATGAAACCGACGAGCCTCTGACGAGTCGGTTTCATTCTTAATCCTACGAGTAGAATATTTTTTTACTTGAAAACACTATACGTTTATTTTGTTTATCCCATAAATCATTTACGGGGCAGTCGGGGTGAAATGGTGCTGTTACTCACTACACAACACTACGAGAAGTGAGGAATACATTGGTTCAATTCGATCGACAAGCAAAACGGCCAAAAATAAACAAGGCGCAGTGATACATTTCTGTCTGAAAATAATTCACCTACAAACTTGAGCTCAACTAGCAAAAATACTTTATTAAATGAACAATGTTTATCTTTCTTATTTTCGTTGTTTATGGTTGTTGTTTTTTTTTCGTCGTAGATTCAACTTGCATTTTATAAACAAAGCAGACGACACGTGCATTTGTTTATTTACACTTTCCTAATTTGTAAAATGAAACATCACTCATCATGCCCCCGCCTTTTACAAGCGAACTTGTATGCTTGGTTTCGATTGATTTACTTTGTGTTTTCTTTGTTAATTGTTGTTCATTTTATTAATAAACAGAGTTGAAATGTGTCATATATTCTAAAACTAAACATTTCATCGACGGTCAACGTTTGATAAACGGTTCATTCTCTCACAAACGTAAAACAGGTGATGACAACACTAATGTGGTAGAGGTCAGAGGTAAACAAGTCCGTCTCTAATATAGGAATGAATTATTTCAGTGGTAAACCAACGGGGGAAATTTATCACCCCACTAGTATCTGCTACTAGGTAAATAAAGCAAAAAAAAATTATCCAATAATTTTATTGTTGAATAAACGTCCATTTATGAGATAAAATCCGTCATTCAGGATATCTATCATCTCCTACACTTTTATATTAATGGAATGGACAGTGTCCTCATTCTTAAATGGGTATGAACAGAAAATAATAGTCAAACAATCAAAGCCAGATTTGGTGTTCTTATTCTACGCTACAGGAACATGCATGAAGTTTTTGAAATGATGCGCAATTCGATGATACAAATTCGCTAACATTTCGAAATTTCAATTTTTATATACAATTCCAATACCCTCAGTGTTATATTTACTGACAGCTTTAGGAAATTTAGTGGAGGTAACCTTCCTGTAAAACTTTCAATGACGAACATTGTCTGGCATGTGTTTCACCCAACTAAATATCATTTAGGTGGGAGATGTCGGAAGGGGGAGTCGTTCGTTTGATGTTCTGTAATTGTCTGTTCCAGTTATCTATCAGCAATGAGAATACTTGTCCATTTTTACCAGAGACAAAGACATTGTTTTGTTTAGGAAGATTCATTTTTTTTCTTCTTTTTCATTACCATGTTATCTATCTTACTGGCTGGCAGAAATATCGATAAGGTGTACGCTACTCATTTGGTGTATAATGCCCCTTTAACTGCCAAAGCAGCGTATACATTTTCCTTAATGCTTACAATCTCCCTGAGATCCACGGATAGCATTTCCTCACCTGAGTGCTAGAATGTTCTATGTCCACTATGGGACACACTCGCACTCAGGCGACGTGTTGTCAAATAGAGATTCCAGATGGTGTGGATCATTGATTGTTCAAACCTCCTTCAACAAGAGGAGATAAACCTCTTGATCTCTCCCCACTCCACAATTGTGTATGCCCTCTTCCAGAACTGATGTCATTCCACCGAGTCGACACCATTTTGGAACATGCCCAAGGACGGCAACTCAGAGAGAAATTGATGAAAAGTAACACCAGATTTCTCCCCGTCGATGGTGCGCCTGTATTCAGCCAGTCTAACCCTGCCTGTGCCGCGGTGCAGAGTTCAGAATTACGATGTTGGAGAGCTGACAGCTGATCGTCGTTGCTCGGTGGTTCTCTCCGGGTTCTCCGGCTTCCTCCACCCGTAAAACTGTCACCGACATGATATGACCCTGGCTGTTAATGTGTCGTAAAACCCTAATAAATAAATAAATAAATAAATAAATAAAAATAAATAAATAAATAAATAAATAAATAAATAAATAAATAAATAAATAAATAAATAAATAGAGCTGAAAGGTTGACATAATGTATTACTGACCCTATCTACAACTACTAAATAGATTCATTCAATGATGGACTGGCCTAAAAAAAGTGGAAAACACAACTGGACACAAGCTCCCAAGCCACCAACCAATGTCTGCGAGGAATTCGAAGCCGTAATGGCATGGAACAAGTCCAGCCCATGAATAATTCATCGCCTATGTTTAAACACTACCGTCTGGAATAGTTGAGATGGTTGGGAACACGAATCCACAATTCACTTTTTCCTACAATCTGAAATAGTCAATCCGATTGAATGTACAAAAAATACCATAACATTCGTTGTCTTTGTATCAATACAAAAAAAGTTTCTCAATGGAGCTTGATTTCACCGAATCTTTAATAACTTTATCAATGGTCAGGGGCGTCACGAAGACGAACGATTGTGGTGTGGGGATTGGGTCGGGGTGTAAACCTGATTTGTATCTACTATGATGACCCAAATCCTGATTGATCAAATATTCCAACTGCATCACCAAGGCATGCCTTCAACGAAGGCATGCCTTGGTGATGTAGTTGGAATATTACTCAGCCGAGACTATAGTTAAAGAAATCAAGACTTCTTTGTGAATTATTTGTAGATAAAAAAAAATGTTCATGTAGTGGCCATGGCCAAACATCTACTGTGATGGCCCAAATCCCGATTGATCAAATATTCCAACTGCATCACCAAAGCATGCCTTCGTTGAAGGCATGCCTTGGTGATGTAGTTGGAATATTACTCAGTTGGGACTATAGTTAAAGAAATCAAGACTTCTTTGTGAATTATTTGTAGATAAAAAAAATTTTCATGGAGTGGCCATGGCCAAACAAATCATTTAATTAACACGTACAGTACCGGTACTCCATATTGATAATGCTGGGCCCTAACAGCATACCTTTAGTTACAGTTACAACTAGAAGTCCTGTCACGAATAGTGCGCTTATCTAGGCTTAATTGTGCGTTGGAATTGCGCGCAATTGCCATATCGAATGGCATCCAAAGCACGGCAGGTTCTCCTGGTTACTCATAGCAAACACATGCAATGTTTCTGCCAATGGACCTCCGGGTAACCCGGAGGTCCATTGGCTGAAACATTGCTTGTGCACAGGCCATATGTACAGAATTTGATAGCTTTACTTGGGCCATAACGCGCACATTAACGTGCTATTTGTGCGCATTTCATGACAGAACTTCTAGTTTTAACTGTAGATACTTTAGTTTTAGATAGATAGTTTATTGAAGCAATATTACACCTACAGTGAGCCAGATTACATAATACAATATGAATTATAAAATATATACAGTGGTTTTTAAAAAAGATCAACAAAGACTATTTAAAAGAAAGGCAAACAACCAATCTCGTGTTTTGGCAATTAGTGCGTCTCTCTCCCTGAAGAACTGCAGGATAAATGTTGCAGATGAGATTAATGAGTGTCGGACTGTCATTCTTCATAATGAGTTCAAATTGCTGACATTTACTGGCTTTTATAACATCTGCCCATCGAACGTTCACAAAACTGCGAATAAGTGCGCATCGATTAAATATAGAACTAGGACGGCACAAAAAGCCACATGTCCCACGAACTCAAAGGTGGTGTACTTTTTGTGTGGCTAAAATCGAAGATGAATATCATTTTGCCAGGACTGTCCACTCTTCGGCCTCTAAAGAGCAGCTTTCATGGAGGAATTGATGGAAATTCTACCGGAAACTGCGAATGTGGACCATATTCTAATGTGAGTTTATATTCCGTGAGAGAATCTTTCAATAGGGTACCTGGGGTTGAAGAGTACCTGGGGTTATGGAGAGACAGTTGGTAATGAATTTGTATAATTTTACAAAAGACTCGACCGAAAGTTCTGTTGAATTAGTTCCCCATTTTTGTTTTCGGGGAGAATGATTCCAATTGATGTTTCTGATTAGGACCTCTGTGGATTTCATTAAGACAAGGATGATTTTGAATAAGGAGCAATCGGAAAAGCTATGCGACGGTTTATTCAAAGGAGAACACTTATTCGTAGTTGGAGATCAACGTTGATAGCATTGCTAAAAGGATGTAATTTCTGACGTTGAGCCAATATTAAAGAGACATCTTCTCGTAAATATTTGCGAATTAAAAACCCATTTGCTACCATCCTGCGGTAGACTTTCGTTTCATCAAAGACGTCAGCAACAAACAGATACCTTGAAGCTACACTCAGTTAATTGGACCACTAGTTAGATGAGTGTTTTCAGATAGCCTCACACACGGCATAAGACAAGTAGTGTAAATTATAAACATAATGTTAATCGAAAAATAGGATCAGTTTTATAATTGAGACGGCATCTTCTGTGGAATTTATAGAAGACCCATAGATTTCTATAGATTTCCTATAGGTTGGTGAGAGTTCCATTAATGCCACACTGAAGTAGTCCCTTCCGAGTCAAAAGACCGATATAAAACTCCTGTACAGCTATCCCACATATGATTTGCCGACACACTGTTGCATAAACACTTTTTGATTGACTGGGACAGCTTCACTTACCATCTGTGCAGGGAGTTCCGAGGGGCACTCCTTCCCCAGTACAGGCATATATTCCAATATTACTTTAGTTGCATTGCATAACATTCACTGGTTTCTGGAAACGTGGTTCTCAGCCTTATCAGCCCATTTACAGAACGCACAAAAACATAACCAAACGTATTGATTTCATTTCATTTCATTTATTCACTTTTAACCATTTACATGGCGTAAAGCAAGTGTTAACACAGAGAAATTTTAATACATTACATGTCCGGGCAGTCCGTATATATACATGTGCTATACGTGTAACCTCTCCAGCGCTGTATGTCGATTGTTCATTGCATACGAAGTTCGAAATTAAAGGGTACCATGGAGTGTTGTCAACAGTACTCTCCCACAACCTCTTGAGGTTATGTGACCTTACTGTTGACAAAACCCCCCTGCCTTGGACGAAAAGGTTCTTAATTTTCAGTGGGGAAGGCTGGAGGGGCCACACGAATGAGGTTTGCCGGAGAAGGTATGTAAACTCTAGTCGTCTGATATATCGGGCTATGATATTTTATGTGTTCGGTGTGTGGGTTCGGGCAGTATTGCCTTGTGGTCAAGAACTTCGGTCGGCCGTATCATGCACGACGGGACTCAATGAACTCCCCCGTGCATGATACAATCGATTGCGTTCCAGTCCTACTAATAACTTTTAATTTCATTTATGGGTGTTATCGGAGATGGGCTGTTACGATGAGTAAAACAGGCATAATGATGCATGCAGGGCCGGGCCTCAAAATAAAATTTATTTGCTATTTTCTGACATTTCAGCATACAAAATATGTCCAATGTAAATTGTAGACACATAACATTTACCCGAGATCTCACCCTCGTGCACTACACAGTTTTTACGAAATATGACCTGGAGAATTCTCCTGGTCGCGAAAGGTTAGGTGTGTGCACGCATGCAGGAGGGTGAGCTCAGGGATGTTAGGTGTTTGATAATTAAGACTGACCTTTAGCCATACATGGCGCACACGAAAAGCAAACACGTATACATATCTCAACATACATGTACACACGCGCACACGTACACATGTATGCACGTGCACCCGCGCATGCGCATACGAGCACATCAGAGACATATATGTGTGCATGACAGTATACTTCCGTATACACCCATATCACGCATGTACCATACACTCACCTATACATAATCTAGGGTCACATTGAAATTGCTCTAGACCTTTGCGTGCGGATTTGCTCGTAGTGGAGGGGGGGGGGGGGGGGTCTGTTATTTCTTTTAAGTAGGCGTTAAAAATGATTTCAGTTTTTTTTTACAAATTTGGAGAGGTTACAGATTTGCTTGATGTTTGTTCTTGCAAATAGAGATTGGGCTTTATACATACTCGGGTGTCGTCTATAATATGGTTTAATATATTTATTCCTCAGTTCCGTTAACTCGTCACAGACAAGGATATAATGATATTCGTCACCAATATCGGACTGACACAGATTACATTTTCTTTGTGACATTTCTACTTCTGTCCAACTCCCCGTTTCAATCGGGAGTCGGTGGTTTTGGGTTCTAAACTGGGCGAGAGGGATAGCCAAAGATAGTGGTAATTTTCGGAGGTAATCTTCAAGGCCGAAGTTAATTTTTATCACCTTATAAAACATATACTTGTTTGACTTACACATGCTTGCTCGCCACTCCTGTAAGAAAATATCTTGTGATTTTTCTTTAACGATATAATTAAATAATTTCCTGTTACTTATGCTCTGACTGATCCATATGTGGGTCATTCCTAACTTGTCTAGAAGGGAGGAGATATATCGTATCCAGGGGCTCGTGTAAAACCCGTGCAAGTGGTTTAGGTACAGGATTGAATAAAGGGAGGTGGAAAATTTGTTTTCTTTTCCGGACACTAATTGGGCCCAGAAATTCAGCATCCGAATTTTAGTCTTCACGTCGATGGGTATCAACCCCAGTTCGCCATATATAAAATTATTTCCAGTTGATTTTTTTAGTTTTAAAATAAATTTAAAGAACCATAGTTCGAGTTTCTGTAACGGTGCAATATTTTCACAGCCCCAAATTTCACAACCGTAAGTTAAGATCGGAAGTATTGATTTTTCATACATTTCACAGACAATGTCGACAGTCAGTTGATTTTGTCGGACTTTACTTATTAAAGAGAACATTGCCCTTTTCGCTTCAGCGCATCTAATTTTTATTTCATCAGAAAATTTGCCTGTTTTAGAAAAAGTTACCCCTAAGTATTTAAAATTTTTTAACCATTTCGATTGCAGCTCCTCCTAAATAAAATTTATCATTTTTCCCAGCCCGAGCCCAGAATTTTATTATTTTTGTTTTGCTTAGGTTAACCTCAAGTTTCCATTTTAAACAGTATTCGTAAAATATATCCAATGTATATTGTAGATCCTCACTATTTGTGGATAAAAGAACAGTGTCGTCAGCATATAATAGCACGAGGAGCTCTAGGTAAAATTGGGCACTGTCATGGGGAGTGGCGTGTACAATTTGTAACCCATTACAGCTTTTGTCGTACAGGAATTTTTCCAAGTCATTTAGGAACAGGGCAAAAAGTATCGGCGATAAATTTTCGCCTTGCCTTACCCCTACGAGGCTTGGAATATATTCACTTATTTGTCCACCAATCATAACAGTAGCCTTAATATCGCTGTACATGTTTTTAATTATTCGTAGTATTTTTCCTTCTATGTGTGAGTCGGTTAGTTTTTTTCCATAGTGCCGCACGCCAGACCATATCGAAAGCCTTTGAGAAGTCTATAAAAGCACAGTAAAGTTTTTTTTATTCAGGCGTAGTAGCTCCCGTATAGCTCTCAGTGAAAATATGTGATCAATTGTGGAGTATTTTTTCTGAATCCTGCTTGTGATTCGCTTAAAATATTGTTTTCTTCAAGGAAAATATTTACTCGTGTAGTTAGAATACTTGTGAATAACTTTGATATGTTGCTCAGTAACGTAATTTTACGGTAATTTTCAGGGTGAAGGGGGGTGCCTTTCTTTTTGTATATTGGTTTAATAATCCCAATTGTCCAGTCAAATGGAAGAATTCCTGTGTTCAAAATTAAGTTGAAAAACCTCACATAAATTTTCCTAAATTTAGAGAACGTTGATTTAATGTACTCGTCACTTACTCCATCATACCCAGGGGCTTTTCCATTTTTAAGTCTTTTGACTGCATTTTCGATCTCTTCCTCTGTAATATTGTCGTTAAGTACGGTTCTATCAATGCTGTCTAATGGGTTTAAGGTGGGGCGAACCGTATCTTCCTCTTCCGCGGGAGTAATAGGGATATCGTTTTCTAGCGTTTTATAATAGTTATAGAACTTACCTATAGAAGGTATTTTATCCTCACATTTCCTATCGTGTAAATTTTTAATTATGCTCCAGAATTCCTTACTGTTATGTTTCTGAGTACGACGCAGTTTATTTCTTATTTGGCTGTTAAGTAGTAGTTTACTTTTTCGAAGCGCAATTTTATATTTTTGTCTGCACTGGATTAACATATTTTTGTTATTCACACATGGGTACATCCTATAGTTTTTCCTCGCTCTCCTTAAATCTGTTCTTGCCCTAACACAGTCGTTATTAAACCATAGTTTCTTTTTAGGGCTAGCCTTTTGGGCTTTATTTCGAGTGAGGTCTCTTTTTTCTTTCACGCCAAATGTTTCCCAGCCAGTTGCCAAATATATATTACATAGGTCTTTGATTACTTTGTTTACTTCCTCCGCTTCGCGTCGGTTGGGATTTTCGGTCATTTCAAGGGCCGCCAGTTTAGTTTCTAATTGTTAATATCTGATTCTTTTACATTTTCTTGAAATTCGGTTATTCTGTTGGGATCCCATTTAGGCAAGTTCATATCCTTGTCTGTGACACATGAATTGACTTGATATTCACCCGTGTTGTTTCTTATTTCGCTATGCGGAACTAAGGTATCGTTGTCGCATGTCGCTGATTGTTCTGTATCGTAAACACATTTTGGATGCGTAAATGCGATACCGTTATCCCGTGTCACTGATTGTTTTGCATCGTAAACACAATAATTTGTCTGTACAGCGGGGCAATCAATTGTGAAAACAACTGGGCAGTGGATATCTGAAAACAATTCGTTAAAGTCTTCCACCATAAAATCGGTCAAGCATTCCGTGAACTCAGGGGTACAGAGTAAGTAATCAACAATACTAACTCCCTTACAAGTGGTTGCACCTACATTTTTATCCCCTCCAAATCTACCATTAACAACGAGGAGATTATTGCTTCTGCATAAATCAAGTAGTCTTCTACCATGGTTGTTTGTGGTTTCATCCGTGGATATTCTGTCAACGGACCAAAGGGTGAGTTGGCGATTTTCTCTTTCGCGTCATCGGTCAGGTCATCGAGGTTTCCAATTCGTGAATTAAAATCGCCCATCAACGCTATGAAAGTTGTTCTGTTAAATTTGTCCAATATGGATACATGTAATTTGTCATGTTGGTCCCCCAGAATCATACTTTGATCCTTCGAAGGGTAAGTAAATATTTCCAAATATAGCCTCAAATTTTCCTACAGAGAATTTCAACCACTGGATATTTTCGTCATCTTCAGGGATAATCGAAAAACAATTTTTGAATTGTTTCTTTACTGCTGTACATATACAGTTAAAACTAGAAGTCCTGTCATGAAATGCGCACAAATAGCACGTTGATATGCGCGTTAATGTGCGCGTTATGGCCCAAGTAAAGCTATCAAATTATGCACATATGGACTGTGCACAAGCAATGTTTCAGCCAATGGACCTCCGGGTAACCCGGAGGTCCATTGGCAGAAACATTGCATGTGTTTGCTATGAGTAACCAGGAGAACCTGCCGTGCTTTGGGTGTCATTCCATATGGCAATTGCGCGCAATTCCAACGCGCAATTAAGCCTAGATAAGCGCACTATTCGTGACAGGACTTCTAGTTTTAACTGTACCTCCGGATTTAATGTTTGCTAGTTTGTGCCTATTTTGGGGTTTAAAGACATGGAATTCTTCTATTTCAATTATATCTATTTCGTCTGTTTTAGTTTCTTGGAAACAAACGACATCGAAGTGCGATATGTATTCTAGGAACTCCGGGTCCCCAAGTTTTGACTGGAGTCCACAGACGTTCAGGGAAAGGAACCTAAGGCTTAACCTTCTCCGGCAGTCCTAGTTATTATTGTTACGTTGGTAACTATTATCGTGACTGCTGTTTTCTTGTGCAGAAGGGCTGTGTAGGACGCGGTAAGGGGCGGCGTGGCCGGATAAAACTGCCTATTGTCTACATACAGTCGGTCGGCGACAATTTTAACCCTTTTCCCCTTTGCCTTTTCCTGTTTTGACAAAGGCAAAATTACTGTTTTTCTATAGTCCGCCACAGCTTTTGGATAATGCTCTCTGACAAAAAAAGTTACTATCTTTCAGAATGTACGAACGATTTCGAACAAGCTCCCGATGTTTGAAGTAAGAAAACTTTGCCACAATTGGTCTGGTTCTTCCCGATTGTTTCTTCCCTAAACGGTGGACTCGTTCAAAATAAACAGGTATTTCGATTTTCATTTCGTGTTTGATGAAGTCCGTGAGGAGATCCTCAGAAGATATCTTGTCTGTCTCTATTTCATTTATGCCAGAGAAGAGGAGATTGTCACGCATGGAGTGCATTTGGAGATCGATAAACGATTCATGAATGGAAGCATTGTCCCTTTGCACCAATGACAAACACTCACGGGTATGTTTCTCCCCACCCTGCAAACACCTAACAGTATTTTCCATGTCCCTATTGTTTATTTCTAGGTCAGATACGTTGGCTTTAATACTATCGGTTTCATGCTCAAGTTTATCAACCCTCTCACCTAAGTTTTCAACAGAAGTTCCAATACAATTCAGTTTTTCGTGAACTAAACGGAATTCAGACTTGAATTCATCAATAAATTCCAGCTTTGCAGATATTATTTCTAATAAACTGTAAATGTTACTCAGTTCGGCAGTACACCCTTTGCACGTCGTTACCATTCTTCCGTGCGGGTCAAGGTCACTTATATAACCTGCTTCATTACAGTTCGGTTCAGAACGATCTGTTGAAGTTTTTCTATTTCTATCAATCTCCTGAACGGGATCTCTGTGTGATTGGTGATCTATTTGAGAATTAAAGTTCAAACTCACATCCCTCGATAGTTGCGTCTGCCAATCTGCTCCATCACTACCTACATCACTATTTACAATACGAAGGCTCTCCGCTATAGCTGCTGGGAGATCAGTCAAGACGGGTGACACGGCCTGCAACCCTGTGTATATCGGAATATTGTCCGCCATTAACTCCCTCGACCTTGTAGGTGGTGTCAATTCCTTTGAAGCCTTTCTTTTATTTTTACTCCCCTCATCCATCATCCATATAACGACAAACTCTCACAGAACATCAACAGATGTCTCCCAAATACTTTTCACCTCCCTACTTTTTATCTAAGAGTGCTTTTAAACTAGAAAAATGATTTTAACCGGAGAGGTGAAAACTCGTTGTTGCTCTACCCGGACATGCGCAATTCCGATGGATTTCAATGGGTGTAGGTCGGTCATGAACTGTTTGGTTAGCAAATTTCAATTTTTCATCCGACTCCATCATTGTAACGGTTTTAACCCTTTGAACACTGGTGGTATCTTCCCTGTCAGTTCAAATTCAGCACTTAGAAGATTCCATATTCATTATTTGTGGGTAGATCAATCATTATTTTCAACCTGCAGCCTTGGGGCTGCACTTTGAAAAAATTGTTTGGTCTACCCCACCCTTAACTTAGCAGGCATCCTATTTAATGAAAGAATTACGTACCACGTCCCTGGGCCGGTAAAGCGGCCTCTCGTGTCCAAAGCGTTAAGAGTATTCCAAGGACATTGAGTGTATCATCTCATTACGACAAATGTATCCTTCATTAATTCTTTCAGCTTTATCTTTCAGAATGATCTTGTCGTAATCAGTACAAAACAAAGTAAAAGAGAACTTTTATTGTGTGTGTTGCCGGAAAGATCAGTGATAACTTAATCCTTCCGTCCATATCCAGTTTGTATTTTTCAAACTGTTCATACAAATTATCCCTAATGTGAAAAAAGCCCAAACCATTGAGGTACAACAAAAAAGTGGAAACCAGCTACCCGAACTTCAACTTTAATATATGTTGCAGTGGAAATACCGTGTAAAATATACTTTTTGGCAACGAGAATTTTTTAGATTTAGGATCAAAATGGGGGAAGTGGCATATTGATTCACTTCCTCACACTAGAAGGCTGGCCAGTTTTTGTGAAGAGTAGACTTGCTGATATCATCAACCTTCAGACTGCAGGCTGAAGATATTACTAGTCTATCATCAAGACAGCCCATTCGATGACCATGAATCGTTTAACATGCATGGTTTACTGTACAGTCGCCGTGGACTGGTCATAATCCACGCGTGAGCAATGATTGCGTTTACCAGGTCATAAAAACCATCATCAGGTATCACAGAGCTAAATATTTTCCCACATGCGACCATTATAACGTTCGGGCGAAAACAAATATCCTATCACTTGAATTTTGGCATTCGAATATCTTTGTCAAGTATAGCTCTTCAGACAACTTTTTTCTGGCTCGAAAACAGGGGGTCATGAAACAAGTAAGAGAAAAAATGACAGGAAGGGAAGTACCTGTCACGTGCATATATTTTTCAGGGAATTACCATAAAAAATCCACCAACATCAATTGTATTTTTAGGTTCAAAAGTCATCAAATCACCCTCTTTTTTATCTGGAATATTCAACAATAATGCAAGATGTCAATAGAATGTTTCAAACGTTTATTGAAACAATATATTTTCCCAAGGCTGCTTATTTTTAGAGATTGCAACATTTCAAGGCGGGTAACTCTAATTCAAATATTTAGTTCAGTGATACCATCAGCAAAATTTTAATGACCAGAACACGGCGACCGTACTGTATGCACGAGCAGCTCTTTATTGGTTTTCAAATGCTTAAACT
Source organism: Pictodentalium vernedei (assembly GCA_031216915.1). Taxonomy (NCBI): domain Eukaryota; kingdom Metazoa; phylum Mollusca; class Scaphopoda; order Dentaliida; family Dentaliidae; genus Pictodentalium; species Pictodentalium vernedei. Next base: position 794,351,419 of record CM062296.1, read on the forward strand.
GTAAGAAATAACAGTTTGTTTCATAAACTTTCTAATGGAAGTACCGGAAGTTGGTAGCCTGTAGTTTTACAAGATTTTTAACGCTTTTCGTTTACAGTTTAGTTTTGAACTTAAAGTAAGCACTTGTTAAAACGTGGTGCCGTTAACACCTATATATCTATAAGAACAAGCTTATTGAAGATGAAATAGTCGGCGCAATACAGACTGGTGCCAATACTATAAAACTTTTGCAATTGTATTTTCTAGAATTGTATTTGCTACCTATAAATATAACTGACTGAAATAAATCATTAGCCTTTTCAAAGATTTGGCAATTTGCCAGTTTGCAAATTGCCAGATCTTTTAAAATGCTAATGGTTCATTTTAACCGATATAAAGTCATAACTGGAAAACAGAATTCTAGAAAATACAATTGTAAAGGTTTTATAGTATTGGCCCCTGGATGTATTATTAAGATATTATTTAGTCAACTTTAACAACAGAAACAAATCGTTTATCAACCTGGAGCCAATACTATAAATTTTTTACAATTGTGTTTTCTAGAATTGTATTTGCCACGTATTAATATAACTGACAAAAATAAATCATTAGTATTTTAAAAGATATGGCAATTTGCCAATTGGCAAATTGCCAGATCTTTGAAAATACTAATGATTCATTTTAACCCATTTAAAGTTATAACTAGAAAATACAATTCCAGAAAATACAATTGTAAACATTTTATAGCTTTGCCCCCTGAACGATGCTTTCAACTTCTGATTCGATCGCTCTGAACAAAAAGTTTACCCCACAACAAGAACCATCCTCTATTTGTTTTCAACTAATTAAACTTGGAGGAGTAACAATCACCACCGTAAAAATTTACGGTACGCTTACCGACAGCTGATTTCCAGTACTTTTATCGTATTTTCACGGTTATCTTTGCAGAGATTTTTTTAACTCGCAAAATCCTCATGAAACATTGCTGTTGTACGCAAAGACATTGTTCCCAAAGCAGAAATCTTTTGGTATGTTGGAACAACCGTATGATGTACTGTATATTTTCTTTCATCCGAGTTGTAAACATCTCGAGTTCAAGTTTATATCCAAAATATTCGATTATTATTAGCTACAAATGAGTACATGTATTGCATGTATCTTCTATTTTTTCTGAACTGGTCGAGTTCTTTTCAAAGAGTAAGATGTTTTTTTATTTATTTTTTCCCCAAATGTACAGTACGGCTGCCGTGGACTGGTCACTTTCCACGGGTGGGGAACAATGCCACGGACGCAATAATATTAGGTTTCAAACACTAATTATGGGAATAATCATCAAACAGTTAATTAATGAAGCACCAGGTACAATTTTGCTGATGATAATTTTTATTACCCACTAAACGCATCCGTGGACATCACTGCCCACGCCTGGGTTACGACCAGTCCACGGCGACTCTATTGCATGATTGTTTTTCACTTTTTTGTGCGGTCGTGAGTGCTTCATTCCCGAAGCTACTGGGGTGCCGGGGAAGGACAAATCGTCCCTCTCCACATGACTTTGGCTATCGGAAATTTCTCTGAAAGTCTCTGATTTGATAAAAAAAAAGATGGCCATATGGTGAAGTTACAATTTTTATTGTGGAAAAATACTCATATGTTCCAATAAGACTAAAATCCTCCTCCTCTGATTGGACGAGAGCTCGGTTAGTATATTCTATGTTTACGGCTCAAGTGGCAAATGTTACCGTCTGATGTCACAACTCGAAATATTTGCAATGACGTCGTCCGTTTCGTAACTGCTTCATCAACGGAGTGACTAGCAAGCCGATTCATTTTTCTGGATGTTTCGCGTGTGCAGCAGACGGTGTTCCGGATGAAGTGTTGTTTAAATTACAGATCGATTTACGATTTGAACTAAGAGGGATGAGTTTATCTGGTTTATTGATTATTTATCCCGGGCCGTCGTGAATACACGAGGGGTGTATTTACTAAACCCGTGATTGTTAAAAGTTGCCTTGAACAAGGCAACTTTTAACGATCACAAGTTTAGTAAATAAGCCTCTCGTTCTTTCACGATGTAGGTTTTGGGCTATGGGTAATGTCTCATTGGAACATATACATTATTGTGATGAGTTGACGGTAACATGGTCTGAGGTTTGTGGCACGGAGCGTATGTTCAACCTCGACGCTTCGCATCTCCGTTGAACATAATCTCCGAGCCACAAACCTCAGACCATGTCACCGTCAATTCATCACAATAACTTATGATGTTCCAATAAGAGTAAAATCCTCGCCCTCTGATTGGATGAGAGCTGACGTAGTTTCTTTTATGTTTACTGCTCCACTAGCAAATGTTACCGTCTGACGTCACCACGCGAAATATTTGAAATGACGTCGCCCGTTTTATAACTGCTTCATCAACGAAGTGACTAGCAAGCCGCTTCATTTTTCTGGATTTTTCATACGTGCAGCAATCGGTGTTCCGGATAAAGTGTTGTTTAATTTACAAACCGATTTACGATTTGAACAAAGATGGAATGAGGTTATCTGGTTTATTGATTATTTATCAAGTGCCGTCGTGGGTACACGAGAGGTTTACTTACTAAACCTGTGATCGTTAACAGTTGCTTGCAGCAGACTACTTTTAACGATCACATGTTTAGTAAATAAGCCTATCGTGTCTCACAATGTAGGTTTTGGGCTATGGGTAGTGTCTTATTGGAACATATACTTTATTGTGATGAATTGACGGTAACATGGTCTGAGGTTTGCGGCTCGGACCGTATGTTCAACCTCGACGCTTCGCTTCTCGGTTGAACATAAGCTCCGAGCCGCAAACCTCAGACCATGTTACCGTCAATTCATCACAATAACTTATAATGTTTCAAATAGCCTTTGTATGAAAGTGCTCATTATTGGTAAATTATGCCAATCAAGTAGTCATGTACACGAAAATAATCCTGCATTATTATTATTGCTTTAAAAGATTTCATTTGTAAAACGAAATTTTTTAAAATAATAATAGTAAACGAATATTTTGCGACCTGTTTCGTTTATTTTTTGTAACGGTGTCTTTAAGAATTATATTGAGTTAGGTTCCTAGTTCTGACAGATGGTAAACGACCCTTGAACACTTTCGGACAATTTTAACTCTCATTCTACCATGTCAAAAAAAAAACGTTGAGGTCCTATGTTCCGACCTAGACAGTTGTGAGTTTTGTTTAACCCTTTACCTAAGCAATCGCCCGCATCCGCCCGCGTAATATGCAAATTCAGCAGTTGAAAAAATATTATTTTTCAAAACATTTCAACAAAACCATATCAGGTGACCCCCTCGTCGAGCTCGTTCCAATGAGGGGTCACATGATATGGTTTTGTTGAAATTTTTTGAAAAAGTTAAAAAAAAAAAGTTAAAAAAATTATATTTAAAGTAATAAATTTTGATATCGTCTGCGTTGGGTAAAAGGTTAAGAATTGAATCATGACTGTATCACCGGAGCGTGTACAGGCCATGATAAACTTTCGAATCAAAAAGACAAATTTACTATTATTATACTGCATTCACAATCTACTGTTCGCATTTTGTTCAATTCAATTTCATTTGTTTCAAACTTGGCATATTTCTTCATCGTCGTGTGACAGCAAGCTTCTCTTATAGAAGTTGTTAACAAGTTCATTGTTTTCCTCCATTGTTTATTTAAGCTCTATTCACTAAGTTAAGAAGGCATATCATTAAGACCCAGTGAAAGCTTACTTTAATCTTTATACCAAGTAAACTTGTTATGACATGACGCATTTATTATATTGTATATATAGCCTTGATCACAAGTAAGAATTCAGTTATAGTTTGGATTTCCAAACGTTACTCTGCTTCATTTTATTGGGAAATCCCATGAGCTATTGCTGTAAAATTGTTCGGATATCCAACAAGACCAGTTGTTAAATGTTGATTACTGTTAGACATTTGGAATACCAGATTCAATATTAAATTGTTATCATCTTTAATTTGTCTCCGAGTCATCAGTTGAACACCATTGTTTCACAGCAGGTATCGACAGTCGCTCCCCACGGTTATAATTGGTGAGAGAATCCGCGACTGGACATCTTTTTAGCTTGTCCAAACGATCCAGGTACCACGTTCCAACTCATACTATAAATTTAAAGATGTTCAACAAATTACCCGACAATATGCAGACAATCCTTGATAATCTTCATCTGGATAAAATGAAGATGCAATGGACTCTCCAGACTAGTGAAGATTCCACCACGTTGGTATTGTCATGGAAAAAACAACCACCGAAAAAATCCACTGCAAATAAACTACGAGATGAGCGGCGTATGACGGACTACAACAAAAGGAAAAATACCGAACAGCTACAACAACAGACTTACCGGCATCAGAACATTCAGTTTCCACAGAGTTCCAACAAATCACTAGAAGTTAGTGTATGTGCTTCAAGTGTTTTTACAGAAACAGACAAACACATCCACAAAAACTCAGTGAGTACTCAAACTTATATTAACTCTCCATTAAAAGTCGACGTCAGTGTCAACGCAGCGCCAACTTCCACCGACACGCCTGTTCAATGTTCCCCCCAGATGAAAAACATTTCAATCCAGACGCCGCGGGAGGAGTGCTCAGCTCTATCCTCCCACAACCGTCCAAAAAACACTGTCCAGCCAAAAAGAGTTACTGAGACTGTGATCAGATATTGTAGGTCCGTGCAATTTGGCCTTCAGTATCTGATTAAATGGAGAGACCATCCAGATGCTGATAACTCATGGGTTAAAGACTGTGAGTTGGACGAGGCAGCTCGAGAGTACATCCGGGACAATCAGAGTAGAATCCCGGGCCTTCGTCCAACTTTGTCAAGACCGGGAACTCCTGAACATAAGAGACACCGGCGGTACAAGCGACCATAATTTTTTTGTATTTCGGAATTTTGGGACGTTACTATTTTAATGGCTTAAATGTGTTGCTGCGGGTCGCATCAATTGGAGCGGCAGAGATTATATCACCGGAGCGTGTACAGGCCATGATAAACTTTCGAATCAAAAAGACAAATTTACTATTATTATACTGCATTCACAATCTACTGTTCGCATTTTGTTCAATTCAATTTCATTTGTTTCAAACTTGGCATATTTCTTCATCGTCGTGTGACAGCAAGCTTCTCTTATAGAAGTTGTTAACAAGTTCATTGTTTTCCTCCATTGTTTATTTAAGCTCTATTCACTAAGTTAAGAAGGCATATCATTAAGACCCAGTGAAAGCTTACTTTAATCTTTATACCAAGTAAACTTGTTATGACATGACGCATTTATTATATTGTATATATAGCCTTGATCACAAGTAAGAATTCAGTTATAGTTTGGATTTCCAAACGTTACTCTGCTTCATTTTATTGGGAAATCCCATGAGCTATTGCTGTAAAATTGTTCGGATATCCAACAAGACCAGTTGTTAAATGTTGATTACTGTTAGACATTTGGAATACCAGATTCAATATTAAATTGTTATCATCTTTAATTTGTCTCCGAGTCATCAGTTGAACACCATTGTTTCACAGCAGGTATCGACAGTCGCTCCCCACGGTTATAACTGTTCGAAATCCACGAGGTGATGAAACAAGTTGATCACGTGCAAATTCCATGAACCGCTAATTTCCTTCATAAATCAAAATTATTTTATTTCCGGACAGGACATCCAATTGGCTTATCTACAAGGAATCGCCTTGACTAACCATGATTCGGTGAAGATCTATTCCCGAAAAAAGAAACAAAACAACGCAGTTCTGATACGGAATGGTTCCCGCAAACTATCAATACAGTACCTAAAATACAACTCACACTATTTATTTATTTATTGGTGTTTAAGGTCACGTATTTCTGCACAATGGCTAACCATGACCGTGACAGTTTTACGGGCGGAGGAAGCCGGAGTACCCGGAGAGAACCACCGAGCAACGGCGAGCAACTGTCAGCTCCCCAACATACCAACTCCACACAAGCAGGGTTAGCATTGGTTGAAGACAGGTGCTCCATCGACGTGCAGTGCGCCTTAGTACACAGCGTCACCGTGCCCCCACGTGGGCAATGGGGGTGAAGTGTCTTGCCCAAGGACACAACGCGGTTGCCGCAGGTGGGTTTCGAACCGAGGACCTCTCGCCTTGCAGCCTGCACCTCTACCAACTGAGCCACCACGCCCCTCTCAACTCACACTCGAGTCTATTTAGAGAACGTTAACAGAAATGGCGGAATATAAAAATAGACTCTGTAAAATCGAATGTAGTGCGTAATATCAATGCGCGATGTTCGAATGTGACATAATCAACTGGTATTCATGGGATAAATCACATGATCAGCTGGTATTCACTGGAAAATAACATCACCCGAGAATCCAGTGCTAGTATAGTGTTCAATGAGCAAAATTTCAGTTGTGATGCAAACATTTACTGATGAATTATGTATTCAAATTTTGTTTTTTGAGGTGATGTTTTCATTTTGATCAATTTAAAGGTGCAGCCTTTTATGGGGAGCCTGTATTTTTTAGTTTTCCCATTTCAAATTGATTTCACGACTTCCTTTCTTGTCCTGTTTGAACGTTTGGTTTGCGAAAATTGGTAGTTGCTAAAATACCCGATCAAACCTGTTTTTATGCTTTAATTTGACAAAGTACAGACTGAGAGTACGGATTGTGAGGTGAGCCAATCGCCGTCCGCATAGATTTATTTCACGACAGTAGTATATCTTATTGATATCTTCCCATATTAGCAAGAACTGGATCCGGAAGTGGCACCATATCGCAATGCATTATGGGTTTCGTGTGGATTGTCATGGTTGTGCATGTTGTGACGTCAAGCCCATGGATATACGTGATAATAGTGCGCATGATCAGCACCTGATATTAGGTTACATACGTGTTTCCATCTTCCATTTATCTGCCCGCGCCCCCTCTTGGTTTCTATAGTATCGCGTGGTGGATATGGTCTGGAGGACTTTTAGAAGTGTTAGAGTACGTTTGGTTTGAATCTTAACCTTCTGTGTATTTTGTAAAATATTTTTTATTAAATTTAGTCATGGCTGCTGTAAAGCAGCCCTGACTAGATTTGATGAAAAATTCATGAAAATTTAACTCGAGAAATCATTGGCTGAACTTTTCATTCAATTTACAGTAGCCAGCTTGGTTTCAGGTGTGTAAGTTTTAAGTTATTTCAGAGGCAAGAGAGTTTTATTCTGGGCGGGAATATCTGCCAGAAGCATGCAAGGAGTTAATAAGAATATCTCTAACCACCCGAAACGACCCGATCATGATTTCTATTACCAAAATAGACAGATCAACAGCCTTGAAATTTGCTGTATTGATGATACTGGATTAGTGATGGTAGCACATGTTACTAAAATGCCTTAAATAGGGTTGCGACTATGTCAGATTACCAAAATAACTATTTGAAAATGACTGACCTATATATTATAATGCTCGAAACAGTCCCATACAGTCTGAACAGAGGCCATGTTCTTGGCAGGAATTGTTCAATAATCCTATCTTTTTTCAGCTCTATTCTACGTATTCAGGAGCTATTTCTGGCTATTCAATATCTCATAATTCGTCTTACGTCATTCTGTTAACACCTAGCTTCCCATCATGTCTACAATTCCCTTTCTCGCCCACGATTAATCAAATTGGTTCACGGAAATCAATTAGTCAATGAGATTGCTTCAATCACTTTAGCCCACCCAATAGCAGTCTAACAGAGTTCTCTATCTTGAGCTAGCCTATGTGTTGGAGGCAAAAATGGGAAAAAATAATAAAATTTCAATGGTCATTTTTGGAAAAAGCGCGTTGTGGATATACCCAGCCAACTTGTTTCATTGAATGGATCATAATTATGTTGTGGTGGCGGAATGAAAAAGAAATTTAACTATGATTTGTGATTTGTGTTGAAAAAGCTCGTCGGATGCAACCGTTACGTCGGGTAAAGGGTTAAATAAAACATGCACATTACATAGCGCAACAAGCTTCTACAATTCGCCCCTTTAGTAGAATAGGGCGCCGTCTGCAATGCTTTAACATTGCAAATGACACCTTGTTCCACTCAAGGGGTGATTTAATGAAATGAAGCCACAGCCTCACTTTCAAGGTTTGTGGAAGTGGTTGACTAAACTACGAGTTTTTGGAGCTTATGGTAGGTCGTTGGGTACTGTCAATAATGGGGGGATAAAAAATCTGAGTGTTCTGAACTATTTAATGAACGACAGTGCTCACCAAGATCGTAAAACAGCGTACAAATTCCTCGATTATGACACACTTTTCCCTGCTCAACTAGACAGTGTTAGTTTCATCGAATTTCTCCATGGTATTATAATAATTTTAATCAGCCTATTATGTCATAATTGCTTTACAAAGTTAACAGATTTGATTAGACTAGAAACTGTGTTGAAATGTAAAGAACAAAAACATCCAAATAAATTGTTTTCCTTATCTCCGAACGTAATGAATACATTTTTGTCGCCTGATATACACTTCCTGTTAAGGTGTGTTCTTGAAACCACTCGGATTTATTCTAGCCACTTCCGGTAGATCATAAAGCGGACAACTGCAAGTTTGTTTGAATACAGAACAGGCTCAAACGGTATCGCTATCTGACAACGAATCCTTTTCCATGAACGAATTGCATGTCACCTTCTGCACCACCTACCTTCAGCTTGTTCCTGTAGTATAAACTAATTGATCTGCATTAACGAGGTGTTAATGGTTTCCTGATGAGATAGTCGTTTTAACGCATAGTAATGAAATATTATTTTCTTTTAGAGATTGCCGACAGACATCTTAATAAACGAAAGAATGTGCATAACGGCAGTTGGAGAATAAAGTGGTGGTAATAACGTACTGATTTTTATTCAATGTGCACACATTTTTGAGTTCTGTCAGAAAAGCCATTCAGAAGACGCACTGTTTCCGATTGCCTATATTTCCTATGCTCGTCTGCTAATAACCCTTTACTTGACATAGCGGCCAAAGACGGCCACAAAATTAACTAAAATAAGCCAACCACACCCTCAGAATATCTCAGAATTTTCTCAATAAAACCATACAAATATGGATATAATTAGAACCAGCTCGTCGAGCTGGTTCTAATGGTAGCCATATTCGTATGGTTTTGTTGAAAAATTGTGAAATTTGTTTTCGAAAAATGTGAAATTTAATTTATATTTAAAAAATATGTGTTAGATAAAAGGTTAGTTGACTGTCTCAAGAATACTAATATCCACGACCAACACCACAATAACTTTTAGCTGTAGATTCGAAGACCCAACAGTGGTTGATCTCCTAAACTGGACTTTCACAGGCGGTGTAATTTGTATTGATTTATAACCTTGAGTGGATTCCACCAATAGGGTGAAAAAACACGAGAAGACCAAGGATAAGCAAGTTGGACATTTGGTAATTATAGTCCATTTTTCACCATACTTATTGTCTTTTAACCCGTATCAGCACCTATCTCATTAGCACCCAGGAGCATTTAGATCAGATGAGTCCAAGTTGCCTCCGATGCTGAGTTCGGACAATACACAAACGCTAGAACTGAGATAACAATGAGCAGGAAAAGTCGGTACAGTCCAGTCGTTTTTTCGCATTTAAAGTTTTTCCTCTTCGGTTCTTATTAGTACAGACCTTTTATGGAGTTCACTGGCTACCGAACGGGCAGCCTTGGATATTTTTTTTTACCGCGTACCAAAATGGGGTATCTTCCAGGGTGGGGGGGGGGGGGGGGCACCAAAAATTTGCAAGACGTGACGTGGGGGTGGGTGGGTCTCTTGAGTGCGCCAAAAATGTGCATTTCCAACTTGTGCAATTTTTTGAATTTTTTAAAAATATATCAATATATCGGCTAATATATACCATGATTTGTGTTTCAAACCTTAAAGATGATGTTGTACATCACACTCTCACACGTCACACGTTAGTAGGGGTGGGTGTCTTGTTCGAAATGTAGAAAATGTGCAGACAATATTTTGGGAAAATTCTCTTTGATGCACTAAATTCAACCCAAGTTATTTATTTATTAATTAATTAATTTATTTATTTATTGGTGTTTAACGACACTTTAACAACCAGGATCATATCGTGTCGGTGACAGGTTTACGGGTGGAGGAAGCCAGAGTACCCGGAGAGAACCACCGAGCAACGACGAGCAGCTGTCAGCTCTTCAACATCATAACCCACGACTGTACTAAACACTGCACAGCGGTACTGCGTACTACACAGCACAGACAGGGTTAGATTGGCTGAAGACATGTGCACCTCGGCGTGCATTACGTCTCAGCACACAGCGTCATCGTGAGCCCACGTGGGCAATTGGTTTATTTTGGATTTTAATGGGAGAGTGGGGGTGGGTGTCTGAGAACGGTAGTAGAAAATTTGCACGTAGTGGGTGGGTGGGTGTAAAAAAGAGCCGAATAAAAAATAGGACGTCGCGTCTTGCAGATTTTTAGTGCCCCCCCCCCCCCCCCCTCTGTATCTTCGGGAAAATAGAGAAATTTACCTGTTAGTATTTAGACGCGATTAATTTAGTTTTTTCCTCCGCCAACCTTAATATAGGCTTTTAAATTAATCATCGGACATCATGCAAACGTTATATCCTCTTTGTCGTTCTGATATAAAGAGCAATGTTAGAAAAAGAATACCCGACTCAACGAGGGGTGAAAAAACGCTATTTTAGAAAGCTGCAATTTCCAAGAGTGTCATCTGCTGTCCAGTGACGTTTGATCAATCAAAGATCGAGGACGTGCTTACACCACTGTCTGAATTCCACTCGATCTCCCTTTCTGGTCATAAAGAATATTCTTCAGGAAGTGTAGTTTTGTTTGATTGTGCATTTTGGTCGTGCGATATTCTTGTTGAATTGACTTTCTCCTATTTGTTTCCGATTTGTTTTCCTCGATTTCTTGTGTTTGGTGTTTTTCTGGTCACACGCCGTGTCAAAGAATTGTTTCTTCTCTGGTGTATACAGTTGTTCAACTAGAATCTAGAAGGTTATTGACAATAGCGATATTTATGTCAATGAACTTCATGTTGAATTAACCCTACCCAAAGTAATGGCCACAACCGGCCAGCGCTATTCTCAAAAATCGCCAATTAATTTTCATTATTTTTTTCATTTTTTGTCTAAAAAACTAGGTTATGATCCTTCTTTGGAACGAGCACGTCGAGCTCGTTCCAATGAGGGGTCATAACCTATGTTTTCGAGACAAAAAATGAAAAAAATTAGTTATTCAAAAATTGTTTTGCAAGTGTCGTCTGCTTTTCATGTTAGGTAAAGGGTTAACCCTTTACCCAACGCAGACGATATCAAAATTTATTATTTTAAATATAATTTTTTTAAATTTTTCAAAAAATTTCAACAAAACCATATCATGTGACCCCTCGTTGGAACGAGCTCGTCGAGCTCGTACCAACGAGGGGTCACATGATATGGTTTTGTTGAAATTTTTTGAAAAATAATGTTTTTTCAACCGCTGAATTTGCATATTACGCGGGCGGATGCGGGCGATTCGTTAGGTAGAGGGTTACGACAACTCTCCGAGCGCGATTCGACCAATATGTTCATCCACACAACGTCACGAAAGCCGTCAGAAAATGTGTCCGAAGAATCTCTGCCGCAAAAATGACCAGGCGCTCTTTCAACTTCAAACGAGATTGTTGTTCTGGGGCTGTGAGTGCCAAGTACAAAAAGACTACAGGCATCCCTCGAGTACTACCCCGCATATGCTTACAGGCAGGTTAAATGAACAGATTGTTGTCTATTTCCAAAAGAAGTCTTCCTTCAGAAATGTAAGGAAATTGAAATTTGAAACTGAAATTTATTTTGCACTATACAAGTTACAGATAACTGGATATAAGTACAGAAACTAAAACTATACTGCACAGAAATAGCATAGCCTCAAGGCTGTCTTCCCGTCATTCCCATATATAGATGACAATAGTAAATGTCTTGACAGCAGAACTACCAATAATAATTGGTTGATTAGCATCATGGTAATTGGTTGGATGTACAGAAGAAACCGGAACGTGGCGACAAATGGCCTGAGCATGTTCGAGCACGGGTCAGTGGGTTAATTACTTATCTACATGCTGCTGATGCCCGCTACTATTCTGATTGCCGCCAAACGTTTATGGGAGAGCCAGCGATTAGTATAGCAGCCAAATCCGCTAGTCAGTTTGCGGCCGAAAAACTAGAAAATCCACTTCAGGCTGTTGTTGATTTTATGAAAGATTACAGCTCTTTGAGTTGGAGTTCAGTCGTTATCTCGCAGGCTGTTGGTTACAATGCTTTCAGAAATTTACGTTTTTCACCTGCAGCGTTCCTGCAGTGTGGGACAATGTAGGCCCCTTCTGAGAGAAGTGAGTGAGATCAGCGACACCACCAAGGCCGCAATGAGAAGCCTCAACGACGTAATCTCGAGAGAGATCAACTCTATCCAGCATGATCCAAGCAGCTATGACCCCCCCCCCCCATTTGAACATAATAATGCCCAAATATACCAGCCAGTCTCTCTTAGGTCTTGTCAGTAAGTTGTCTCTAAACTTGACAGTACTCTGTTAGCGGTGTTGGTATGGAATATAGTCACTGCTGTCATGAGAAAAATGGCCACCCCACTGTAAGTTGATCTGGGAGTTTTGTTTCAGAATCGGGTAAAGTAAAAACTTGTGTCAGGCAATACTGACCTTGTTTTAGATAGGTACAGAGATTATAGCACTAAGTGCAGCACACGGACAAATAGGCCTGCAGAAAACTGTTGTTGAAAATTTAAACTGAGCATTACGTCGCCACGTCCGAGCCTGCAGCTCTTGCTTACTGTTATGGGGAACAAAAAACAGGTCATAGATATTATTGTAAAACATTTAACCCTTTACCCAACGAATCAGCCGCATCCGCCCGCGTAATATGCAAATTCAGCAGTTGAAAAAATATTATTTTTCAAAACACTTCAACAAAGACATATCATGTGACCCCTCGTTGGAACGAGCTCGTTCCAACGAGGGGTCACATGATATGGTTTTGTTGAGATTTTTTGAAAAAATTTGAAAAAATGATATTTAAAATAGTAAATTTTGATATCGTCTGCGTTGGGTAAAGGGTTATGGACCGATGAAACATTTGCTGTCGAGAATACAACCAGTCTCTTCATTATTGGTCTCCATTTGAGATTAGTAACGTCATCCACAGACACGGCAAGGTAACTACTCATGAAGAAGCTGTGCAATAAAATTGTCCAACAAACAATACACGTGGCGCCCCAAGAGGTTGACCGCGTCATTTCTAATGATACAGATGTGTAGCCACTTCTCCTGTATCATTATTTGAAACAGAAACTGGAAGTTCCTATTTTTATGGATTCCCTAATAAAGGTCAGGTCTGTGTTTGATATCCGCGCGACCATTGGCAAACATCGGAGTATTCCAGACCTTCTAGCCCCCCCCCCCCCCCCCCCCATGCTATCTCGGGCTGTGACACAGTCGCTGGTTGTTTCGAGATTGGAAAAAGGTGCGTATTTAAAATTTTGAAGGCTGGTGGAGAATTCCTCACCGAAATCGGTGATATTGAATTGTCCCTGAGCGAGGTGTTGGAACAAGCAACCAGATTCACGTGTGCTTTCTATAGTTTGGAGTCAGATTCAATGTCTGGAAATCCAATATTGGTAAAAAAGAGTGCAGCTGGGGTTCCAAGTTTATGTAACTTACCCACGAACACGGTGTCTTTTGTTGAGAACATCACGAAGGTAAATCTACAGCCATGTATCTAGAAGAATGCCTTAGAATTGCGTCAACCTGAAATTGATCCATCTGAATTTGGTTTCATCAGAGGCAAAAACTCTGAAACACTTCAAGCTGTCACTGTCTCGAAAGATGTCCTCCTTGCCGCTGATGAGGTTAAGTGTGGGTGTTCAACCACAGGCTGTGTAAAACTTCCCGATGTTGCTGTAGAGCGCCACGTCCGGCTTGTACGTGTTATGTTAGATTTTCATTGACGTGGCATTCTCCCATTCCGTGTAAGTCCTTATTTTTTCTGTAATTTTGTACCACGAATCAGCCCTCTATCCTACAGTACCAAACAACCATTTATGACAGAATTGATTAACAGCACTGAGACTGATTTCCGACATCAATGGAGAATCAAGCTCCGCTTCCTCTCAATCTTGATTAGGAAACAACTTAATCGTAATGTTTCCTTGTCGAAGTTGCCATCTTGGCGTCCATCTTTATATAAGAAAATAAGAGAAAACACTCTGAAACCATGGATGATGTTACAAGGTCAGAGGTATAACCAAGTCGCTCTGACTGTCAACCTCAGTGCTTGTAAGAGGAAGTGAACTCTGTCGTCACCCTTATTGCACAGGCCACTTGGACCGCCATCTTTTATTTTGACCGCCATCTTTGATTTAAGCTGATATTTCAGTTTCCCCAAGGCTCTCGGCGCGACAGCCGATGAATTCTCAAAACGTTTGCCCTGGTCCATCACCAGCCACCAAGAAGAAACTTTATACGCCAAAACTCGCATTTCTCCCTCGGCGACTGGACTAGTATAACCTGGCCACTTGTTTCTAGTCAAGTGACATCTGCCTACAAATGGAGTCGACACGTAACTACAAATAGCTGCTACGTCATTAGTTTTGATACTCTTATGTTGCTTACTTGTACGAGATAATACAAATGTATTTCTTGAAGATTTAAACCTTTGATACTTTTGTACATGTTATTACGCACGAAATTAAATAGCACGTTGATACTTTGTGGGCATTTGTTTTGTTATTATTTTTCGATTTTTTAAAGTTTTAACCTCAAATTCCTATTTTCTCCCGAATAGTGCTCAGTGATAACCGTTGAGCCAAATGTTATCGCAGCTTAAAATACTAATATTATCCTGCTGTCAAAACGTTTTAACTGGTTGAGTGCTAGAAGCCACTATCAGGACTTTCAAACAAAAAGAATACCAGAGCAAAATTCAACACTTTCCTTGCTTATATTTCATATTCAGTCAAACACAAATAATATTTTGTTTATATAAATTGGTTTTATTACAAACGATTGGAGAGTGCCTGTGGGCACTCTCCAATAATTTGTACTAAAACAAATTTTGAATAACAAATTCAGACCACCACAAATAATCTAGCCTTCAACCAGATAATCACGTATATGAAAAAAGTGAAAAATGTCTTGTTATTTGTACTTTCCTACGTTTGACGTCACATTTTGAAAATTTTGAAGAAACTGAATTCCCAGTGACTTTTGAACTTCAGGATAATTAAAGTGTCGAAGGGTTAAACAAGATATCGTCTATTTCCCATGACTGAGTCTGTTCTACGAACCTTTATAATACTTGTCATCCGACAGGTCCTCATCTTGTTCTGAACTGTACTTTTAGCAAAGAATGTGGTTTTAAGGACTTTTGGGGGGATCAAGGGTAGGGCACGGACGTGGCGGCATAGAGGTTATCATGGTTACTCACCTTAGCGGTCTTGTTTTTTTTCTGCCCGTACCTGTCCTATTTCGGCAATACTTCTCAACGAAGCAACCTGATTGGTCGAGGACAAAGGTCAAGATTGAAGATGGCTAGTAAGCAAATCTGTCGTGATGCGAATAGTCAGTAGTAGTGGTTCGCGGCTGCAATGGCTGTAGCCAGAAGATATGGAAGGCTATAGAAATGAATTAGGAAAAGGGTCGCTGATCACAAGACAGATGGTGTTGACTAAGGACAAGTCACAAATAGCAGTCTTGAAGCTACGAGGGCCATCGGGTGGCCTAGAAGCCCAGAGCCGAGCTGGAGCCATAACTATCCTCAGATAGATATCCTCCGATAAGTATCATGCACGCTAAAAACTAAAGTGTTAAAAACTACACTTGAAGTGCTGTATTTAACACTTACTAAGTGCTGAAGTAGCACTTTGTTGAAGTGCAGATATCCCAGAACTTGACAGGTGTTGACAATAATACCACTTGACAAGTGTAATGTCGCGAAGACATAAAAGGAAACAACGCAGATGACGCGGATCAGGCTCGAACGTCATCTGCGTTGTGTCCTTTTAATTATGTACCCACCAAGCGCAAATCAAATTATGGACGATTCTGGAAGAACCACCAATGCTAGACACATGGGAAGTGCCATCCATTCAAGTTTCAGATGTCTGACGATGGTGATGTCTAAGTGCTTAAAGCATTGCACTTTGAGTGTTAAAATCAAACCCTTAGAGTTAGAATGTATTTAACACCTTGAAAGTGTCAGTTTTAACACTTTAGTTTTTAGTGTGTACAAAAGGTAGCATCCAAAAATGTATCCTGAAATTGTATATCACTTTTTCGAAGGTGTACTCATATACTCAGATGAAGATGTCTACATCGATTCGAGATTGATTTGTGGATATGTCGATAAATTCGTATTTCTTTTTGCACGGACAAACTATTAACCAAACACGGGCGATCGACATTTTATCCATCCCGCGATAGTATCGGCAGCAATAGGTAACCACCCTTAACCCTGTTGATATGCAAACTCAACTTTGCGCATCGGCCATAATATTATTCATATTGCCGAAAACGCGAGTGAAAGCAGTGGGATATTGTCTCATACTAGACATTTCAGTACAACACACATAACTCATGCATTAATCTCTATCTGTATTTGTACAGTGCCGGATCCTTTCGGATGTATGCGCACCGAGTGGACTATGGTGTTGCATTGATGTTGCCACATGCACTGTCTCCCAGGCTGTTCCATTCAAGGATTGAACGAAAGAAGAACGAGTGTTTATATTGCGGAGTCACTGCTCGTATTTGTTCGAATTGATTTTTCTACCCACTTTTTGCGTGTTAGTGTGTCTTCTGAGTATATAGCTGACATCAGTCCGTCAACCACCCCGCTAAAGAGCTTCATCCGCAGCTGGCTTCTTCGAGTTTCTAGTGGTGTTAGCTTCACTTCGTCCATAAGTTTTGTCACTATTCCTTCTGTTCTGTCTCTATAAGTTCCTGTGATGAACCTTGCTGCTCTTCTCTGCACCTTCTCTATCATCTTGATGTCTTCCTGTTTGTGCGGACCCCAAACCTCAGCTCCATACTCTAAGGTGAATCTAACCATTGACTCATATGCCATTTTCTTGTGTTTTGGATCGGCTCTCCTGAGGTTTCGACGGAGGAAGCCCAGGGTGCAGTTTGCTATCTTCACGATTTTGAGTATATGTGATGTCCAGCTCATATTGTTGTTAAATTTTAATCCTAGGTATGAATTTTCTTCTATTGTTTTCGGGATGTGGTTTCCAAGCTGGTACATGTACATCGACTTTGGAGCATGGTTCTTAATAGACATTATGTAGCATTTTGCCGCGTTGAACCGAATCCCCCATCGATCTGCCCATTCTTCCAGAGACCGAAGATCGTCTTGCAGCGCCATGTGGTCACGTTGGTTTGTGATCTGGCGGTATGGCGATCGTCTGTAAATAGCGTCACCTCTAATGCGCCGTATAGCGGGAGATCATTGATATGGCATAAGAAGAGGAGTGAGTTGACCGAGCACAGTTCCTTGAGGCACGCCGGACACCACTGGTACTTTAAATGAGAACTCCCCTTCTAGAGCGACTCACATATGTCTTCTTGTCGGGAACTATGCCAGTCATTTGTGGATTTGACTATGTGATTCCATATCCCTCTTGTTTGTGTAAGAGGTCTCTGTGTGGGACAGTATCAAATGCTTTTGAGAAATCCAGTATCGCTATGTCCATCTGGATATTTTTGTCATAAGTGCTCAGTAGATCTTGGGTGACATTTATGAGCTGGGTGACACGTGAGTGTCCAGAGCGGAATCCATGTTTTTTGCGTTCTTCAAAGAGGGATGACTCAACCGACTGTCCGGATTACCCTTACAGTATTTAAGGATTAAGAGGATATTGGGCAGTCAGTATCCGCTTGATGGAAAGCCCGGAACTCTAGCGAGGGTCTGTTTTTGACGATGGGTGTCGGGATGAGTTGTTGTGCTGAGTGACCCAAAGTAGTTTTCTTTGGCAAGAGGCTTTTAGTGCATTAGAAGAAGTTATTGGGCTAAGTGAACCCAAACGTAGTTTTGTTTGGCGAGAGACCATATTGGACAGTAGAACAAGTTATTAGGCTAAGTGATTGATGGAGTTTGAGAGGTGCGTATACCGCAGAAGTAAAGTTAGTTGGATGGAGCTATCGGGAGCTTAAACTTATCCCACTGTAAGGGTAAGTGTCAGCAGTATTAATAGCCAGTAGTAGTAGTAGTAGTAGTAGTAGTAGTAGTAGTACTAGTAGTAGTAGTAAGTAGAAGTAGTAGTAGTAGTATCAGTAGTAATAGTAGTAAGTAGAAGTAGTAGTAGTAGTAGAATAGTAGTAGTAGTAGTAGTAGTAGTAGTAGTAGTAGTAGAGTAGTGATAGGTTAAATATTGAGTACCACGGCTACTACTATATGCTACAAACAATAACACTTCGAACGTAAGCCGAACAAGCTAGAGTATCTGCAGCAGAGGAGACAGAATAAATAGCCGCTGAAGCCGTAGAAGCAGCAGGAGGGAATTGTTAGCAGTTGCAGCAACAATAGTCACAGCGGGAGTCTCCACGGCAGTATAACAGCAGGAGGACTAGAATAATGGTTCCTGTTGTGTTTGACTGCGACAATTATTACCACTACAACAACTGCTACTACCACTACTACAAGTTCTTACGCTTATGCTACTACTATACTGATAAAACTTCTGCCGCGGTTGCTACTACGGCTTTTATTGCTTCCTATTTTTTAACCCTTTACCCATCGTAACGGTCAAAACAAGCCAGCGCTATTCTCCAAGTCGGCAATTAATTTTCATTATTTTTTCATTTCTTGTCTCACAAACATGGGTTATGACCCCTCGTTGGAACGAGCTCGTCGAGCTCGTTCCAACGAGGGGTCATAACCTATGTTTTTGAGACAAAAAATGGAAAAAAAAATAGTTATTGAAGAATTTTTTTGCAGCAAGTGCCGTCTGCTTGTTTTTGTTAGGTAATGGGTTAAACAATTATTCTTTCCTGCGTTACGCGCGATATGTTGTAGAAGCAGTAGACTCGACTAGTACTACTTCTACTTCGAATGATACACGTGCCGCAAGCGAAAGGGTTCCTGTAAAAAAGCGTACGAATTTGCAATTAAATTATAAATATTTGGCATTCACCCCATATTGTGCGCTTTGAGTTACCTGTTTCATGGGAACTGTTATGATTTTTTCACCGATATTACCTGTAAGTTATTTTAACAGACCCTAATACCCCCAAGTGGTTTAATCTGTAGGAGGTATATATGGAAACTGCATCTGTTTGCATTTCGATGGAAAACTGATGCATACTTCGGTCGTGAAAAATATTTCATACAAGGCGGACATTGTGAAAGAAAGCGAGAAAGCGCAATCCAATTATGTTTACAGCTGCAACAAGAACATACTGTTAGAGCAGGGGGAGGCCACCAAACATTTGCAAGACGTGACGTGGGGTGGGTGGGTCTCTTGAGTGCGCCAAAAATGTGCATTTCCAACTTGTGCAATTTTTTGAATTTTTTAAAAATATATCAATATATCAGCTAATATATACCATCATTTGTGTTTCAAATCTTAAAGATGATGTTGTACATCACACTCTTAACATAAATACAACATCAGGAGGCTTTATATGTGAGAATATTGGGCTTAAACTGGGAAAATGTCACACGTTAGTAGGGGGTGGGTGTCTTGTTCGAAATGTAGAAAATGTGCAGACAATATTTTGGGAACAATTCAAATGAAAATTTGTTCCCGTATATGTACACCATCTCTGGCCAAGCCTGGTAATGAACAGCTTGTCATTTGTAGATTGGGGCCCACAGCAGCGCACAGAGGTTTAAATTAGTGGTACCAGTTTAACCCTTTACCTAACATGAAAAGCAGACGACACTTGCCAAAAATGATTGAATAACTTTTTTTTTTCATTTTTTGTCTCAAAAACATAGGTTATGACTCCTAATTGGAACGCGCTCGACGAGCTCGTTCCAATGAGGGGTCGTAACCTATGTTTTTGAGACAAAAAATGAAATAATAATAAAAATTAATTGGCGATTTTTGAGAATAGCGCTGGCCGGTTTTGGCCGTTACGTTGGGTAAAGGGATAAGAACATTATGAAAACTCCCCTAAAGACAGCTGTGCCTACTAAGTTTATAAGCTTATTTTGGATTTTAATGGGAGAGTGGGGGTGGGTGTCTGAGAACGGTAGTAGAAAATTTGCACGTAGTGGGTGGGTGGGTGTAAAAAGGAGCCGAATAAAAAATAGGACGTCGCGTCTTGCAAATTTTTAGTGCCCCACCCCCTTGGTTAGAGGGTAGATTTCTAACCATCCTTGATTTATATCGCAGGAAAGTCGACTTCCGACAATCGACTTTGAAATTATTAGACGAGACAGGGAGGTCCAATTAAGAAGCAAGTAATTGTTGATAAAACCCCTATGACAGCAGAAGAAAATAAAACTAAGTTTGCATCATGTTGTTACTTGTATTAAAAGAAAACAACAGACAGCTACCGGAGTTGTCTGTTGGTTTGGGTTAATAAAGGTAACAAAAGGAAACTGGAATTTTTATGGCAAACTTATTAGAAACAACTAGTTTACAAATAACCCATCATTAAGAATATCTATCAGTTCTACATCTACGAACAAAAGGCCTCCACTTTGCCTCTTTGTTTAGGGGATGTGTTTTTACAGGGATTTGCAAGTTTTTATTCTTCCCAAGAAAAAGGGAATACATCCACATCCTCGACTTTGATATCAATGAAAAGGGCAGAGTCTGTGTTATATGTCACGATGCGCACACTATTGATATAATGAACAGGAAAAGTCACAGAACATCAAAAGATGGTGAAAAGGCCGTATTCTTATTTTTAATTGGGCATCGGTGAAACGTTCAAACTACTTGGGGAAAAATTGTAAAACAAAAATCGCTAACATTTCGAAATTTCAGTTTTTATCTGAAAATCACATACCCTTAGAGTTTAACTGACTGACAGCTTTAGAAAATTAAGGGGGGCCAACTATCCAATAAATCTCTTCCAGTGACGAAAATTGTCAGCCATGAAAAAAGTAAAACGTGTACTCAACTGTACTGAAGAATCCGTGAGGATTACTTCGGTAGGGTAAATGAGCCTTTCCGTGTAGGACGGGAGTTGGAAAGCCCATTTCCGACGGACATCAGCGATATCAAGAAAAGCCATTTACCCCACTTGCACTTCTGGGGGAGATATTAAGAGGGCGCTTCCTCTTAATCTAGAACATTTTGAGGAACAAATTGTCAAAAATGTGTTTGTATCCTCCTGAATCTCGTTCATTCTCCACTGGGAAACGTCTCAAACTTTAAGTGACTGACCACCGTGTGAAACAAATCAGCCAAGATTCTCTATTTATTACACATCCATTAAACTTTAAGCCCTTGTATTCAACAGAATCGCCGCTATGATATAAATGATTCTGTATTCAACGGGTGATACACAAGCCGGAACTTTTTACTGCACCGTTTAGTTACGCTTCGAAAAGTTTCCAAATTTCGTTATACAATCATCGACCGTCTGTCGCATGGTGTGAAAATGAAAACGTCCAAAGCAAAATAAAGTCGGTTCACAAAAAACTGGCCAAAATTGAGATAATATTTAAAAAAACCCAATCATTTCCAACCAGAACATTAACCCAGTCCCGTTGCCGTCTCGTTTTGTGGATCATATTATATCTAAATTGGTCAACTTTATTTCGGTAAATCTTCGTACACTTAAAAACGTTTCTCCCAGTCGTTTTGCAAATCTGCACATATTTGTACTTATGTTTTTACTAACAGTAATAGCCAACAAATGGTTAGGCGTGAATGGGCACCAGCCCATTCACGCCTAACCATTTGGTGGCTATTACTGTTAGTAAACAGCGATAGGAATTTCAACAAACACTGGTTCCGAAAAGGTTGTTTTGATTTTTTATCGATCCATATGATCAGTACAGCTTCAGTCAAAACAAACTTTTCACCTTTGGGTTAAATTATCGGAATTACAATTTGTTTATTTAAATGCATTTTAATGCATGGGTTATGTAATAAACACAGAACGCGATGTGTGTTTGAATCGGTGGGTGTTTTACATAACTCGTTGGAATGGCGTAATCATATTTCGCTCGAGCCTACGGCTCTCGCGAAATATGACTACGCCATTCCAACTCGTTATCTAAAACACCCACCGATTCAAACACACATCGCGTTCTGTCTATATATCCTCCTGAATCTCATTCATTCTCCACTGGGAAACGTTTCAAACTTTAAGTGACTGACCATCGTGTGAAACAAATCAGCCAAGATTCTCTATATCCGATATAATCCTCAGTGCTTGTACGTGAGTGTGTGGGGAGGGGGTAATTTTAGCCATTTGATGTCTCTGAAAATAAGTGCTTTGAAAGTAAAAACAGTTTTTGAGTGAATATCAGAATTATCTCACGGATAGGAACAAGGAACTAATAATTTCACGATTGCCTACAAAACGGAATTCCGATAGAGTAGAAACGCGGAATTAATCCTTTGAACGATAGCGGCCGTTTGGAATGGAAGATTCCATTAGAGTTCAAGGGGTTCTTTTAAAAGGCAGCATTATGTCAGACGAACACCAATGAAATATAATTCGTTATCAACTATGCAGACTAATGCCTTTGGCCTTTTCGTGTTAACCAAGAATCACTTTATGAAAGCCAGTGAATGTAAACAGACTACACTTGATTGAAAACTTCTTGATTAAGTACAAATTTCAATTTTTCGCCTAAAAAACATAGAGTATGAACCCCCATTGGTTAATAAAATTTGAATGACGATTTTTGTATACAACCCTGGCCGGTTTCTGCTGTTACGCTGAGATAAGTGTTAAGAGACAGTATCAGAACACAAAAAATTAAAATAATTTTTTGTTTAAAAATCACGATCATACTTTTCAGTTCCATTGTAACCTAAAGCAAACCATTTATTTCTTTTCGCCTTAGATGCTTGTTCCAAGCAAGACAGCGTGGCAATCAAAGATAACGGTTTAATCCCGGTTCTCCCACTTTCGGAATTTCACACCTATTAATTGGTGAAGGCCGTTGTTCCCAGTTCTCCCACATCAACCTGCGAAAGCAAGTTGTTGTCTCTTTCAGAATTTGGTCAGTATAAAGTGGAATTATATATGCTTAATAGTTATGTTATGTTATGTTATGTTACACTGTGAATTTGTGTGGTAGACCAATCAAGATTTTCAACGTGCAGCCCCAAGGCTGCACGTTGAAAATCTTGATTGGTCTTCCAACAAGTAACGTATACAGATCCTACCAGTTGATGGCTCTGAACTGGCGTGGAATATACCATCAGGGTTCAAAGGGATAAAGCGAATTTCGATCAGTGTTGACTGGGATTGCATATACTTGGCAGACATGTTGTTTGCTTTTTTTGCAAGCGTTTTGTCCTTAAACAAACGTTTTATCAATTGTGTCTGGCTTGTTTTGGATTTGAAATCAAGTTGTTTGCTTGTTTGTTTGTTTCTGTTCTTTAATTTTAAAGTGCATTTCGATCGGGTATCCTATTGTATATCAACGCTACTTGACATTTTCAATATTATATATCATCTGAAGAATGGAGGAGTGTAGCGTTTCAAAACAAGCACGGTGGGGGAATGTTTGGTACTCAATAGTTTCAGATACCAAGTCAAGAAAACGCACAGAAACACTAGTCATTTATAGTCTACCGACATTCCGACAAGATAACAATGACACCAGAACATCAGATCGCCGTGCTGCAGCTCTGCACCTTATCCAAGAGATACGGGTGGGAGATATGTTGTTTAATACACTTGATGAGTTTGGACTTTCAGAATCAAACATCGAGGCCACGCCATATAGCGATTACGTTACCACAAACTGTGTGGAAAGTGCCCCTCATCTGTGGAGCTATTTCAATAGCAAGGAGTCAAGAACTACTAATCATTTAGAAGACTGGCACAACAAATCGGACTATAGTGATTCGGCACCTGAAATATAGCATTTTGGGTAATTTTCTATAGATATACCCAGCGGCGTAGCCACGGCGTCCTGGGGGGCCTTACCCCCCCCCCCCCCCCCACCCCCAACAATTTCGCCTCCCCAAAAAAACATTGGCCCAATGCAACTTTGACATAACATTGCGTCCTGAAAGGTTTACACCATAAGACTACAGGCTTTAAATGCCTCGGATTCGCTCTTAGAGCAGTGAGTTTTGCCAAATTTTCGCAGTGTGTGGAGGACGGAGACCTAGTAATGCCTCGGACCCTGTGATCTTTAACCCAGGGTTTGCATTTTATCGGGGCTGATGAGCTCAGGCTCCGAGATCAGCTCGAAGAGTGCTGATTTTCCAGCCCGACAAAAATTTGAAACGAAACTAAACTATTAAGGCATGTTTCAAAATCAGCCCGGAGTAGGTCCCGACCCTCAAATCTCGTCGACTCATTTCAGGCCTCGACCATTTTTCAAAATGCAAACCCTGTTAACCCTTCCTCCCACTTCCCTGAAGGGAAGTGGGAGGAATGGTAGAGACCGGATGGTCCTAGTGAGGTGTGGAGTCCCGTGCCCCCCCCCCCCACACAACGGCCTTCCAACTATCATGTTTGTCCCTCCCCACCCCGCCCAAAATACTGGCTAGGGCACCCCCTATTATAGAATTCTGGCTGTTTGCCTGGAAATACTGAAGATATAAAAATAATATATTATTATGTCCTTCTATAACCCATTATATCTCTTTAGAAAGAAATTCTTTTTCTAAAGAGATACAACTGAAATGTATTAAATAAAATCGTGTGCCAAACACGCCTTCATTTGAAACATTTCGAATATCTCTATGTGTTTTGTGTGTACTCTTTCTGTGTTTTGGTTTAACAAATGTCAAGGTTTAATTTGTGTTATAAGCATTATGTTAAAACATTCATGCTATTGATCCATATTACTGTGTATATGGAAATGCATTTATCATTTTCAATCAAATGTTGAAGAAAGAAATAAAAATACGAAAAAAATATATTGCCTCGTAATTATTTATTAACCTGACTGGAAATTCCATCACTGAACATTTCCATGCAATAAGTTATTTAAAAAACAGAAACTTTCACGAAATGAACTTTAATTCAAAACTTTGAACCAGCCTCTTAGAAATTTAATTAACCCTTCCCGAAGTTATCATCTTTTATTTACCCCATAACAAGGAAAGTGAGAGAGTCGGGATGTCACTAAGATAACTGCGTCTTCAGCTTGGGTAATTCAATGTTCTTGGTAACTTTATGAGTACATATGCTGCACAAAAACAATAACCCCATGCCCTCCTACGACCAAGGGAACCGGAAGCAAGAGGCAGCTGCCCCTTGCCCCGATAGTGGAGGTGCCCCTTTCGCCAGAACCGCACTAGTGGAAAACCTGTACTCTCCAAGAGCTGTAACTGCGAAACACTTGAGTACTCTTTTCTGACGTACTTTACGTGTGTCAATTTGACTTGTTTCTACACACATATAATAGCTTGAGTGTGCATCGTATTGATCTTACTCAACCCATAAGATAAACCAAATCCGGGGGGGGGGGGGGATCAATTAGATGGTACCACCTGGGCCCCTTGTTTCAAACCCAACTTACCAAGGACCCATGAAATATTCACCCTTCCCCCGACTGATATCTATTATGACTCAATTGCCTCTGAAAGACTAGATTGGGTTACACAAGAGAATGGTAAGAAAGGATATATATATATATATACTGAATCAGCCGAACTTATTGTTCACGTCACATTAACTGACATATAATAAAGCATGTGGACATACTCTTGTGCATACAGATGGTACATTGAGGATAAAAATAATTGCAAGCTGTAGCCGCACGACTACACCTTGCAGTTATTTTTATCCCCTTTGTCTCTATTTATGGGGCTTTTCCTCTTACCTAAAACTGTGTACAAAGGCGTTGCCAGGTGGTAAGGATTCTCAGCATTAAGCGATTTACTGTCATGCTACATATGCTGCATGCATCATAGCAGAATGAATCCGCTGAAACTCTTTAACGCTGGGTCAGCTGAGCTCCAAACGAATCAGCATGCATCATGCATGCTGATTGGTTTGGACGTTCAGTTTACCCACAGTTAAAGAGTTTCAATGGATTTATTCTGCTATCGGTTCCATATACCTCATTCGCCCTCGAGGGCCGGCGGGCCCCGGGGTTACTACCCCGGCTCACCCCCCCCCCCCCCCTCACAACAGCCTTGTTTAAAAGTAATAAAGGAATGCCCAGACCACGTGTTGAAATTCTATAGTCAACAGACATATGAAATGATTTTAGGGTGCGCCAATTCGCACGCTGTTTTTTGTCTTGAACGTTTTCGTTTAGTCTTGTTTTTCCTCTGTTTTGTCCAGACAATAGAATTTGAAATAAAAGTCTAGCCACGCCCATCATACATAGGAAAGTTTTCGCTGCAACTCTTGTGGATGGGAGTAGTTCGAAGCGTGCTGAGAGTCTCCTGTCCCATTCAGACTTTTTTATATTATCACTCGAAACCAGAACGCGATTTGCATCAATCAAGATGACTGCTGATTTCTTTGTTCTGAAATGTATTTAAATTTTCTGAGACAAGCGAGCCACTTCTATCCCGAACGAATAAACTTATTCGATAGTTTTTTAGAATGACCACTGAAAGGAAATTTTGAGTTTTTGTTACATTAGTTGGATCAATGTCCATGTCCATTGTTTTTGACTCTTCTTTTTTATTTTTTATGTTTTTTTTTAGGTATATTTTAATTATTATTTTTTTTTTTTTTTTGGGGGGGGGGGGGCATTTCTTCAATTACGACTGACATTATCCAATAAATTATGATAAAATAATTCCATAAGGAGAATCTTATATTTAGGTCGGTGATTACTGATTTTGTAAATGACGCTTCCTAAGCCGCAAATATGGGTTTCTGACTATTTCAAAAACGCCCCAAATAATGATTTTCGGCACTGACCCAATAAAGCAGCACATCCAAAGTTATCTCATCTTTGTGTCCACATATACTTCCTTCGAAATATGCCAAACGCTTAAGAACCAAAAGGCTGCATATTATCAACTATTGCAACACTATTTTCTCCCAGAGGAATTCGACAATTTGTTACTAATATGAGGTCACATAAAGTATGACTGAGTGCAAAGCCAGTGCAACAAGAGGAATGAATTCGTTGTTCAGCCCGCTACACATAAATTTCTGCGTCTAGAAAACTTCAGTGGTCAATTAGAAAACAATGTAAAGGGTTGTAGAATTGCGTTATTACTTGGTCTCCTCCTCAAGTTCAAAATGAATTCACCCAATTGATGTAACAGTATTGTAAATTGTGTCGGAGAACGCATTATTGAAAGGGTTAAGGGCTGTAATCTAACCTTCAAACTATCTTTCATCAAGTTTCAGACGCAGTCGATCTCGTATGCAGATTGGGGTGGATGAATGACTTGGGACGTGGTGTTTCCACCATCACCAATTTTCAGTCAGGTACATGCTAATTAACCCTCTACCTAACGTAACGACCAAAACCCTCCAGCGGTATTCACAAAAGTCGCCAATTAATTTTAATTATTTTGTTCATTTTTTGTCTCAAAAACATAGGTTATGACCCCTCTTTGGAAAGAGCTCGACGAGCTCGTGCGAAAGAGGGGTCATAACCTATGTTTTTGCGACAAAATATGAAAAAATTTAGTTATTCAAGAATTTTGTTTGCAAGTGTCGTCTGCTTTTCATGTTAGGTAAAGGGAAATTCCATGCATCACGGCGACTACATGTATTTATCTACAAACTAATTTTCTTAGTTTTTCAACTGTAATCCCCATTGACAAATATCCCAACTACATTATCAAGGCATGCCTTCGATGAAGGCATGCTTTGGTCATATAGTTGAAATATTTGTTCAGTCAGGACTTGAGTCGTAATTTTCTGGACAAAATTCTCCGAATTGCTTGAAGCCCATGTTTTGGTTTCTCTGCATTATCCAAACACTTAACGTTTACTCGATTAAAAACCATTAATGTTTATTCATCACTCTGTTTTTCTCACATTTTATTGAAAAATGTCAATGGAAACGTCCCAGTAAATCGTCAGAAAACATTAGGGTAACAATTGCAATGGGTATGAAATACTTTGAAAAACATTTTGGGTTCCAATTATTCTAAATTTATGCAGCGCTCCGCTCTCGTGACGAAAATAGCCTATTGACATGTATACTGCTATCTTAAACCGCCAAACCGGTAAACAGGAATGAACAAATTAGAAATAGTGATAAACTGGGAATGGGTTGCCTTATTTTGTTTCGATGACAAACCTTTTCTGATTTCTTGAGCTACAAATATTACAGTCATATTTACCAATGTTAAAGGAAAATATTGAGATAAGCAACCTAAAAATACTTTTTGTTGGGGTTTAGCGACATTTCGTCAGCTAGGGCTACGTCGGGCAGGGCGAAATAACGGACGGACGAAGCCGGAGTGCCCGAAGATAACCAATGAGCAGCGGCGAGCAGCTGTCAGACTCTCCAACATACTAATTCCACAGAAGCGAGATTTGCATTGGTTAAAGGCAAGTACATCGGAAACGTGCAGGTCACCTTAGTAGACAGCGCCAACGCCCCCTCTCTCACGTGAGCAGTCGGAATTAAGTGACTTCCCCTTCACAACAAAGTTTTACATCACAATGTCGGAACGTAGACATCAGTGAGGGGTGAGACCTCGTCTATAATTTTCCAATCGGGATATTTTCATCTTGATTGTCCTCTTATTTAACCCCCTGCACAATGATGTCGAAATATCTAAAGTTCAGGGTGCAAATATTTCCCATAATGCAACTAGAAATGAGCTCTGTCAAACAAGACTGAATTGGTTAAATTCCCAGTTGCATTATGGGAAAAATGGCTACTTCAAATTCTGGATATATATCAGTGTGCAGGGGGTTAAGCGGTTCGTTCTTGCTGGTTATCATGTACGTTTTTACGAGACTAGACTTGCTTCTTGGATTTACGTCACACACGTAGTCGATCCCATGCAAATGGAGGTCTGTAGCTGATTGTGGATGTTGAGACCCCAACATGACCAATTCTGAGCCAGGTATGTGCTTATTAAAGTTGGAAGCTCGTGTATCACGACGTGTATGTATCTACAAACAAATTCCCTGAGTGTTTTAACTAAAATCTCCATTCCCAAATATTCCATCTACAACATCAAGACATGCCGTCGAAGAAGGTATGTTTTGATAAAATAGTTGGAGTATTTCTTCAACAGGGACTTGACAAATGATGGTCGGGACAAATTGAGTTTACACACCCTCTTCCCCCATCAATGGTTCACGTTCGCAACGCCCCCGCAAGGGATTCATCTTCAATGCCAAACAGCACTGCGTTTTATTATCATTATAAAGCTTATTGGTTGCAGAAGAGCTAACAAATTAATTTATTTATTCGCGTTTAAGGCCACTTTAAGCATCTATGACTATATCATGACCGCCTCATAAATATGAAAAAAATATAGTTTAGCCAATCGTTGATGCCTATGCAGCCAGCTTTAGATGACTTCCATTCCAGGCGTTGGCGATCGGATCCTATTTACGAGTAAAGAAGACCCTGTTTACCGCAGTAAACAAGCACTGCTCCACTACTCGGAGTTCCCACGTGTGGGGAAAAAAATGAATGCCAAGGATAATTCAATAATTCAAGTATACTTTCTTCTTATGTAAGATCTCGTAAGGAAGGGGAACGAAAAATCGGTATCATTATTTCTGTGGATGCGAACGATCGGCAAACGAAACGGTAGTTCGCTCACATAACACAGACCTGATACACAGCTATAGCTGCCATCAGAGGTGGCGGAACCAGTGGTGGTGGAGGTGGGGATGGGGGGGGGGGGGGGTGGGGCCTCACACTATTTTCACCAATTATAGGTACCCGAACGGCATTTTCCGAAATAACATACACAACCCATATGGTCACTTTACATCACCTATATGACCACATTGATTTTCAAGATTTTATTGATTAAAAATAGAAAGCTCCAAATGGAGCGTAATATTTCCCGCCCATCAACATGATACTTTATAAATTCATTAAGTCTGATAGCTGGTAAGTGAATGTATGAGGAAGATCAATCAATATTTTCAACGTGCAGCCTCTAGGCTGCACGTTGAAAATATTAATTAGTCTGCCCACAAATAATAAATATGGACTCTTCCAATTGCTGCCATTGAATTGATATCGAAGATATCTCCAGGGTTCTAAGGGTTAAGTAAAAACAAAACAAAATAAATACTCTGAGGTTAGTGCCGTACATAGAGTGGGTTCAATGGTGAGAGGTATCGAATATAAATTTATATCTTTTGCATAAATACACCGCCCACCATCACTGACACCCAAATAACACCCCCACCCCACCCCCAAAGAAAAAATATTTTCCATCCTACAGACTTGCTGTACCCAGAAAGGTGTGACCCCCCCCCCCCTCCCGCTCACACCCACACACACACCCTTTTTGGATCTTCCTCCGCCTCTGGCCGTCATAGATGTAGAAAAGACAATTCCGCTTACTAAAGTTGCTTTTTGATTGTAATGTGCATATATTTTCATCTTCATTTTTTGCACCGAATCTACTTTTCGTTTCAGCTCCAGCTGAGTTTCTTAACGACAGATGTGTTCCACAAAAAAGTAAAGCAGTGACTCGGAATGTCAGTATAATCACTTACGCCAAGTTTATGACATATCCTGGAATAAAAAACTATTACTTTCCGGCGAATAAATCAATTCGAGTCGAAGTTAAGTAAATATGATGGTAATTCGTCTCGCATTACGCCATAAATCTTCACTCCGTTGTTGTAGATGCCACGGAGAGATGGATTTGAAACAACCCATGTGCTGTCCATAAAATGAACGCTTGTATTCTATTGAAACGTTCAGAACTGATTTGATCCCTTCAGAAACCTAAATATTTTCCCACGTGAAGTAGTAAAACATCCTGGAGTCTAAAATTACAACTCTTTTGCGATATTTCGTTTTCGCTGAAGTGTTCAGCGAAAACGAAATATCCCCAAAGAGTCGTATTTTTTTATTTTGATTACCTTTTATTTATTTCTTTATTCATTATTATAACTTTTTGTTCATTATGTTTTTCGTAAGTTTATTGATATCAGAAAACTTATAAAGAAAAATAAAATAAAAACAAAACAAAAAGTAACCACCGCTTTTGATTATTTCTTATTTTTTCACACCCAGTCGGGGGCAATCAGGGGCAATGCATCTGCAGTTGCTCAATAAAAGATTCAAAGTATTTTATCTGAACAGAAATTTAAATTCATTTCTGATATAAAACTTCGGACAACCGAATCCGAAATGATTTCCAAAATTTAATGTTTTCTCGTGCACACTGATGTCAGAAATCTAAATAAAAAGCTGCACATTTTCCCCATAATGCAACAAGGAGTTCAACCAATTCAGTCTTGTTTGACAGAGCCCAGGCCATTCCGTATGGCACTATGTCATGCCATAAATCTTACTTCATAACATTTAAAAGTGTAATTCTTAAAACACTGGCTACAGGTTGAGCCAGAAGACCCGGTTCCATGTTAGCCTTTTACCTAACGAACGGTAATATCCGGGAAACGCTTTTCACAGAAGTCAGCATTCAAAATATATTATTTTTTATACTATGAAGAGGGATGAAGAATTTCCAGGGAGTGAACACATCTTTAGGCGTGTTTTTTTTTATTGCAGATAGGATATGCAAAGTTTTGAAGACGGGGATTTGATATAGGCGTTGATTTTAAACAATAAGTATTCCAAACATTTAAAACCCACATCGCTCTCATCTCGGAGAGAATTTCGGGAAACAAAAAAATAGTTATTACACACCTGTTCTATGAAAACCCCATCTACAGGAACACAAAGCCGTGCGGAAAATGAAAATCCGTTCCGAACACATGTGCCGAACGGAAATCGTTGACGGACTATTTTTAAATAGAAGTAAAATTTCACTGAAATTTTCTGCACCGCAATTAAAATTTGAATCGCACGCGATAGCTAAAAATAGTAACACGGGTTCCCCTAGCATATATGGTTGGTGGTAAAATGTGTTCTTTTTGTTGTCAGTTACTCTGTGGCCTCTCGTTTTTTTTCTTCCGAGCTGGCTCTCGTGCCATATCGATTTACACATTCACACGCATGTGTCGTTCTGTGTGTATACTGCAAGTGTCGCCTCCTAGTCTTGTTAGCTAAAGGGCCAAAAATAGTGAAAAGGTTCCATAAACAAGCTGCATATTTATTTTATTTATTATATTTAAATATTTATATTTATTTTAAATCTGTGTATTAACATTCGCAATAATTCATTCGAACTTCGTTGGATGACTTAATTACTTTCTTCAGAAAGGGACGGCTCAGTCGCCTTTTGGGAATTTCTGTTTGGTGCTTAGGAAAGCTGGAAAGATTGAGTAAACAGTATCCGCTTGAAGGAAGCCTGGTACTCCGGCCAGAAGTCGTTTTTTTGGCGATGGGTGTCGGAACAAGATGTTGGACTGCGAGACTCAAAACTAGTTTTATGTGGCCAGAGTCTTTTAGTGTATTAGAGGAAGTTATTGCGCTAAGTGAACCCCAAAATAGTTTTATTTGGTGAGAGGCCATTTAGGACAGTAGAATAAGGTATTAGGCTAAGCGAAACGAACGGCGGGTGGGGACGGGGAGAGGGGGGGGAGCCATTGATGCAGCTGGACGGATCAGTATAACGCAGAAGTGAAGCTAAATTGAGGGAGCTATCGAGATCTCATAGATCACAGATCTCATAGATTCGACATAAGCTAGGAGCTTGGAATGGGTTGAGTGGAATCCAGGCCAAACTCCTACATGAACAACCCTTTACCTAACATGAAAAGCAGACGATACTTGCAAAAACTTATTAAATAACTAATTTTTTTCATTTTTGTCTCAAAAACATAGGTTCTGACCCCTCATTGGAACGAGCTCGTCGAGCTCGTTCCAATGAGGAGTCATAACCTATGTTTTTTGAGACAAAAAATGGAAAAAAAATAATTACTCAAGAATTTCATTTGCAAGTGTCGTCTGCTTTTCATGTTAGGTAAAGGGTTAAAATTCCACCACTATCGTATCAGTCGATTCTATAACCAGTGTGTTCCTTCTTTGTTTTATCTAAATCATCTTATCAAAGGGCATATCGCCTCATGAGTGCAACAAGGCGCCATGTGCAGAGCTTTAGACGATGGCGCCTTGTTGCACACAAAGGGCGATTTTCTTGTACTCAGACAACCAACGCTTTCTCATCAACACTATTTTACTTTTATCCACATTTTCTATCAGCTCCACTCGTTGGACATGTAACACATCTGAACAATGTAATAATATAATATCCTGGGACTCTCTATGTTTTTGAGACAAAAATGAAAATTAATTGGCGATTTTTTAGAACAGCGCTGGTCGGTTTTGGCCGTTACGTTGGGTAAAGGGGTTAAATCGATATAAACAAATTGGTTGCCCTTAGTAACGCATCTCTAGCTTGGTTTTTGTCGGCCGAGATCATATTATCCGAGTTTGAAGTCATATCAACTGCGCTTTGTGGTGGGCAATTCCGGGAAAGAAAATAATAAAAAAATAACGTCTCGGGAGAATTTTAGTAGTCCATTCAACAGCGTCATATCAACTGTCAATTTTTCGTGGCACGTGTGCCACTGTTTTACGGAAATACGTGCTATCATACTAAGCATTAAAGCATTATCATTAAAAGAGAATCGATTCCAGTAGAAGTATTCTTTTGTCGTTGACATTATCTTCCTCAGAATATAATAGAAAAAAAATCACTGCTTTTGTTCTTTGACAGCTTCACCAACATTCATCACTTAACAAAACACGTTTTGTAAATCCCACAAGGCTAAGAAGCCTCAGAACGCCCCTAAGAAGATTTGAACGGCGTCTATTGTTTAGATCAGAAGCGCTGATGCACTCAAAAACAGAAATCTGACGTGTAAAACGTTTACAACTATAACACGTGACACACGTGCATTATATCCAGTACAGCGCACGCGTGTCATGTTATTGTTGGTAAAACTGTTTGACGAAATAGTTCATAATGTCGTGAAAAGATGCAACTGTTGTGAGTTAAATATGCTTGCCTATCATAACCTCTGTACTGCAAGGTCAAAGGCAATAACTGGCATATCGTTGTGAGATTTCTTTTTAATAAAAGAAAATGTTACCCCATATTAACACTTTAGCTGCCGAAAGTGACTATAGTCGCCTATTTTATGATGATTATATGCACGGTCTGACATGCGCAGATCAGACCTACCGTCTGATTACTTGTCCTGTCATGAGATGCGCACAAATAGCACGTTGAATTGCGCGTTAATGTACGCGTTATGGCCCAAGTAAAGCTATCAAATTCTGTACATATGGCCTGTGCACAAGCAATATTTCAGCCAATGGACCTCCGGGTAACCCGGAGGTCCATTGGCAGAAACATTGCATGTGTTTCCTATGAGTAACCAAGAGAACCTACCGTGCTTTGGATGCCATTCGATATGGCAATTGCGCGCATTTCCAACGCACAATTAAGCCTAGATAAGCGCACTTTTCGTGACAGGACTTTTAGTTTTAACTGTATGTCATAAATTTGATTAAATGTCCTCGCATACAGGCGCACATAGAGGTCATTCATAGATGGCTAAAGAGGGCGTGGCAGTAAAAGGTTTAATCTTCTTTTGAGAGATGGATGTACGTGAAACCTGGTTTCTATGCTGTCGCGAGTCACAGCACCACAAGCATGAAGATAAATAGTGTATGTAAATACTTTGCTTTTATTGTTGTAAAGCTAACCAAACATTGTTGTGGAGGTTTTGTGACGACGATGTTTCTAATATATAATGTAAACTGTTTTCTCATTCAATTTAACCATTTCTCGAACGTAACCATCAAAAACAAAGATCGCAATCACATAAATCTCAATTCAAATTTTATTGTTCCTTTTGAATTTGCGGCTCAAAAATTTAGCTTACGGCAACTCACAGCAACGAGATTCTTGAAGGGACCATAAGCCATGGTTTGGGGTGAAAAAGTACAATTTTTATTTAATTAAAAATGAATGTTTGCAAGTGTCGCCATCTCAGATGAGCCATTGTCCCAAACGGTTCGGTTTTAATAACCTTCTTCAGTGGGAACTATACTTCAGTTACAGAAACA
The DNA here is from genome assembly GCA_031216915.1 of Pictodentalium vernedei. Taxonomy (NCBI): domain Eukaryota; kingdom Metazoa; phylum Mollusca; class Scaphopoda; order Dentaliida; family Dentaliidae; genus Pictodentalium; species Pictodentalium vernedei. The sequence goes on from CM062296.1 coordinate 794,386,698, forward strand.
ACATTTAAATAACGTTGCCGTATTGGTATACGTAACAACGCTGCAGAGTGAATATGTGTACTCCTGCAGGGACCAACCTGGGCATGCGCCAGTGCGTATTTGGTTCTGAAACATCAGGACCTGGCTCTTAAATCTCAGAAATAGGCTTCTCAGTTGGCGCGTAACTTCTCAGATCATATTTTGATATTCTTTCGATGGATAATCGAGAGAGACACTCATACATGTATTATATATATGATTATCATTTATCATTGTTGTAGAGTGCTTAAGTTAATACTTCAAGTCTTAATTACCAAGCATTAATCTTCACTGTGGTTTCTGATCAAGTCTTGGCTGCCTAAACAGGCAGCCAAGACTTGATCAGAAACCACAGTGAAGATTAATGTTTGCTACAGTGTTCTAAACGAAAATGATGAGAGCTATTGCATACTTGCAGTGTGTGTTACAAACAGCAGTGTGACTCCGTAAATTGAAATCTGGCGCATGAATTGAAAAAAAATAGGCTCCAAGGCTAGAGCGTATTTTAAATAGTCCTGATCGGTCCCTGCTCCTGATTATTCAAAAGTCAAAATAAGATAACGCTTCGTGAGTGTATGACAATAAGAAGCATAGAAAAATATGTTATATGCAACATAAGCGGTAATTTATAAAGAGCGCAGATCGTATTATGGGAACAGAAGGCGATATGATAAGTGGTCAGCAACACTGAATACTAAGGGTGGATGAAATGGGATTCAAACAGATCATGAATACAGCGACATTCAGTGGTACTGATGGGCAGAAATATACAATTCAGAGTCACATTTACTGTAAAACTACAAACGTGGTACACTGCATCACATGTACGAAATGTGAAGGTACCATATATGTTGAGCAGACAGGAGAGCTGTTATACCAACGAATGCTCCTCAATTTTTCCATGATGCGCACAAAACAACTGAACGACCCAATAGGCAATCATTTCAACGAGAATAATCATAGTGTTCAGGACCTGAAGGGGATAGGGATAGAAAAGCTTTATGGAGACAAAACCCACCGACTGGTGAAAGAATCTCTCTGGTTTAAAAAAACAATGTACTTTATTTAGAGCCAGCCGGTGACCAGTGCACCCGTCCACTCGTGGAAAGTGGCCGTACTGTATCAGAGTGGATTTTGTCACCTCTCCACTCAAGTATTGTATTCAACCCTACCTAGACTGTGTTGGAAAGTCAATAAAAAAAACGGAATATTCCCGAGAGGAAATCAAAGTAATTTCGGTAGCTGGACCTCTTTGAACTCTTCTTCTATCGCCAGGTCTCCTGTACAGAAGAAGCGTATAAAGGGGGTGGGGGGTAGGGGGGTGGTGGTGTGACACTTGATAGGAGTTTGAGAACATCTCCACAATCCGAAAATTTCCGGAATCAGGGCGACTCGAATCAAATTTCTAAATTTCGCAGAGCTCTTGCGGAATCGTTGTAACAGTCATTGATGGGCTCCTAATACCCAATGATTTCGGTCATTGTTCGTCAGAGATAGAGACGGCAAAGTTAGTATGAATTTTGTAACACGGATATGCAGAGTGAGTAATCACTTCTACTGATCAACTCCAGTTTTAATCCTTTTAGTGCAAAGACCGATGTAATTGACAGAAAAAGGCCCACTACTCCCCATAATATGTTGTTATTTGGCATCACATAGGAAAGAGCACTTCCCAGTGACATATCACATAACTGCGTTTCATCAGCAAAATAAAGTATAGTAAGAGTTTGTTCCTATACGAAGAAAATAACAAGAACAGTGAACTTCGTTTCCACAGCAGTCGTACCGGTACTTTAGTCCTTACCACAAGCATCTAGAAATAACACTCACAATATCTTTGTTTTTAAGAGATTAAACAAACTCCATTTTTCGGTTCTAAAACATGGCATACAGTACGTGGAGAGTGTATTATCACTAAATCCCTCGCAGAGTGGAGATTCCACCCAAGCAATAATTGCGAATTTGTTGCAAAGCACAACCAGCACCAGCAATGTTTCAGCCTATGGACCTCCGGGTTAAACCCGGAGGTCCATTGGCTGAAACATTGCATGTGTTTTTTGTAGATATGAACAAAATTTTAAAGTTAAAGCTTGGGTGATAACCCCACTCTGCGGGTGATTTACTTACAATCCACTCTCCACGTACTGTAGGATCTTACCTTCAACGGCTCCACGAGTTCGTCCCACTAAATGGTTATAAGCAATCTAAAATATGAAGAAGGACAATTCTTGAATGACAATTTATGTAATTGTGTGACTGTGAATGCTATACTGTATAGATGTCTTTGACTATGTCGTCGTGTGAGAACCATAGGGTTCTATCTTCCAATGGAAGATAGAACCTTATGGTTCTCACACGGCGACGTGTCAACCTATTTTTTGTACGGCTGTGTGTGTTTTTACTGCTGTGTGCAGTAAGATTGTTGTGACTCCATGTACTTTTGTGTTGTTAAATGCTGCAAATTTCATTCCGTTTCATTGATTCGTTATTAACATAGAAAATATTACATTGGCGTCGAGGCCAAAAATTTCAAATCGATCGATTTCAGCCATAAACATTCTTCGCAAATTCATTCCTTTTCGTATCAAATTTAATTTAAAATTATGCTATTATTCGCTGTCAATTTTCGTGATTTGAAGGTTATTAGCTTCATTCATGTTGATTAAAATTTTGTATCCTTTATTTCATTTTCATTCACAACGAAATTTCAAATTACACATCGTTGAAGGCCAATCGCTTTTAGAAACTGTAGGCCTAATATTTCATCGCAATTGCTACCAGTTCGTAATATTTGTTTTTAAAATACAGATACTATTTGTGAATTTTGTGTACAGACAGGTTCTGTTGATAATTTACAAAACTTGTCACACGAATCAACCTGCTCATGTAGAGCTTTGGCGAATCTTTACTTTCGCGTACGAAAGGGGTTAATCATATATTGTTATTTTTTACAAATGATCAAACGGTTTGTCCCTGGCTAAAAAAGATTAATTCTTGTGAATAAGACTGTACATGAAAGGAGTTGAAAATATCAAGAAACTGACATGATGTAAACATATTCGTCCTGTTAGCAGACATGTTTCTTAAATTCTCAGAATTCGGTTCTCGGATGTTTACAGACATCTTATGTTAGCAGGTGCGGAAGAAAAAAAAGGTGCTTATCTCCAATGCCAGCATATAAACACCAAAAAAGTTATAGTCGAGATAGTTTCCGAAGTTCTTTATCTGACTATCATAAAATAAACAAAGTGAGAAACTGATGTTTTGAAAGCGCTCAACGCCCTTGCACCTGATATGTTATATCCTGAAGTGCTAACATTACCCTCTTGGTTCGAAGAAACAAAGAGGATGTTACGCGTATTTTCTTACATAATAATTCCCAGACATATTAATAGTTGGATGTGAGAGTTCTCAGTGTTTCACTTCCTGTGCAATCATCGAAATAGCGAACTGTAATCAGAAACTTAAGGTTAACCAGAAAATATGAAATAGAAAGAACATTGTGGGAAAAATATTTGTGTTTTTACGGGAATCTACATAATTTAACGCGAGGAAAAAGCAGCAACGGCACCACAAATCGGACATATAATTTGTGATCTTAAACAGAGAACCGTATTGACGTAAAATATTGATATGCATTCATTCTAAAATCAGTTGGGTTAAAAAGTAACACCAGTCAACTGGGTTGAGTGAATATGAACCCAATTGGGTTCATATTCACTCAACCTAGTTAATTTGGGTTGGTTTTTAGCCTAACTGATTTTGTCCCTAAAACAACTCCTCTCAGTAAACAACAAAGAGTAACAAACAAAAAAGAAGCAATCAAAATATAAAATAATAAAAGCGTAGGAGAGAATCAGTACATCGCGTCTTCAAATTAAAATACTGATGAGCGACACTATTAAAACTGACATATTCGTTGCATATCGTCCCGTACGTGTATCGAGTTCCAATACTCCCCCATCTAAAAAGCATTCAGATGTGCCTTGATGCTCTCAAGGGCGAAGTGCGTTTCTGTGTATGAAGGGAATGAACACTTAAAATGAAACAAAAAAGAACAATGCACACAATTCACCTCAGCGACTAAAGAAGCAAACACAAACAACGACATTTCAAATAAAACAACAGTTAGAAGTTGGAGGACAAGGGTCGGCTTGAGTGGTCGAGGAAACCATAGCTCATTTTTGGAGAGTCCGTTACCAACGCATTTTGCATAATTCTAATAATAATTTATTGCGAAAAAAAAGATCTCTCAATTTAGGGGGATCACTGGAAGGACACACGCTAAAAACTAAAGTGTTAAATACTACACTTGAAATGCTGTATTTAACACTTACTAAGTGCTGAACTAGCACTTTGTTCAAGTGTAGATATCCCAGAACTTGACAGGTGTTACAATAATACACTTAAAAGGAAACAACGCAGAAGACGCGGATCAGGCTCGAACTCTCGAGCCTGATCCGCGTCATCTGCGTTGTGCCCTTTTAATTATGTACCCACCAAGCGCAAATCAAATTATGAACGATTCTGGAAGAAGGGCATCCATTCAAGTTTCAGATGTCTGACGATTGTAATGTCTTAGTGCTTAAAGCATTGCACTTTGAGTGTTAAAATCAAACCCTAAGAGTTAGAATGGATTTAACACATTGAACGTGTCAGTTTTAACACTTTAGTTTTTAGTGTGCAGTAACAGTATAATCCTGAAACCCTACAGATTCGCGTAGTATTAAATTATTACAGAACCTACCTGAAAATACAAAACAGATTTCCCATTTCCTGCAAATAACTTTGTTCACTAGAAATAATTACCATCGAAAGTACTGCAAAACACTCGCAACTAGTTGCCTGCCGTACTACTACAGTAAAATACAGTACACTCGCCGTGGAGTGGTCGTAATCCACGCGTGGGCTCTGATGTCCAAGCATACGTTTACCAGATAACAAAAATTATCAGAAGCAAAATTTTATTTAATGAAGCACCGGGTGCTTCATTCATTAAATTTTTGATGATTATTCCTATAATTTATGTTTGGAAATTAATATTCTTGCGTCCGAGGAATTATTGTCCACCCGAGGAAAGTGACCAGTCCACGGTGACAGTTCTGTAGTCCGGTAAACCCACGAATTGTGGCAGCGCCTACATTTTGTACTTTATCGGATTTGTTTTCCTTGAACAACAGTCCATCCCCGTTATTGGAAGACAGAACAATGGTTGCTAAAAGACAGCCTCCCCAAGGAAATTACGCTATTTTGACACCATTTGAATATAATTTTCCATTTTAGGTACATGCATCATCTTATAATAATTTTCTCTTTTTTGCTTTGCAACTTTAGCCAAAAGGGTTATAGCCCTGTCCCTTCCACCGAAAAGGCTGTCAACGTGGCTAAAAATGAAACCTAAGAACCATACTATTCACAAAAGTAGGGGATATTTGATGAAAGTGAGACACATGAAGAAACATATTTATATTTTCATCAAAAAGACAGTTGAGGTATTGTACTGTGACATCTGGTGAATGATTTCAGCGATAGTTGTGTGTCTGACAAGCACACATTCCACGGATTGAGCTGTAGAAGACATGGACGGTCAGTCAGAGAATTTACTACATTCAGTCCAAGACCTCAATACCTTGTAAATCCTCCTCGGTTCGCGGGACAAGCGCTGATCCGACGTGACATACTCCTCACCAAACGTCCAATATCAGCTTGACTGATGTTATTCCATTCTTCCTGCAGTGCAGCGGCGAGTTCCTGGACATTGGTAGGGGACTGTTGCAGTTGTCGTAGGCGCCTGCCAAGCATATCCCAGTCGTGATCGATTGGTAAAAGATCTGGACTTAGTGCTGGCCAAGGCAGTGTAGTGATGTTCTGCTCCTAGAGGAACTTTTGTAGCGACACAGGCCCTGTGTGCTCTTGCACTGTCATCTTGGAAAATGAATCGACAGCCGTGACGTCGCGCAAATGGCACCACATGAGCTGCTAACATGTTGTCACGGTAGTACTGCCCGGTGACACGCCCTTGTATTATTTTAGGATACCTATCGAGGATACCTTCAGGAGAATCCCTTTTTAGTCGCACGAGACCATGAGGGCTATGAGAACATTCCTCAATGAGGCCTAATTTACTATCCCTCTTAATCTCATTTCGGTTGAGACCATGAGGTCATGGGGAAATCCCTCAGTGGGGTCTAATTTACCATAGAAACCAAGATGGCGGCCTCCAGTATGCAAAATGGCCGACGGAAACACTTATCACCCATTCACCCTAACAACACGCGCTGCGCATACGCACTAACACCACGTATCACTATGAGGATAACGTCACAAGATGGCCCCTCACGCGGGTTACCATCATAACCAAACATGGCGCCACTGGGTCAGATGACATGGCATCACTTTCGGGGTCCGGTCCGGGGTCCGGCCAGTGGGGCCCGGGTACCTCATCTCCTACTACTCCCCTGGTACGATTTCAAATTAAGACAGCATAACACGAATTTCTCTGCGTATAAATCATCGGAGGCATAAAATGTACCGTTTGAAGTCCACATCCATAGGACACCGACACCCGAAACTGAAATAAAAAGGATTATACAGTACGTGGAGAGTGTATTATCACTAAATCACCCGCAGAGTGGAGATTCCACCCGGGCAACAATTGCACATTTGTTACAAAGCATAACCAGCACCAGCAAAGTTTCAGCCAATGGACCTCCGGGTTAAACCCGGAGGTCCATTAGCTGAAACATTGCTTGCGTTTTTTGTAGACATGTACAAAAATTGAAAGTTATAGTTTGGGTGGTAACTCCACTCCGCGGGTGATTTAGTTACAATTCACTCTCAACGTTCTGTAGACTGAGTTTTATTTCATCGCTGGGAGATCACAATCATTGGAACAGGGAAATGCAAAAATGCAAAAAAAAAAAAAAAAAAATTAAAAACAGGCTATCAGGTTTGAGGTACGATTGTACAAAATCGTTTTTTTTTTGTCATTTTCCACTTAACCAAAGATTCTGTACACATCTCATTGAATTTGTTAGACGAACGAGTCTTGACTGCTGAAAACAAGGCATGCCAGTATTGACAAACAATCTGATGTCATGGTATTCTCATCGTCATATGAATAGTCAATAGAAGCAGGGCGTAAATTCTGGGATCTTCCGATCGTGGGTTTCATCGGGCAAAAGTTGGATAAGAAACTACGAAAAACCTAGTTGGGTAGGCGCCCTCGCTTGCCCAGCGAAACTATACACAGATTAGAAAGTGCAATAAATGCCCGGCTTTGTATATCGGTAGAATTCAACCTTCAGGGATAGAATAACTAATAACAAATAATTTTTATGACCTTGACCTGATGAAAGCACCCAGATGGCCTGGCACCTCTACCTATCCGGTGTGTAATTGTTGTTTGTTTAACCCTTTACCTAACGTAGAAAGCAGACGACACTTGTAAAAATAATTCTTGAATAACTAATTTTTTTCATTTTTTGTCTCAAAAACATAGGTTATGACCCCTCGTTGGAACGAGCTCGACGAGCTCGTTCCAACGAGGGGTCATAACCTATGTTTTTGAGACAAAAAATGAAAAAAATAATGAAAATTAATTGGCAATTTTTGAGAATAGCGCTGGCCGGTTTTGGCCGTTACGTTGGGTAAAGGGTTAAGATACATGTACAGTATTTTATCAATGGAAAGAATATTTGTGGCGAATAAGACTCTGATAAAAGCAGTTAGGTATGTTCCAAATAGTTGGTCGATATGCCCAAGCCATTTCGCGGTCACGTCCTACAGCCCCCCCCCCCCCCCCCCCCCCCTCCCAAACAGAAGACTAACTGGTCTAAAATCTTTCTCATCTTCTGACACTCTAAACCATAAGATATTTTAAAGGGTTAAATGGAAAAATTATTTTCATCCATAAATTAATTTATCAATTCCAAAATCCAGATCCTCTTTCCGTTCTTGCTTTTTACGCTTCCGAGTCTGGAAAAGGCACTTCCGGTAAAATGCTACATTCATTTCCGTCCCTGGAAATTCAGTTACAAAAGAAATGCATGACATATTATATTTCGAAACAACTTCTGTTTTTAAAAGCCACAGTTGTATTCATCATTTTCAGTGAACTGAAATTTTAATTAAAGCTCGACCAATGATGTCAACCATACGGCGCTATTTTAGAACACCCATTGAGAAACGTAATTAAATTAAGGACACGTATGATGTGTCTTTTGATTAGTTTTGTGATAATGTCATCTTGACTCAAAGTACTAAAGGTGTCCATGCTTTATAACGTGCAGAGCATGAACGCATTAACCCGTTAGGAGAAAAAAGGTCCTTTTTCTGTTTTTGGCCATATGCACATCAGTACGAAATTCAAAAAATGTGCAAGACAACATGGCATTCTATTACGTGGGCTACGATAATTAATTGAATACCATTAAATCCGAAAACGGTTTTCATCTTTTTATAACAGTAGTAAATATTTGAACGAGATTTATCCGCCTTGAAAAGTGGATGTCGGAAAGGATGCGGTGGCCTTGAAAAATACATTTTTTTAACCCTTTAAACCATGATGGTATCTTCCACGTCAGTTCTGTACCATCACTTGCAAGAGTCTATATTCGTTATTTGGGGGAAGATCAATCAATATTTTCAACGTGCAGCCTTAGGGCTGCACGTTGAAAATCTTGATTTGCATACCACACAATTTTGCTGAGCAACTATCTACTTTGTGGGGGGGGGGGGGGGCGCGGTGGCTCAGTAGGTGGAGATGCAGGCTGCAAGCCGAGGGTCCCCGGTTCGAATCCCACCTGCGTACTGCACGTCGGCGTACTGCACGTCGATGGTGCACCTGTCTTCAACCCTGCTTGTGTGGAGTCAGTATGTTGGGGAGTTGACAGTTGCTCACCGTTGCTCGGTGGTTCTCTCCGGGTACTCCGTCTTCCTCCACCCGTAAAACTGTCGTGGTCATGGTTAGCCATTGCGCAGAAATATGTGACCTTAAACACCAATAAATAAATAAATAAATAAATTAATCTACTTTGTGAATTCAGATGTTATCACGATCCTAGACCTGAAAAAGGGTCTTTCGGGTTCAAGGGATTAAAAGGCTGTTGAAGCTTGTACTGAAATGTTCATTGCTATAAATTTCAGAATGAATGTTTGGGCCTACAAAATACGATTGACTATTGATGTGTTTTGTTGGGAGTTCTCCGGAAAAGTGCTTGTGTCCGATAGTTTCCTTCCTGTCATATTTTCTCTTATTTGTTACACGACCAGCAGGTTTTAAGATAGAAAAGGTTACCTGAAGGGCGACACTCAGCCAACACATTTGAATACCCCAACTGAAATAATGCTATCATATTTTTTTCACATGAGCGTTATAATGGTTGCAATATTTGGTATTTTTTACCGCTTGAAGTGCACGTATCCAGTGTTAACGCTGTAGGACACTAGTGGTAGCTAATGTACTAAACACTAATGTTTGACACCCCAAATACAACATTTGGCACCACAAATGTACAGTTAAAACTAGAAGTCCTGTCACGAATAGTGCGCTTATCTAGGCTTAATTGCGCGTTGGAATTGCGCGCAATTGCCATATCGAATGGCATCCAGAGCACGGCAGGTTCTCCTGGTTACTCATAGCAAACACATGCAATGTTTCTGCCAATGGACCTCCGGGTTACCCGGAGGTCCATTGGCTGAAACATTGCTTGTGCGCAGGCCATATGTACAGAATTTGATAGCTTTACTTGGGCCATAACGCGTACATTAACGCGCATATCAACGTGCTATTTGTGCGCATTTCTTGACAGGACTTCTAGTTTTAACTGTACTATTGGTAGGCCTCAAAGGTTTTTTGTTTTATCATTCCTGGACGTCCTTTTCGATAAAACTTTTGTATGATGACATAGGCAAGACAGAATACACGCCTGTCAAATAATCTATAGGCAACAGTTATAGCGAGCACAGCGCAGCGTCACAAAGCGACGCTCGCTTGCGAGCTCATATGGTAGAGATATGGTTAAAGTTTCTAGGGTACACAGTGGTCCTCCAGATTGTTTATGCATTTCCGGTCGCCGCCATGTTGAATCCCACTCGTTGCTGTGTTGAATTCGACACGCGAGAAACTTCAGGAATGCTTTATAAGGCTACAACTAACACAATAACAAGTTCTCTTTGCAATCAATGTTTTGTTAGCCTTTTCGAACATTTTAGTCTCAGTGAAAAATCCATAATCTCTAATAATTTATATCAGGTCGGCGGTACGCAACGAACTGCTTTCGTAGATTTACGTGGCGCAATGCATCAATGACCTGACCTTTGAACCTAAACGTCACGTGACGATTCTGAAGCCAATTCCATGGGTTGTAAAAACTTTGAAACTTTGAAACTTTGAATTGCACTGGATGAACAAAGAACTGTTTCCAAGTCTGTCGAGTTCAATGAGCGAATGGCTGTGCTCGCATTTTAGGTCGCACCTATTTCCAATTAATCATGACTTTTTATCATGGGTAAATTAGATTAATAGTTTTTCAATTGGGAGCGCGGTGGCTCAGTAGGTAGAGGTGCAGGCTGCAAGCCGAGAGGTCCTCGGTTCAAACCCCACCTGCGGCAACCGCGTTGTGTCCTTGGGCAAGACACTTCATCTCCATTGCCCGCGTGGGGGCACGATGACGCCGTGTACTAAAGCGTACTGCACGTCGGTGGTACGCATGTCTTCAACCAATCTAACCCTGCCTGTGCTGCAGTGCGGAGTTACGATGTTGGGGAGCTGGCAGCTGCTCGTCGTTGCTCGGTGGTTCTCTCCGGGTACTCCGGCTTCCTCCACCCGTAAAATTGTCACGGTCATGATTAGCCATTGTGCATAAATATGTGACCTAAACATCAATAAATAACAATAAATATTTTCAATTTAATCTGATTCCTATCAAAACATTTCTTTTTAACTTAATCTTTTTATCTTGCTTAATCTTTTTTCAACTTCCACTTTTTTATTTTCTCTTTATGCCGACACTTCGGCGGTAGAGTTCCAAGAATAGATAACAATAATCAAGCCAGAAAATAAGAAGACTGTCATCTGCAAAACGAGGCCCCCAGAGGGTGAATTTAGTGAGGCTACCCTGCACAGCAGGGTAGCATCACTAAATTTACCTTCTGTGAACCTCAATCTGAATCAGGTTCTCAAAACTGAACAGAAAGAGGTACCCATAGGATAAACTGACACACTGTATGGGATAGCATCATCAAGTTCATCCTCTGGGGACCTCATTCTGCAAATGTCAGACTGTTTATGTTCAGGCCTGACAATGATGCACATAATTCTTGGAACACCGGATGTTAACAATTAAAATTGGCAGAGACCAAGGGAAAAGAATAACGTAAAGGGTGAGATCCATACACATAACTAGAAAAATAGGGGGAAGAGAGAGAGAGAGAGAGAGAGAGAGAGAGGATAATACATTATTTGCTGCTAGTTTATTTGGAGTGATTACGCAGTGAGGAAATAGTAATCATGAAATAAATTTGTAAACCTTAATAATAGTCTTTTACGCTTTTATTATCCATATGTTTTATCATTTGCAGGGTTTTTACAACTAGGATACTTGCAAGAGCCTTGCAATACTAAATAACAATATCTTATTTTGAGTGCACGAGGCGGCATCTGCAATGCTTTAGCATTATAGATGGCACCTTGCTCCACTGAAATGATAGTTTAGTTTAACTGGTTGAGGGCTAGATTATTTTTGGAGGTGTGAATTGGTTACTCAAAATTCGTTCCATTACAAATTATTGGAGAGTGCCCAGAGGCACTCTCCAATAATTTGTAATAGAACAAATTTATATAAACAAAATATCATTTGTGTCTGGCTGATTATGAAATGTAAACAAAGAAAATATAGGCTATTGCCCTGTTGCCATCTTTTTTTGAAAGCCCTGATAGTGGCTTCTAGCACTCATCCAGTTAAACATATTTTATTTGCAATTTTGTCTTTTTATTTACAGCAAATTGGATCGGACGACAATGCTTAACACTTAAACAAATCTTCCTTTCCGTTTCAAATAACATAAATATATAAACTAATGTTGCAAATACAGTAATAAATATAAAATATTATACACAAACAATGTTGAGGATAACAGAAATATAACAAGTAGTAAGTTATATAAGAAGCGTGAGAGACATGGAGATAGTGATAAACAGAAAGAAAAAGAAGAGGGAGAGAGAGAGAGAAGTACTGAATTTCGAATACTGAACATTTTGCCAAACCTGAGTAACTACTCCAGAGTTCCGGTTCACAACTTTATATTGCCTTCTACGTTCGAACATACCAGCAATAATAATAAAAATAATAATAATATTAATAATAATAATAATAATAATATTAATATTTATTTGTTGGGTTTAACGACACTTTCGACAGCCAGGGTCACTTCGGGTCGGAAATAATAATAATAATAATAATAATAATAATAATAATAATAATAATAATAATAATAATAATAATAATATATTTCGTTATTCTCAGTTGAAACGTTCAGAATCTGTAATAAAGATATGCACAGCTCTAAAAATTGTTTCGTTATCAGCAACGGACAGAGAGGGTAAATCAAATAACAGTTCATCGACACGTGAGATTTTGTATTTATTCAATCTGTAGAAAAGCTCATTTCTGCTAACAAGGTTTTGTTTACACTTCATAAAGTAGTGCTCCGAGTCTTAGATGTAATTATCACACGTTCAGTTCGAGGAGTCAGAAATTTGATTTTGGTATTTGTGCCCATTTATATCACTACATTCATTTTATAGTTGACTGGGAATTATGTTTCGTTTACGTTTCCCTACATACAAGTATTCAGGAGGTTTGTAAAATTGAGGGCTTATTGATTTGAAAATCTGAAGTGTCTGATTATTTCTGCCATGATATTAAAATTAGAATTCATTGTTATCGCCATGTTGGATCTCAGGTGGGCTTCCCTTTCCGGTGATAAAAAAAAAAATTACCTTAGTTTACAGGATCCCAGCCCCCTGTTACATCGATAAATCTGCGAGGAGAAAAAACTCCAACTGCACATTAGTATGCATATGGTGTTTAAACGGCGGTGAATGCTGTTATAGCTTGGCGGAAATGATCGGTCAGAAGTTTCAATATTCGTCCGCAATGAGTTGATATTCTGTTGATGTGCTTTTACCATTTCGGTCACTAAAGCCTCTCAGAAATAATAAATCGAGATTTCAACAACAGTTACGAACAAATGATAATTTAATTATTTTAACCCAATTATTTATTTTTAGAAACTAGCATAGGTACCCGTGCTAGGCATAGTTATTCAAGGGTTAACGCTAGGTGGCACAGAAAATTCGCCCTGCTCATGTTACTCCTGAGAAAAATAATTACCCATAGGTGCCAGTTTTCAGTTCAATATATATATATATATATATTTCTAGGAGTGCTGTGTTTAAAGGGTTAATCGACATCAGACACGATGGGACCTTTTTCTGGTCAAATTACTTTTCCTGTTTAAATTACCCATAGGTGCCAAATTTATAACTCGATAGGCTGAGGCACCGCGGAGTCGAACAGTATCTCTAGGTGCCACTTTCCAGCTCAACGTATGTGAAAATGTTGGAGTTGCTGTGGATGGTCGTACACCATCGGAACCCATCTAATGTTCCTTTGTGGTCAACATGCATAGAACGACACACGCGTGTGAATGGATTAATCGATATGCCGCTTGTGCCATCGCGGAAGGATAAAACTATAGGCCTGCGGCCTCTCGTTTTATCCTTCCGCGATGGCACAAATGCCATATCGATTAACCCATTCACATACGTGTGTAGTTCTGCGTTTATTACATGCCTTCACGTCTATAAAAGGAATTATTAGAAGGACACTCAACAATTCATTTGGCAACTCGTTCCCAGGGTTCGAATGTGTTCTATGTGCCAGTAGGCACATAGAACACACTGGAACTCAGGGTATGAACTATCAACAAAAAGAACACATTTCATTGCCAACAATATTTTCAAGGGAATCCTGTGTTACTATTTTTTGCTATCGCTAGCGATTCAAATTGTAATTGCGATGCATGGTTTGTAGAAAATTCCAGTGAAATTTCGCTTCTATTTAAAAACAAATTTCCGTTCGGAACATGTTTGCGGAACGGATTTTCATTTTCTGTATGGTTTAGTGTTGCTGTATATGGGGATTTTATAACACAGGCGTGCAATAACTACCTTTCCTGGTCATATTACACGTAGGTGCCAAATTTATATCTATACACCTGAAACTTATTTAAGGACTCCCTGTTTTTTTTTCGCAGTGGTCTTAATAGAAACTGTCATCACTTTCATGTTAACTTTCAGATAGCCAAATGTGATTGTTTGCGAAAGGAATGGTCTATTGACAAATGAAAGACAACACAATGATAGAAATATGCAGTATTTTAATGACGCAAATTACACGTATTTGTCACTAATGTTTTTGGTGGAAAAATGTTCTCTCGGCAAGTATGGTGCTGGAACGGTCCATGATGAAACAATGCCGGTAATTACTGACAAAAATGTAACCTGTGATCTCCTGAACACAATAACAGAGGCTGACGTCAGTAGCGAGCGTATCCAACCACATGCCCGGGTGACAGCCTGAACCCTCCTCCTAATGATATACCAGCGAGCTTTCTGATACGGTCCAGGGGCAACTGCTGCCACTCCTCATCCAATGCACCTTCCAAATCGGCTAAATGCTGTACAGGCGGGTCCCTTGCTTGCACACGACGTCCCAGAAAGTCCCACAAAGTCCCAGATGTGTTCTAAGGGGTTCAAATCGGGGCTTATTGCAGACCAAGGTAGTGTTGAAATAGCGTTGTTCTGAAGGAATGATCTCACAGAATGGGAACGAAGTGGCCTTGCATTGTCGTCCATGAATAAAGGGCGAGTAGCCAATGGGTCGTTGTCAAAATGAGGCACGACAACCGGATTGAGAATGTCACGGATGTCCTGATGACCATTGAGATTCCCACGTACAGTCACCATATCAAGTTTACAATCAGGAGAGACGCACCCCCAGATCATTACTGACCATCCACCATAAGGAACAGTAGGTCTGATTTTCCTGGGCACGTAATCAGTATTTCTATGCCTCAACACTCTCATGCGACCAACTGTGACGTGAAGCAGGAACCTACTCTCGTCTGACCAATGGACTCTCCTCCATGTCCTGAGATTCCAATGTTGTCGTGCCATACACCACTCCAAACGTCGTCTTTGATGCTGATCGGACAGAGCTTGACGCTTTATGACCCTTCTGGAACTCATACCCACTGCTTTGAGACGGTTTCGGACAGTTCTGCGCAAACGCCTGTTGGGAGTCCAAAGACGTTTCAAAACCCCACTTGAAGCAAAGGGTTCACGCCTAACGAAGCGTGCCAGACTCCGGTCTTCCAGAGGAAAGGGCTTTTGGGGGTAGTCCAGGCCTTGGTCGGTCCTTAACATCGTTGTTTGTGGATGTTTTCGGATAAGTCTGCTGATGGCAGAATGACTATAGCCAAGTTTCCTTCCCATAGCTTTGAATGATATACCTGTTGCATGCAACGATTTGCCATCTTAGTGCCTCTGTCATTCTCCTCCTTGCCATGTCAACATTTATTGATAAAAGATGTGGCAAATTTTCTTGTTTTATGCCCAGATGTTGCATGTGGATGATAGTGTTTTTTTGTGACATTCTTTTGAAGCATGCTTCACGTGGACGAGTGAATGTGTTTGGGGTACGCTATCAACCAAAAACGTCATGTTTCATAAGATGCAATGTACTACAAGACACAGCAGTCATTGACAAATAATAATCAGTAAGCGCAACTTCACTGTCATGAAACATTTCCGGAGGTGCTTAATTAGTTTCCAGGTGTATAGAATGTCTGCGGCACAGTGGAGTCGAACAATGCCCGGCCATGCAAAGTTTGAAGAGTTAACTCGACATTGAAAGCAATCAACGCCCATCCCATGTCCCTTTCCTACTCAAATTATCCCCGTGCGCTAAACTGGTCAAGACATAGCAGGGGCGAACAGTGCATGGCCTTGTACTGCTTGAAGGGTTTAATGTTTAATGTGTCATCGGGCGCAATCGTCGTCCATGTCATGCTACTTTCCTGGTCAAATAACCCCTATGTGCTACACGTTGTCTCGATAATTTGAGGCAGAGTAGAGTTTTGGAGTGTTCATGCGACGGTTCCCATCTAATGTCCTTTTCCTGGTTAAATTACACACACGTGCCAAATCGGGCCAACCCGCCATCGCCACGGAAAGTTTCTAGATGGACGGTCCGACGGAATGGCTTAATCACAGACTCCCCATTTACATAATACATTAGGTCTTGTACAGTTAAAACTAGACGTCCTGTCATGAGATGCGCACAAACAGCACGTTGATATGCGCATTAATGTACGCGTTATGGCCCAAGTAAAGCTATCAAATTCTGTACATATGACCTGTGCACAAGCAATGTTTCAGCCAATGGACCTCCGGGCAACCCGGAGGTCCATTGGTAGAAACATTGCATGTGTTTGCTATCAGTAACCAAGAGAACCTGCCGTGCTTTGCATGCCATTCGATATGGCAATTGCGCGCAATTCCAACGCGACTTCTAGTTTTAACTGTAGTCAACTGAATCTAGATTCTTCCAAAGTTTCAAAAAACACTTTCATCTATAAAATTTCTATACGCTGTTTCGTGATTTCGGGGGCTGCCTTCAACAGCTAGCAACTAATGGTAACGATTTCGGACACGATGCACCGAATGACATCGTCTTGTATACTACTGTATCCAGCGAAATGGTTGTGCCCGTTTTGCAACTGTGCAGAGGATCAGAAGTAATTTATATACCATATCCACGTGACCAGTTAGGTCAGGTAGGTTGTCGTAGTAGCCTGCGGGAGCGACCATATTATGACGTCATTACCAGGGTGATACGTGGTGTCAGAACGCATATGCAGCGCGTGTTCTTATGGTGACACGTGTTTCTGTCGTCCATTTTGTTTACTGGATGCCGCTATCTTGGTTTCTATGGGGCCACGTGGGTGTCATGGGCCTGGAAGACTTCTAATCGGTAGGTTATGTTCGATTTGACGGGAGAATATCTAATTACCGCAAACCACCCGACAATTTCCTCAAATCATCCGAAATCCGCGGATTCTACTCCTCCGAACCGCCATCTTTATTGTTAATGGCACATGGTTGTTGTGAGTCTGAGAGACTTTCAACACTGCGGGAATGTGTTTCAAGGGGGCGGGGGTGTCCGATTTGAGGAGAGTATAACTATTTACGGAAAAATCTGTCAACTACCTAACTCACATAAAACGACCAAACGCCACCGAATCGGACCCGACATAGCCACCGTATTGAGCTAATAAGAATACCACTTGGTGCTAATTAATGAAAACAATCTGAAAACCACTTTAAATTACCGAAAACAAACCGAAACGGACTTTATTTGGTTCGGATTCAGAATATTGCTTTTATGACTCATACGTTGGGCTATACGTGTGTTCAGTTAGTCGGGAATATATGTAATTATCGAAAAGGAGCCTACAACACTACCAAAAATCACACACAAATATTTTATTTTGACCCAAGTCAGTATGGGTAGCACGTAGAGCTATAGGTGTTTTCGATATCTCATTCCCCAAATGGGCCTAACAACTATTTATCTAGGTCGGATTCTTCCAGAAGCCTGCCCGGCCCTATATCTGGTTAGCTATCTCTCTGATTTCAAAAATAGCGCGTAGTGTTATAGTCTTCAGTAGGTTATGTGCGATTAGAAAAAGGAGTGTAACTGATTACCCAAATAGACCTGGCAGAAATTAGTTTTGTTTAGATTCTTCCAAAACCCCCGGCTTCTGTCTATCTTGGCTACCCTATTATCTCCATTCCTGGGACATCTTTCATCTATGTGATTGTTTCTGTCTTCCCAACCCTATTCGTTTGTTCGGAGTATACTCCAGTAGCATAGAGGGGTCTCTCAGTTGGAACAGATTAAGCTTATAGTTGCTAATTTTAGGTATTTTGTCTGCTCTGATTGATTCTATCCCTAGTTTGTGTACTCCAGTTTTGGGTCAATACCCAGAAGCCATGTATCGTTTACCACAACTCACACTAACCATCCATTTATCAAAATCCTACCCAGTTTCAGTTTGTACGCAGTTATCTCCCGCTGGTGATGCGTATGGTTTCCGATTATTCGATTGAGATGAAGAGCAATGAGAGCAAATGCTCCCTGAAGTAAATGCTCTTACGACTCTTCGACTAATCTCGGAAAAAAGTATTCCATAATGACAGGCGTGTTTATTAGATTCTCTGAAAAGAAGTATAGCTTCTGTGTCCAGTCTTCTAACACAAATCAATTTCGCGATTGTCTCTCAGTACCTATCACTGTACTACCACTGCTACGAGTCTCTGTTCCTATCACTATCATACCTGGCTTCACCAATAGTAGCAGTCGGTTGCTCCAACGGGTCTTCAGCTCAACTCGGACAAAATGATGCCACTGTCTGTCGTGTTATTATTTTGTGACAATAACTGTGTTGGGCAACAGGTTAAGAAAGACAGAACTCCAGTCCATGTGTGTTTATTACGACTATATGACTCTGACTCAAACTGTCTACAGAGGAAATGCTGACTGTATAATATATTTCTTATTAGTTATAACATCTCAGACTCAAGGATTAAAGACATATGTAACCAAGTGTAACTTACACTACACTGTTCAATTAGTTCTATGACAGAGGTGTGGTTCCGTGAAACGTAAATGAGCTAAAGAGCACTGAGAACAATTGCTTCTAAGTCTGTTTGCTCTTGCGATTCTTCGAATCATCTCGGAAAAAGGGTACGAACGCCCAGTCGATTTTTAGGTAGGGTGTCGTTTCGAAAAAATGTAGATGTGATTTCGTCAAGTGAGATAAGGAGCCGTGGGGGCAATTGCTTCTCAGAGTAATTGCTTGGATGGTTCTTCGGCTCATCCAGGTATTGGAGGATCTCTATGACATTGTGATGTAGCATGGAAGGATACGTTTTGGAGGACAATTATTTTTAGCCGGAAGTGATGTCATAGTTGTTATGTATTTTGGTCGTCTTATTGAATTTAGCAGACACCATGTTGTAATGTTATGCCGTTCCAATGACGAGCCATAAGCTGTGTTTTTGGAAACAAAAAATGAAAACTACTAGTGCCTTGCAAATCTCAAATTTTGGAACGAATCGAATGCGAAATTAAATCATACAGATGATTTATTTATTTATTGGGGTTTAACGACACTTTCGACAGCCAGAGTCACCTCCTGTTGGACAGTTTTACGTGTGGTGGAAGACGAAGTACCTGGAGAGAACCACAGAGCAACGCCGACCAACTGCCAGGCTCCCCAAAATACTAACTCCACACATGCAGGGTTAGCATTGGCTGAAGACAGGTGCACCATCGTCGACGTGCAGTACGCCTTAGAACACAGCGCCTCCGTGCCCCAACTTGGGCAATCGGGATTAAGCGTATTTGCCAAGGACACAACTCTCTTGCCGCAGGTTTGATTAGAACCGAGGACTTCTCGGCTTGCAGCCTGCATCTCTACCTAATGAGCCACCCCGCTCCCTACAGATGATTTCGAATCGAATCGAATCAAATCGAAACCCAAATCTTACAGCTCTTCAAATCATAAATATTGCACGTTCTTCCAGCCGTTAATATTGCAAGTCTCCATTCCAGTATCGTATTTAACTGCGACGCGTTGCTGTGGGGAAGTAGAATAAAAAAGCGGAATATTCCGGAACGAAATCGAAGTAGTGGCGGAAGCGTTACCTCCTGGAACTCTTCTTCTATCATTAGGCTTCCTGAACAGGAGGCCTAATGATAGGAGAGGAGTTCAAGGGGAGATACTTGGTAGACATTTGAGGACATCTCGAAAATTTCCTAATCATCTGTGGGAAGTAGAATAAAAAAGCGGAATATTCAAAAACGAAATCAAAGTAGTGGCGGAAGCGTTACCTCCTGGAACTCTTCTTCTATCATTAGGCCTCCTGAACAGGAGGCCTAATGATAGAAGATGAGTTCAAGGGGAGATACTTGGTAGACATTTGAGGACATCTCGAAAATTTCCTAATCATCTGTGGAGAAGTAGAATAAAAAAGCGGAATATTCCAGAACGAAATCAAAGTAGTGGCGGAAGCGTTACCTCCTGGAACTCTTCTTCTATCATTAGGCCTCCTGAACAGGAGGCCTAATGATAGAATAGGAGTTCAAGGGGAGATACTTGGTAGACTTTTGAGGACATCTCGAAAATTTCCTAATCATCACGCCTCGAAGATTTTAAATTCAATCGAACATCAAAGCTTCACAGCACCCTAATCTGTTGTCATCCGGGAAAACTCACTGGAGGTTTCATCTGTTGGGCGTGTCAGGTGAAGAGTTAAGATAAACAACAAATAAGCACCTTGGTGTCTACATGTGATTCAAATTCCACTTAAATTATTCTGAAAAATCGTATTTTTCTCCATTTATCTTATCCAGTTTCAAGAGACTCGATGAAAGAAATGTGTTTCCTTATTAGCGCCATCATTTTCATCATCAGTTCTATTCTAAGTTATCATTTCAGTTCACAGTTCCAAAATATATCCCAGTCTGATGTGATTCTCTTATCAAATATATTTCTGTAATCTAAGCGTACCAGACGAATAATCAGTAAGAGTGGAACTTGTTATCTTTTTCCTGTTCATTTGTGGTTCTGGCGAAATTTTTTCTTACATCTTCAACGAAACGCAAATAGATTTGTTCATTTCTCAACTTGAGATGTATTCTTGGTTTTGGTTATAAAAGTTGTTATCTCATATCTCTCCGAACGTGATACAAACCAAGAGAACGGAATATCGAAGTCAACAAAAAGAAGAAAGAGGTTCTGTATTTCTGACTCTTGTCTTTTCCAGTCATATATCTACGACCTGATAAAGTGATACATATTGGGTACAATTTGTGTTCAAAGTGAAACAGCTCCGTTTATTAGCTGAGTGCTAGTTTTGAGTAATTCACACTACACGATGACAATTCACTGGGAAAAATACCGTTAAAACGGAAGACTGGTTACCAGATGGCGGCACAACTATCGTAAAACGCATAGCTAAAAATCGCATTTTATTGGCAATGGCGACCTTTGTGTTTGATATATAAGCAGAACCCTGGATCCGATATTTAATTTGGCTTTAATATGCGACCGCAGAGTGTTCCTTGCCAACAGGTGTTGACAGTGGAGCACATTCTTTTACACTGAACTAATTTTAATCATGTCAGGGGGCATTATTTCACTACAAGATCCTTAAGACATCTATCTTGTCATCCGAGCCCGTACAAAATAAAATTTTAAAATTGTTTTTTTTATTCTTTTAAACTAGACTCTTCAACTCTTAAATCATCAGGTTGATTTAAAAGGTATTCACCATACTAATATTATCACCCCTTACTGTTCAAACTATTCCCTTATTTGACATTCTATTGTAATTTCTTCCTGTCTTTAATCAACCATTTCCCTTCGTAATTGACAATGACATTTGACTTTCTACTGTTTTCTCGCCCGACCGATGTGGCCTTGGCTGCTGATGTGGCATTAAGCCAGGGGTGGCGCCAGGGATTTCTCGACAGGGGGGGCTGATCTCTCCGACAGGGGAGGGGGGGGGGTATAACATTTGACCTCCCAAACGAAGGAAAATGAGTGAAAATTGGTAAAATGGAGAACCAAAATAGAAGCAAATTGAGTATGTTTGTTGATTATTTAACCCTTTACCTAACCTGAAAAGCAGACGACACTTGCAAAAATAATTCTTGAATAACTAATGTTTTTCATTTTTTGTCTCAAAAACATAGGTTATGACCCCTCGTTGGAACGAGCTCGACGAGCTCGTTCCAACGAGGGTTCATAACCTATGTTTTTGAGACAAAAAATGAAAAAAATAATGAAAATTAATTGGCGATTTTTGAGAATAGCGCTGGCCGATTTTGGCCGTTACCTTAGGTAAAGGGTTAAAGTAAACATATTATAATAAGGTCGGGAAATATTTCATCTATAAAGCCAGTTTGACGAACGGCATTAAGGAATTTCGTGAGAATCACTATTCTCTATCAAAGTTCCAGTGCTGCACGGGTTCGAGACTGACAGGACGAGATATCTACATTCGATTGACGGACATTTCTCGTGAAGTCGGGTTTACGAGACTCTCCGTCGGACTGACTAAAAATCTCCGATGGGGGGGGGGGGGGGGGGGGGGGGCTGGACCTCTCCGGCTGGGGGCTGTAGCCCCCTGACTCCCCCCCCCCATTGGCGCCACCACTGCATTAAGCACAAATAAATAAATAAATAAATAAATAAATAAATAAATAAAATTATTCAGTAGTTATCAACAGTAGACGTATTAATATCTTTCACCTGCAGCTTTAAGGCTGCAGGTTAATGATATTAATTAGTCTACACCTACATGTAACATGAACTCTTCCAAGACCTTGTCATATTTCGACATGGACAATACCATCATGCTGATAGTGGAACTTAGGGGAAGCCATCTGGAGATCGAAGTAATAAACGGGGGAAACTAGGAGGAAACGAATTCAAGCATAAACGTTTTCTTACTCAGTGTTTGAAGAGTTCAATAGATTCTTCAAGTGCTTCAGGAACTTTGACAGACTACTAGACGTCTATTTTCGATTAAAAATCGTGGAAGTATTTTTGTTCTGGAAATGCTAGCTCCATGAAACATGGGCACCCTTCTATTTGAACCTTGTATAAATATTGCACCTTAAGATAAAACAGTCTTACCGTAAAAGTCACTGTGACGTACCGGCAAATGGTTCCAAAATTTTACCATATTTTCAACGACAATGTTTGTACGCTGTGCCCAACCCGAAGAGAGTATTACTACTAAATGTTCGGCAATGTGAACTTTCCATCCGAGCTATAACTGATGCTTTTGTGAAAAGCTGGAAGAAATGGGATCTGTGTTTCAGTTGCACAGGACTTCCAAGTTAATCCCGGAGGTTTTCGTAGCCTAAACAATAAACATTAACTGCATGCGACTCTTACACTTATCCACAAAATTGCCGGGTGGAAACTAACTACCCCGTGTTTATATTTTAGCGAAAGTCCACTCTCAACATTAAAATGTCGTGTAATATGGATCTTGCCTAATTTTTTTGAAGAAATGGCGAGAAGGTGACGTAAATTTCATGCGACGTCACGTGGATTGGTCTTGCAGCACATGTGGGTGGCATCGTTACCATTTAGATGTAAAGGTGGTATGATGTCACTATTTAAACGTTATTCCAGACACCACTTGCTGTGTTACAACGATGAATCACAGACAGGACACCAAGCTCCCAAGCCATCAGCCCAACTCTTTGACAAATCTTACGCCATTATGGTCTGAGGCCAGTTCACCTCTTGGTAGTCCATCTGTTATTTGCAGATTCAACCAGATGGAATATTTCAGGAGGTCGGAAAAGCGAACCTTCCGTTGGAAAAATTAGAGAAAAATGTGTCAGACTATCAGAAAGAACGTCCCAAACTCATTAATGTGGTGGCACCATTCAGAAATACAGACAGCAATGCGTTAGCCCTTTAAACTCTGGTGGTATCTTCCAGGTAGGTTCAATAACAGCAATTGAAAAAGTTCATATTCATTTTTGGGGGATAGACCCATCAATATTTTCAACGTGCAGCCTTTGGGCTGCACGTTAAAATACTGATTGGTCAACCACACACATTCACTAAGCAGCTATCCTACTTAATGAAGTTGTGACGTATCTAGGTACTGCGGATGAAAACGGTTTCTCGTGTTCAATGGGTTAAAACATACACGCACAAAAGCTACAATGCTTAATGTGAACAGTATGACTTTCGCATAATTACACACACTTGTAAACTGAAGTGATGACATGACTACGGATATTGAATCCATTTATCAGAGACACCGTCTGACCTCAGTTCAAATCCATTGATTTTGGTTTGATGGACGAACAGGGAATCTATCTTAACAATGGTCGACTAAAATGTTAACTTCAAAGCATAACATTTTATAAAGAGGTTAACCACTTCACCGTAGTAAGATCTCGTCAAACTAGTACGCCCTAAATAGACGCCAGTCGCACATCTGGCTTAGTTATCCTTGGTTGACGTGGGCAGGGTCGTAGCTAAGAGGTCTCGGAAAGGGAGAGGGTGATCATCGCTAGATTTTCAATTACACCCTTCCCGTGAGAAATTCCATTACCACCCGCCCCCAACGGTATCAAAATTTTCCAACTGCAGGTTTTAGGGTGCAGATTTCCATTTGTACACCCCCTTAACTATAGATTATCCAACAGCAGGAGGCTATCGGTTGTCACAAACACGAACCCCAAATCAATATTTCAGGTTCTGTTTTACTATTTTACAGTTAATATTTTGAGGACGTTCGCTGCTTTTCAGTCTGAAAACTCCAAATTTTGTTTGGAACCTATGGCGTCAATACTCTGGTTAGGGATGTCGTGACAGGGCGTGGTGGAGGAAGCTTCCCTCCAATCCGCCTCAAAACACCAAGAGTTCGAACTATTATACTCAAATCGTAGAAAGGTGTATACTCCAAAGTACTACATGAAGTCGAAACATGTATACCCAATGGTGTACAAAGGACTTCTCGGACATTGACAATTTGATACAATGTTCGATTTTCCTTGTAGAATGTTATCATCAACAAATCTCCTTTTGATGACTGCTGATATCATTACAAATGAAAGAAATGGATGGAATTACCTTGGTCATGTTTTGTACCATGGTGCAATAGCCAATCTACAGAGACACTCAGTTTTATCGGAATATTTTAACAGAATGAACCCAAGATATGCAAACACAATTTATTGTCAGCATTTAGGAGATAAACGTCTCTTGTTTCGTTGGACATTCGGGAAATTGACTACAGAAAACCATTTGTTAGCAAGCCCCGAAGGGTCGAGTTAACAAATGGTTTTCCATAGTCAAATTCCCGAATGTCTAACGAAACAAGAGACGCCTATCTCCATTGTAATTCCTACCATCCTCAGAAGTGAAAACATTCAGCAAACCCGTTTTATTTGCAGAAAAACAATAAAAAAAATGTCCTTTTAGATCTCGGTCTATTTTCCATGATCGAATTTACAGAAAACAGCTCTGGGGTGTGTTCGATCTGTGATAGGAGCGGTTTAGCGCCTTTGTTCACGCGTAGTTTGGATAAAGGCATGTTCTAATTGACCCACTTCCGGCGATTAGAGCACGGTAAGAGTGGATTTGTCTGAGATTAGAGCACGGAGCCGACCATCTTTCAGCCAATTAAATTACGGGTTCAGAAAGAAGAACGAGGTCAAATTTAACTGACGAATTGGAGAATTACAATTTCTGCTAAACACATCTTCGGACAATGTCTTCTGGCATTTATGCTGATGTATATTTTGTAAACTACTTGTTGTGTATGTTAAAGACAGGGAGGTAAGAACCGGGGTGGCACATATTGCGCGTACCACAAATTGTTTGTCCATCCAAATGTGCCATAGTTTCAGCGCATGCTACTATCAACCCACTTCTAAGTATTCGACGTTTTGTGGTGTTTTAACCCTTTACCCAACGTAACAGTCAAAACCGGCCAATGCGATTCTCAAAAATCGCCAATTAATTTCCATTATATTTTCATTTTTTGTCTCAAAAACATAGATTATGACCTCTCTTTGGAACGAGCTCGTCGAGCGCGTTCCAATGAGGGGTCATAACCTATGTTTTCGAGACAAAAAATGAAAAAAAATAATTACTCAAGAATTTCTCTTGCAAGTGTCGTCTGCTTTTCATGTTAGGTAAAGGGTTAAAATTCCACCTCTATCGTATCAGTCGATAATATAACCAGTGTTTTCCTTCTTTGTTTTATCTAAACCATCTTATCAAAGAGCATATCGTCTCATGAGTGCAACAAGGCGCCATGTGCAGAGCTTTAGACGATGGTGCCTTGTTGCACACAAAGGGCGATTTTCTTGTACTCAGACAAGGGAACCAACGCTTTCTCGTCAATACTATTTCACTTTTATCCACATTTTCCATCAGCTCCACTCGCTGGACATTTAACACATCTGAACAATGTAATAATATAATATCCTGGGATTCTCACTACAGAATGTGAATGTTCTTCTATGGCTGTGCCCTCAGATCCTCCCAAGCTCACGATGGCTCTCAAGTCCCTGTCAAAATGTTCTTATAGCATCGATCGACAATAGAATCTGTCAGTGACAGATTAGCAGTTGGACTCCTGTCAGTAATAAAGCCTTGCAAACAATACCTTTCCATTTCTGTGGGTCCCACGGGAATCGGCTAACCCCAAAAGTGAGGTTAAGCTGACCAAACTATTTCGCAACTGAAGGACTGCTGACTTTTGTTTTGCTGACTTTGAGACCTGAATTTATTTGATAATTTTTTAAAGATTTTTTTTGTTGCTGAGTTGCTTTTCATTGCAATTGTCCTTTTGACTGTAACATGCATAATCATCTGAAGAAACTGCAATTCGTCCGGCAGAAGATGTGTTAGTAGTGCGTTGGGGAATAGATTCCTCGAAAAAATCGAGAGAATTCCTTGAAGTGGAGCATCCTGATTAAATGTTAACCACCTCAAATATTGTACACAACATTTTACATCTCTCTTAAATAACTAAAACTTTCCGATATATTTGTCTCAAAAGCATTTTTAAAATGGCGCTGGTCGGTTTTGGCCTTTACGTTGGTTAAAGGGCTAAAAAACATGAACAAGGTTTCTGATGACGCAACTCTGGGCCATATGCACATTTTCTGAAACCAGACTTAATTGTTTGCTTGTTAATGTTTCATATTTTGTTTTACGTGACATTCTATTTTTGTAGTCAGATAAAGGATAGTAGAACGAAATCGTTATATATTTGTTTCCTCACTGTGTTATTTGGTGCTTAAGGTGTAATATCGACCTAGCGAAAATTGGGCCCCTGAATTAAGGATTTTCGACAAAACTAACACCTATCACACTGTACTCTTTGACTCCATACTTCATGGCTACCCGTACATTCCAAACCGAGTTGCAATTGTCAGAAAACTTATCGGGTGTGCGTCTTGATGAAAAAGTGCCAAATTGTCCAAATGGCTCAAAAAATACAGTACGTTTAAGAGTGCCTCATGTCCTGAAAGCTCACGAAGTGTGGTATCTTCACTTATATAATAGGTTTCCGTCTGTGAACAACATGACGTACATTCGGCATTACAGGCAAGCAGTCGACCAGGTGACAGGCTTGGCAATTTCAGGAGAGCGATTTTTTAGCTCTCCTTACTACCCTCCTGAAAGAATTAAGGAGAGCGAAAAATTGCCCTCCTAAATATGTTGGTCTGGGATGATTGAGATTACATGTATTATGCTCACATTAAATTTTTGTTGTAAAGCAAAAATGTAATTTAACTTCGAAGTCACATAACATCACGTAATTTCATTTTGAAAGTGGTTTAGTGGTAAAAGGTAATGGCTGCAACCATACCCAAACACAGTTGCAATCATTTGAAACAAAATGGGTCTCAGCAATATTTTTTTTCTGTCAGTTTCAAGTTCAACAACTGACATCACAGTTTGAGGGGTAATTATTCAAGGAATATTGACACTATAATATACTACCATTACTACTATCCTGTCACTTGAAGCACTTGCACCAGGATGTGACTGTAGATTCAAGCAGACCTGTTGTCCAAGAAAGTCATACGCCTACCACTACCACCTTCAACCCCCCTTGGGGGTTGAAGGTGGTAGTGGTAGGCGTATGACTTTCTTGGACAACAGGTCTGGGTACACACACAGGTCTTGTCAAGTGTGTGTTCGGTTGTTGAGTGAGACATCTAGATGTCTAAGGGATTTCGCTTTACCTTAGTAAAGTTAATAAAATCACTGATGTAGTCTGTTGGTTTCAGTTTCAATGAGTTCGTTCTACAGGATACTTAAAATGCTGTGTAAAGCTAATTGCTGTCCTAAGCTGATTGAGGAGAGCGATTTTTTGCCCTCCTGCATTTTTCAGAATGCCAGGCCTGAGGTGAAATGCAGATTCTAATGGCTTGTGTTTTTTTCTGTTTCACGCATTCTCCTGGTGGAATCTGCGCTCGTGGTAATCCATTCCCTGCATGAAACTGAATACTTTTGCTTTCTACCTTTTCAAATAATCTCAGGCCCGGTACAGTTCAGGTAACTGGGGGTTGGGGGGGGGGGGGGGGGGACAACACACCGTTAGAAACCCGCTTGTCAGAATATTAGCTAAGACAATTGCCGCCCGCGGGAATATCAACCAGCTTCCTTCTATAAATAGTTCTAAGGTTTGATATAATTTATTGGGAAGTCTGAGCTTCGCAAGAAATAATGTCAAGGCTAACAGTTACCGACAAAGAAAAGATGTAACGAAATTTTTCTTGTGGTTATTCTATAACGTTAAACAGTCTGTACTGTAATTCGATGACGAGAGACGTTTTTTAACGACAGCACGTGCAGTAGTTGTCTAAGATAGCT
Organism: Pictodentalium vernedei; assembly: GCA_031216915.1. Lineage (NCBI taxonomy): Eukaryota > Metazoa > Mollusca > Scaphopoda > Dentaliida > Dentaliidae > Pictodentalium > Pictodentalium vernedei. The sequence continues at coordinate 794,415,288 of CM062296.1, forward strand.
TCAAACAACACTATTTAAACCCCCGGAGAAATCCTCCGTCCCTACCCAGTCAAATATTTGCAACTTCCAGTCACACTAACAGGCAGTGGTAGTTTCTTTGTCGGAAACTTTCACATTTCTGTCCTCTCATGCCGGTGTGACAGGAATGGAAGTCCGTAGGAAAATTAGTCCCTCTGGACTATTATTCCGCGGAATTATAGTCCTAGGTCTAACATTTCTAGGAATAGTAGTCCGCCGGACTACTATTCCTAGAAATGTTAGACCTAGGACTATAATTCCGCGGAATAATAGTCCAGAGGGACTAACGTTCCTCCGGACTTCCATTCCTTTTATACCGGGCGTCCTAGCGTCTCACAACTAACTCAGTTAATTGTAGAAGAGTTTGAAAGAAGCGACACAAAAATCTACCTCATACTCAATTGAATGATTTGTCACAATCATTCAAGACGAATGATTAATTCTCATAGCAGCATGACTGTACATGCACACCGAACACATCAAGCTTCCTTTCCAAATGATGCTCGCAAAATTGCCATAATTAATGAGGTGATTGTCAAAATCGTATCCGCGACTGGGTTTTCAAGAGCTTGAAGTGTACTTCAGAGTTTTAGGGGGGTTGACTCATTCAAGAGGGACCTCAGAATAAACCCAAAGTGTTGTACTTGAGACGTAAGATGTAAATTATTCGACAGAAAACACCCTGTATAAATTATATTTCTTTATATTAGACTAATAGTATAATAACAAAGCCTGGTATAATTTACTGGAAGCTTTTTTTTCAAAGTCAAACATCGTCACAAAAAATAAAGACATGAACTAATATTATCAATAGAATGAAAGGAAAAGATGGTTGTAATTCTGTCTAATCAGCATGCGCCTTTGTGGTGAAATGATAGGTTTAAGGGGTTCCTACATGCAAAGAAGTACTATTAACCCGTTCAAGAGGGCGTCTAGAATGGAATCGTCCTATACACTACTGTTTACAGCGAAATGTGTGAGTCTATCTTGCATTTGTGGAGATGCGCAGTAATAATTTAACCCTATAACCGTATTGGCCGCATTAAAGAAACCCATCTCTTTCACAGAGTCTCTTAACCCTTTACCAACGTAATGGCCAAAACCGGCCAGCGCTATTCTCTAAAATCGCGAATTAATTTCATTAGTTTTTCATTTTTTGTCTCCAAAACATAGGTTATCACCTCTCATCGTAACGAGCTCGTCAAGCTCGTTGCAATGAGGGATCATAACCTATGTTTTGAGACAAAAAATGAAAGAAATTAGTTATTCAAGAATTTTTTTTGCAAGTGTCGTCTGCTTTTCATGCCAGATAAAGGGTTAAAAATTGATAAGAAAACTACGCGTTTCAGAAGTGTATGGGATACGGCTGGCTTCGGGTAGGTAAAAACCCGTACCACGTGATCAGACACGGGGTAACGAATTTATCTATTGACTTTCCGTTTTAGAAGTACAATCTATTTCATGTGTGAACACACACAGCATGAGATCTTTTATCTTCCATTGTTGAGCCATACAGGTTTCTGTGGAATTTTTGTGCAAAAGAGTTTTTGTGAAAATATGCCGATATGACTAGCATAAAAAAATTATTGAATTTCTTTTTTTTCTTTTTTGTCTCAAAAACATAGCTTATGAACCCCCAAATTGGAGGGTACTCGACAAGCTCATTCCAATAAGGGGTCATGAGCTATATTTTGGAGATAAAAAATTAAAATATAATACATGTACACTGTAAAACTGGAATGACGCGTCTTCTACGGGGTATGGACAATTTGTAGATTTCGGAACGAGGCTTCCACTGGGTATGGGAAATTTGTCAGTGCCTGGGTGGACGTACCGTGGGTTTCAATGAATATGGTCTCATACCACGTATCTATCAACCAATCAAATCAAAAAATTCACTTTAGTCAATAGATACAAGAGTAGACACACAAATATGGAGAAGCACGTTTGTTCCCCGTTGTTCACTAGTATTGTCTGTGTGTTCAGTGAGTTCAGAAAATGTAACGCATGTCCTGGTTAGACAAATATGTTTGCCAGTATTCGCCTTTGAAGATTTGGGAAATGACTGGAGAATATGGAACAAAACCTAAAGAAACCGTGTGAAAGTGCATAGTATTGGCACACTTTGAATATAAATAAAAATAAAAATGCTTGATAGTATAAATAAATGTATCTAAACATTTTGTAGTTCAGAAATATTTTTTTATCAATTTTGTATCAAAAGATACAGTTAAAACTAGAACTTCTGTCATGAAATGCGCACAAATAGCACGTTGATCTGCGCGTTAATCTACGCGTTATGACCATAATAAGGCTATCGAATTCTGTACATATGGCCTGTGCACAAGCAAAGTTTCAGCCAATGGACCTCCGGGTAACCCGGAGGTCCATTGGCAGAAACATTGCCTGTGTTTGATATGAGTAACCAAGGGAACCTGCCATGCTTTGGATGCCGATCGATATGGCAACTGCGCGCAATTCTTACGCGCAATTAAGCCTAGATAAGCGCACAGTTCGTGACAGGACTTCTAGTTTTAACTGTAGCATACAATCCTGCAATGGGACGCTTTCGACTAGTTCTTCCCAATGATGAATAATAACCTATGATTTTGATAAAAAGTGATATATCATAAATTTCATGGGAAGCTATATTCACACCGCTGCCTTTCAGTATTGATAAATCAAGTACAGCACCCGTTAAATGTTTTAAATATAAAATATAAATATTAAATATACGTTTGGTTATTACCACCATGCGGGTTTCCGAAATGGTGTATTGAAATCGAGACGTCGTTTCTGGGCATATATATATGATATATGAACCAGAGGTGAGGTCGAGGTACACACTAAAAACTAAAGTGTTAAAACTGACACTTTCAAGGTGTTAAACCCGTTCTAACTCTTAGGGTTTGATTTTAACACTCAAAGTGCAATGCTTTGAGCACTGAGACATCGTACGTCAGACATCTGAAACTTGAATGGATGGCACTTCCCATGTGTCTAGCATTGGTGGTTCTTCCAGAATCGTCCATAATTTGATTTGCGCTTGGTGGGTACATAATTAAAAGGACATAACGCAGATGATGCAGATCAGGCTCGAGAGTTCGAGCCTGATCCGCGTCATCTGCGTTGTTTCCTTTTAAGTGTCGCGACATTACACTTGTCAAGTGGTATTATTGTAGCACCTGTCAAGTTCTGGGATATCTACACTTGAACAAAGTGTTAGTTCAGCACTTAGTAAGTGTTAAATACAGCACTCCAAGTGTAGTTTTTAACACTTTAGTTTTTAGCGTGTAATAACCTTTCCTGACTTGCTTGCACAATGAAGGTATTGGGTACGGTTTTGAACATCAATCAGCGTCTATAGATTGATTTTTATGAATAAAGGTCATGACGTCATGGTATTGCGCTGTGCATTACGTAATCCTCATTCATTGTTCTTCTTGTACTATAACCACCGGGATTTATAGTAGTTTCAGCGTTGTGTTTTCTTTTGTTTTATTTGTCATGTTTAACGCATGATGGGGCTATATAAAAATCATAATGACAAAAACTGATCCAGTCTAATTTATTTCGTTGAGATCTTGATTTATTTACCATTCAATTAAGAATTGAATGCAATTTTTATAATCTTTATTGGAGTATGAACGTGTGGGAATGGGTACAATTTGTATGAATCCCAAAAGGGATTCATCAAATTTGTACCCATTCCCACACGTTCATTCCGTAAATGTTTAAACTACTTTTTACCAAACAACAAAGCAGAAAGACGAAATAAAACATGTACGAACGAACGAGGCGAAAAACCACCCTCACACAAAAGACAAAGCGCATAACTCTGATTTTTAATTTTCACAACTTTAGAAATGGAAACGAGTATTTTAGTAACGGGCTTTATGCCACAGTTGGGAAATGTCACCAAAGAAACAGCAGCGGAGTTGATCACTGCGAGAGGCTCTAAAAGTTAAAAACCCGCCCAGACACCGCCCGAATTACATCTGTCAAACCGTAAATGTGGGTCAAAGTTCGACCAAATGCATTCAGTGGAAAATGAATTACATTTGGTCATGACGTTTTCATCCAGTTGACCAATGGGAATTGAGTATTTGGACCCAAAACGTATAACTAAATTAACAATGTAATTATTTACTGTTATCAAAAACGGCTACCTCGACATGTGTCTTAACTCGATGCCAACTTAGTGCAGGTTAAAAAGACTTTCTCTTTCTGAATCGAATGACCGCACGTGCGTTTGCTACCCTCGATACTTTTTTACTTGTATTGGGGAATGCCATGATGGAAACTTCTCTCGGGAGATTCGGTTCAAGTCCTTGTAAGTATTCCTTTATCGGAGTTTAACAACACTTTCGACAGCAAGACTCACCTCGCGTCGGATACTTGTACTTACAAAGCTGATATACAGGCAAAAGTTCGAATTTAGATCAATATTTTAAACGTGCAATGAGCAAACAGATCTGTGAGACATCATAATCTTGTCAAGCAGCCAACAGCAGTAGGATAAAATGATCTACTAACCTCCACTACAAATCCACAAGTGTTGCTTTCAACAACAACAAAATTGTTCGACACAGCTTAACCATTTACCTAACGTGAAAAGCAGACGACACTTGCAAAAAAAAATTCTTGAATAGCTAATTTTTTTCATTTTTTGTCTCAAAAACATAGGTTATGATCCCTCATTGCAACGAGCTCGTTACGATGAGAGGTCATAACCTATGTTTTTGAGACAAAAAATGAAAAACTAATGAAAACTAATTGGAAATTTTTGAGAATAGCGCTGGCCGGTTTTGGCCATTACGTTGGTAAAGGGTTAAGAGACTCTGTGAAAGAGATGGGTTTCTTTAATGCGACCACTACGGTTATAGGGTTAAATTATTACTGCAAAAAAAATTCTTGTATAACTAATTTTTTTCATTTTTTGTCGCAAAAACATAGGTTATAACCCCTCGTTGGAACGAGCTCGACGAGCTCGTTCCAACGAGGGGTCATAACCTATGTTTTTGAGACAAAAAAATGAAAAAAATAGTGAACATTAATTGGCGATTTTTGAGAATAGCGCTGTCCGGTTTTGGCCGTTACGTTGGGTAAAGGTTTAACACAACATAACATACCGTATGCTTAGAAATGAAAGAGTAAGAAAAGAATGCTTTACAAGGGGATCTATCTACCCTAACTCTAACGAATAGTTCAACACACGTACAGTATCGTGTTTGAAAAGCCCAACGCCATCATTCCACTGATAAAATCAGTCGATAGCTGTATTTTAGCTGTATTTTTGCCATGCTTCTCCCGTGTTAGCCTTACAGAAAAGTAACTATTGCTGAGCCAATAGAAATTAACCCTCCAAATTTACGTAAAGTAACACCCATATTCCACCAGTGCAATTCACGAAAATCGCCATTCAAATATACATTTCTTTTCAATATTTTCATCCATGACATAGCTTATGTCCCCACATTGGAACGAACTCTTCGAGCTCATCCACTATGTTTTTGAGACATGTTTGTGCAAGTGTCATCTTCTAGTCGAGCTTGGTAAAGAATTGCAATGAGGAAATGGTGCGCAGTGTGTTAAAATAAATGACTCAGGGCGTCAAGACAAGAATATCCCTAATTGACAAATGACTGCGAAAGATGATGCATATTGCTGAGTCTGAAACACAGTTATGGAATAAATTGAATACAACAGGCAAATAAAGCATACATCAAAACATAGAAGCGAATGTTCGACAGTAATTGGAAATTGGTTTGACATATTTGTATAATATTTGACTTTCATATGCCACAGGCTTTGTTCAGAATTCAAATAATGCAGTTATTGACATTTATATGAAAACAGAGTTACGATGCAATCCTTTATAAGTTTTCATCAGAGAAAGACAAAGCGCAATTAATTCATTTATTAAAAAAGAACGGTACGGGTATCCTTTTTCCGTGATTCCAATATCACAAACGGAACACGAAGAATGCTAAAGTCGCCTACATTTTATTGACCTTAACCCTTTACCCAACGAATCGCCCGCATCTGCCCGCGTAATATGCAAATTCAGCAGATAAAAAAATATTATTTTTCGAAAAATTTCAACAAAACCATATCATGTGACCCCTCTTTGGAACGAGCTCGTCGAGCTCGTTCCAAAGAGGGGTCACATGCTATGGTTTTGTTGAAATTTTTTGAAAAAAATTAAAAAATGATATTTAAAATAATAAATTTTGATATCGTCTGCGTTGGGTAAAGGGTTAACCCTTTAAGAAGCGAGGCTTTCAGACAAGCTGGTTTTATACATTTTCTAAATAACCAGCTTTGAACCTCTGTTTCTAAATCATAGCCATCACCTCTAATCGGATGAAGCTCGATCACGGGTCATTTATTATGACACAGACTTCTGAACGAAACTGTGCAGAATATATTTTAAGGTATAACTGAACTAAATATTACAATTTGAGTTCACCGTTTTGAAAGTCACACTCGGAAATGAGTCAATCTCTTCAACTAAGCAGCCTTGAGAAAAATATTGTTTTATTAAACTTCTGAAGCATGCTACTGACACATTGTATTATTGTTGAATATTCCAAATGCATAAAGAAGTTGATTTGATGAATTTTTGAACTTAAAAATACAGTTGACTATTAATATATTTTGTTGGAAATTCCTCGACAAAAAAGTGTGCACGTGACCGGTACTTCCATTCCGGTTAGTTTGTCTTTCTTATTTTATGAATAACCCTCTGATTTTGGGTCAGAGAAATTTGTCTGATGGGCTATACTTGACATAGGTACGAGAATGCCAAAACTAAAGTGATGTTATCAGGTTAGGACGTTATAACGGTCGTCAATGCTTAATCCTTTGAACCCTAGTGATATCTTCCAGATCAGTTTAATGACACAAATTGGAAGAGTCCATGTTCATTATTTGGGGGTAGACCAATTAATAGTTGCAACGTGCAGCCTGGGGGCTGAACGTTGAACATATCAAATGGTCTCCCCAACACATTCACTTGGCAACCATGTTACTTAATGAAATCATGACGTATCATGTCCCTGGTCCGGAAAAACGGCCTCTCGTGTTCAAAGGGTTAATGAACAGAAGCTCAGATACGGATCTGTGAAAAGAATGATCAAAATTGAAAACACAAACATATTTTTTCTGTCACTGTGCGGATGTATTCAATTTGGGAACTCTAGGCCGTCGAAGTGATATATATAACTTTTTCATTCATGTATCTGTATTCATATGCTTTTTTTGTGAAGTATAAATGGATAGTGCAGCAAATATATTGACTTATTAACTCGCTGCAAACGCTCTCCCCCCACCCCCACCAAAGACAAATATTTTTATATCCTCAATCATTGAACTTGATATTTTTTGAAAATGGAGATATCAGCTCCCACGGGAGCGCGGTGGCTCAGCGGTAGTCTGTTTGCCTTCTATGCTAGGTGTCCCGAGTTCGATTCCAATCCAGGCTGACCCGCGTTGTGTCCTTGGGCAAGGCACTTTATCCCGGTTGCCTACATGGGGCACGACGACGCGTACTGCACGTTGATGGTGCACTTGTCTTCAACTGCTGTAACCCTGCTTGAGCGGAGCTTGAACAGAGTTAGAATGTTGAAGAGCTGACAGTTGCTCGTCGATGCTCGGTGGTTCTCTCCGGGTACTCCGGCTTCCTCCACCCGTAGAACTGTCACGGTCACGATTAGACATTGAGCATACGTATGTGGCCTTAAACACCAATCAATAAATATTGATCTCAGCCCCGACAATTGAAAAAGAAATCGAACATTTTTTTCAACTTTTTTGGGCGCTTTATGGAAATGGCGTTCCGTATTTTTAAAGCGCGCGCCGTTTGAATTGGTTCAGAAAAGCTTCCAAAAACAAATGCATACCTTGGGCCGTGCGTTGTATAATGTAGATTGTCCGAATTTGTAATGGATCACAGAGAAAAGGATCGCAGACTGGTGCCAAACAAGAGACGAAAACCATATGATATTCACACCGCTGTCCTCATTTCGGAAAAGTTGTGAAATTATCTTAAATATTTTGGTATATTTTCTACTTTCAAGTTGTGAATACTCAGTGAAAAAATCGCAGTCACATTCCACTTGGCTGCGTCAGGTATATCATCACTACCTTATTATTCTATCCAGGAATCCGGTCCGGATTCGAGAGATTTACCGCTACCGCGTATGATTTATTGCTCCTTACGTGTCCTTTCCATCAAATTTGATGATTAGAAAAATAAAGGAATTCCCTATACTTAATGAGGGTTGACAAGTCAATTGGTATGCCTGTAAATTGTCATCGATTACCTCTGGCGAGAATAAATGAACGAGAGCGTGTCCATGTTGGTTGTGTAGTCGGACTAGGCAATTCTGAAACAGCGCCGATACTAATTTAATAAAATGAAAAATGTTAAAAACAAAGAAAGTGCGTAGGAGATTTTACAGGAATTTAGTACGCAGACAAAGGGGATATTAACCTTTTCAATACTGATTCCCCCGATGGCATCGTCCGATGCACTGGAAAATGGACGAATCTATTTTCTATTTGAAGGGAGGTTTCGTGGTAATTTTATCCTACAGCCTCCATGGAGCTGTAGGATAAAATTATTGCTGATCGTTCTTTCCAATTTGTATATAATTTCTTTCCTGCTCAACGACTGCTGTTTCTTCACGCATCAGAGCGATGTTTCTGCCGAGTGATAATACATCGGGCTTGGAACAGCATTGACAGAAAAAACAGGGTTTCTGTGAATGGACATCACAGTTAAACTCGGAGATCTTCGGGCTGAAACGTCGCCTGCATATATACTTTTCTACCAAATATATGATTTTATATATAGACAGGCTCAAAATAGGAAAACGGTTAAAAACACGGTAACAGTACTGGGAATCCAGTTGCTTATTCCACGCAATATTACGGTGGAGATACCGTATTTACCTACCTTTCGTAATACCCACTTTTTTGTTCCATCTTTAGCAAACATAGAGGAGCTGATACTTCGTTTCACTCCTTTACACGAGAAGACTTTTGGGTGTGTGATACAGAGTATATCATTTTTTACATTTCCAGCCTGCATACTTATGGCTGTAGTTTGAAGATATTAACCCTTTACCCAACGTAACGGCCAAAACCGGCCAGCGCTATTCTCAAAAATCGCCAATTAATTTTCAAAATATTTTCATGTTTTGTCTCAAAAACATAGGTTATGACCCTCGTTGGAACGAGATCTCGAGCTCGTTCCAACGAGGGGTCATAACCTATGTTTTTGAGACAAAAAATGAAAAAAGTTAGTTATTCAAGAATTTTTTTTGCAAGTGTCGTCTGCTTTTCATGTTAGGTAAAGGGTTAACTAGTCTACCTTAATTCTTTACCCAACGTAACGGCCAAAACCGGCCAGCGCTATTCACAAAAATCACCAATTAATTTTCATTATTTTTTTCTTTTTTTGGCTCAAAAACATAGGTTATGACCCCTCTTTGGAACGAGCTCGTCGAGCTCGTTCCAATGAGGGTAATAACCCATGTTTTTGAGACCAAAAATGAATAAAATTAGTTTTTCAGGAATTTTGTTTGCAAGTGTCATCTGCTTTTCATGTCGGGTAAAGGGTTAAAACTGAGTCTTCTAAAACAAGCCATCTTCCATCAAGAACGACGCCATTTTGCAAAAGTTGGAATTGAATATCTGAATGCTTTCGTTTGAAAAAAATACCGCTTCACAACATTTGAGCACTCCTCTAGAAGTTTACATAGCGGATATGGAATGAGTGTTTTGGTCATACTCTATTTATGAAACGAATTTAAGAAGAGGCTCGGCAAAGCGAGAAATTCGTAGACGAGGTTCATAAATAGAGTATGACGAAAACACGAATCTCTGTTTATCATAGATAGATAGATAGATAGATAGATAGATAGATAGATAGATAGATAGATAGATAGATAGATATAGATAGATAGATAGATAGATAGATAGATAGATAGATAGATAGATAGATAGATAGATAGTTTATTGCAAAAACATCAAAAACAAGGCAGATTACATGTTACACAACTAACAGTACAGAACAATAATGCTAAGAAGATACTGAATTAATAATTATTTATTTATTTATTGATGTTTAAGGTCACATATTTATGCACAATGGCTAATCATGACCGTGACAGTTTTACGGGTGGAGGAAGCCGGAGTACCCGGAGAGAACCACCGAGCAACGACGAGCAGCTGCCAGCTCCCCAACATCGTAACTCCGCACTGCAGCTCAGGCAGGGTTAGATTGGTTGAAGACATGCGTACCATCGACGTTCAGTACGCCTTAATACACGGCGTCATCGTGCCCCCACGCGGGCAATAGAGATGAAGTGTCTTGCCCAAGGACACAACGCGGTTGCCGCAGGTGGGATTCGAACCGAGGACCTCTCGGCTTGCAGCCTGCACCGCTACCTACTGAGCCACCGCGCTCCCGAATTAATGATAATTGGTTATTTAAATGTTATGTGGAGGGTTTTTACAATGTGTCACTCCATTAAGTAGCCATAACATTTCTTCTGCTTCTGAAGAATTGAACGATCATATTGCAGATGATATTGCACAATAAGAAAGGTGAATTTCTCCGAACTGTCCATGTTGACGAAGGGCGGGTATTCTCTACTTATTTTGCCAAATGAATCAGTTCGGAGCCCTTCATTTTCCTTACACTCCATGACAAAGTGATATTCAGTTTCAATTTCGCCTACATTACATAAACGACATAGCCTTTCTTCTACAGGCAAGGGTAGTTGGATGTGCCTCCCTTTTTCAATCATCAGACAGTGGTTGCTTATGCGCAGCCGCGTGAACAAGTTCTTCGCTTCAGCAGATGTTGTGTACAGCAAATCATTTTCCAAGTTGAATGTTTCTCTAAACTTTCTATAGGTCCGTAATTTGTTTTTTTCTGACTTTTTTCTCGTCATTAAATATATCCGTAATGAAGCTATTAAAATGTTTACTTTTAAGGCTTCTGTGTATTTTGCCCGAATTCAAAAAACTTTGACTTGGTACTTGTCCCTCCCCCCCCCCCGGGGGGGGGGGGGGGGGTATGTGCGTTGCAATCAGCTGCAATATCATGATACTTTGATATCATTGAATCTGGCATTGTATACTTTTCAGATTCAATTCTAGATTCAGTGAGTAGTGATGAAGATGAGTCCACATATAATTTTGTTACATATTTCATCATTTGTATTGTAGCTTCTGTGTAGATAGGATAACGTCCAAGTTTGGCTCTGGCTTCGTGATTGGACGATTTCGTATTCACACCAAGTAGGAGTTTGCAAAATCTGAGATGAATTTGTTCGCACGGCGCCACGTCGCCTTGAGAATTACTGAGTTCAGACGCCCATATCTCACTGTCATAGAGAAAAATTGGCTTCATGAGGGAATCGAACAATTTCATGAAAATCGTTACCGGAGGGTTACACTTCCTCTTGAAAGTATTCTGTAGACTGTAAAGGACTTTGGCTCCTTTAGTTGCCAATACTTGTTGCGCAGTTTTCAGTTTCTCGTCACTTATGAAGCACAGGCCTAGATATGTGTATTGCCAAGCGTAACAAATTTTATCTGCACCTAAATAGAGATTTGGCAGAGTTGTAAATTTGTGTGAGTGAAAAATCATAGCTTTTGTCTTATCAACATTGACAGCGAGTTTATTTTTGGCCGAATATTCCTCCAATTTGTTTAATGCTACCTGCAGACCACGTCCATTGTCCGATACTAGTACCAAAACGTCTACAAAAAGCAAGTGGTTAAATGTAGTATTATTTAATTTCACCGGGAAACATTTCTCATTGAAAATTTGACCAATATCATCAATGAAAATTTTAAATAAAGTCGGCGAGATCACACAGCCCTGTCTGACGCCGATTGTTGATAACTGTGGGGGACTTATCCCGTGTTTGGTTCTTATTTGGTAATAGCTAGGTCATATAATGAATGTAGCACTCGTAACATATTACCATGAATGCCCACTCTGTTAAGTTTTTTAAACAATATATTCCTGTCCACTGTATGAAAGGGCTTTTTTAAAATCAACAAAAACGGCGTATAGAGGTCTTTTTGCCTTTTTGTATTTATTTATCGTTGTTTTCAAAAAGTGAGCACTGTCGATCGTACTACGGCCCTGACGAAAGCCAAACTAGTTATCACTGATTACGGAATTATCCTCGAGAAAGGTGTTAATTCTTTCATTCAAAATGTTATTAAATAATTTACCTAGTCCATTGCTTACGGCTATGGCTCTATAGTTATTCGGATCATATCTGTCTCCCTTTTTAAGTATTGTTGTTAATATGGAATTACTCCAAGCAAGAGATATATAATGATTTGACTCAAACACGTGGTTGAACAGTCTAACAATGTGAACAATCAAATAAGGGGTAACTGTTTTTAGTAGTTCATTTGATATATAGTCGCACCCTGGGGCCTTTCTAGTTTTCAGTCGTTTAACCGAATCCATTATCTCTAGAGCCGTCATAGGGCCATTATTTAGTGAATATTTAATATTTTGATTGCTTCCTCTCATGCCATCACTGATGGAATTTATCAATGCCCCAGGTCTACAGAGAAGAGAGTTGAAAAAATCCACAGTTCTGTCAGCATCCAGATCGTCAACCGTACTCTTAGTCCCACGCATTGTGTTAATTGTCTGCCAGTAGGTTTTTGGATCTGATGATGACAGACTTTCAAGTGTATCGTACATGCCCTTAACCCTTTACCTAACATGAAAAGCAGACGACACTTGCCAAAAAAATTCTTGAATTACTAATTTTTTTCATTTTTTGTCTCAAAAACATAGGTTATGACCCCTCGTTGGAACGAGCTCGTTGAGCTCGTTCCAACGAGGGGTCATAACCTATGTTTTTGAGACAAAAAATGAAAATTAATTGGCGATTTTTGAGAATAGCGCTGGCCGGTTTTGGCCGTTACGTTGGGTAAAGGGTTAAAATGCAACTTTGTTTTTCTCCTTATTGCTCTTTTATACGCTTTCTTAGCTGTAAAATTTTTCTGTATCCCTGACTTATCGTAAGGTGATCTCTGAAGAGATTTGGCAGCATTGTCCATAACACGTTTCAGATTTTTGCATTCGTGGTCAAACCAGGGCCTTTTAGATCTCTTGTTAACTTTAATCACAGGTATTCGTGTGGTAGCTGCCCTGTTAATTGTACACAGTATGTCGCTAAAATCTATCTCAGCAGCAGCCGTGCCACTTCTGTCGTGAGCATAGGGTTGCATAAGGAATTGTTGTTTTTTTATGTTTTATTTCATTGCTATTGAGTGTTTGGATAGCTTTCAATTGACTGTTTGATGTCCATTTAAGGGAAAATTTAGGCTTAGTATAAATATATTTCAAATTTACTTCGGGGGTGTAGAAATCACATCTATACTTGAGATGCAATGCCAATTGAGAGTGATCAGAGTATTCATTTGGCGCCTTCACACAAAAGTAATCTACATCCGATAAATACATATCGGGTATCATTATGTAATCCACAATACTTGCACCGTTATATTGGTATCTGGTGAAATTCCCCATGGAATCCCCAGGTGTTCTTCCGTTTACAATTCGAAGTTTAGTGGTTTGACAGGAGATAAGTTGCCTTCCGTAAGTATTTATTGTTTTATCTAAGCTGTGACGAACTTGACAGCTGTCAATTGTGTAGAAATATGACACACAGTTACCAAAACACACCTTTTAGATAGAAAAAAAGGGTTAAAGAATGGAATTTCACCTTGAATGCATTTGAATGTGACACGTCACAGCTGCACGCAGTCGTACATCATAACCACGACAAAATATAGTTCCATAATTCGGTGTTATAAATACTAATTTTCAAGTATTAACCCTTTACCTAACGTGAAAAGCAGACGACACTTGCAAAAATAATTCTTGAATAACTAATTTTTTTCATTTTTTGTCTCAAAAACATAGGTTATGACCCCTCGTTGGAACGAGCTCGACGAGCTCGTTCCATCGAGGGGTCATAACCTATGTTTTTGAGACAAAAAATGAAAAAAATAGTGAAAATTAATTGGCGATTTTTGAGAATAGCGCTGGCCGGTTTTGGCCGTTACGTTGGGTAAAGGGTTAATGCGTTTCTTATCGTTGGGATTTTAGTGAATGTTTATAACAAATAAAACCAGGCATCGTGGTTTGGGTGATGTTTTGAAATAGTTCTATTTACAGGCGCATTAATTTGACACAGATCTTTTCGGTGATAACTAATCAGAAAATGTTCTTTTGAAATTGACCACTCATATCAGCTAAAGGTGTTATCACTAAGTAATTATTATTGAAAATGTGAAACGGTAATAAGCTGAGAAAACGGAGAAGTCATATGGTAAATATTATTATGCCTCGAAGTTAGTTTGTCCAATTCGATCGCTGGAATACCATCTAAGGGTTCCGCTGTGTCACGTAACTCACCTGATGTTATTTGATATCGGGTGACTATTTTGAAGCATTTTCACTCACTTCGAAATTTTCAAAATTTGAATTAAAACGAAATAAGAGAATGTAAGTACCGGTACCAAAAATATTTTCAAGGTACCGAATTTATTGGTTTAATACATTAAATATTTTAAAAAAATGGGCAGAACATATTATTTATTGCCCCAAACGTTCTTTGCTGTTTTTAGGACTCTATCGATTTTTTACCGATGCGAACACTTTGTCTGCAGTTTACTCGACAGTTTAAAAGTGATTTTTTGAAAGGACTTTGTTAACCAATTTCAGGTGGTAATGGCATTAAATGTAGGTTGATATTTCAGATATGCTTGTAGCGATAAGTTTTATGTTGTAAACAAATATCGCACTTCGAACAGGGTCGATTGTTTATTGTCACCATGGATACGTACCGGTGCAAGTTACAGTTGGTGATTCTGTGCGGTGCTGTCAATAGCGGTTTCTAAAAAATAAACGTCTGGTCGTTCTTTATTCCTCGTGAAAAATTATTAATACTTTGATTTACATGGACTTTGTACATAATACATATGTTACGTGGCGTATGGATGGGTGATACATTTCCATACAAGGTTTGGCTTCGTCTCACCTGATATGAAATCCCATCGCCTTGTATGTAAATGTATCAGCCAGCTACACGCCATGTATCTTATATTATCAACCTTTAAGCAGAACATTCATTACCGTAAAGTTTACTGTATAAGTAACGGTAATTGGTTGGCAGTACTTTTTTCGTTATTTTAAGGGTAATTTTTACAATGTATTGGCGTTTGAACAACTGGTCAGAGGATTGTCTCGATTCAGGCTTCATCTACTGATACCCGTATAACATTAAATACTTCCCCCCAACGAAGGAATCGATAGAGCAAGTTGTTAAGAAAGGGAGCTTCGGTATGTAAAGTTTCTAGAAAGCATGGTTCCATGTAACGTGGAACTACCCATTGTTGGGTGGAAGGCGATGGAGAGGAACCTGTTTAATCTGCGATTAAACTTCCTCCAAGTGTGTAAGGGGTCGTCTTGATTGAGTTATTTGAGTATAATGCCGACAGTTTGCAAATTCCCGTTTCCGTTTCTCAAGATTTCTGCAACACATCACGCAGTTGGGAGCTCGGTGGCTCATTGGTTTGAGCTATTGGACTTAAGAGAGAAATGTTGTCGGTTCGATCCTGGGCTGCACCATCTGCGTCCTGTCCCTGTACAAGACACTTAATTCCAGTTGCCAAGAGGGAGCATGGTGGCGCAGTGTTTTAAAGCTAACTGCACTTCGATAGTACACATGCCGTCAACAGCTGCTCGTCCTGCTTGGGCGAGGTTAGTGAGTTGGAAAGTCAGAGAGTTACTCGTCGCTGCTAGGTGGTTCTCTTCCGATACTCCGGCTTCCTCCGCCCGTACCATTGCCCGTCACGATATGAGCCCATCTGTTGAAAGTGTTGTTAAACCCAAATAAAGAGATAAATAAATTACCCTATACTGGTAATACGGCTAAGGGACTGGAAACCAGGTGGCGGTGGTACATTTTGCGAAAATGGCTGTTACTACCTTGAGGTACAGTACCATTCAGGGCGTTAGGTTTGAAGTGTACAATATATATATAGTCGCAGTGGACTGGTCGCAATCAACACGTGGGCAGTGATGACCACGCATGCCTTAAGCAGATAATAAAAATCATCATGAGCAAATTTTTAAATAAGGAAGCACCGGGTTGAACCGTAATTAGTGTTTGCAATCCAATATTATTGCGTCCGTGGAAATACTGGCCACCCCGTGGAAAGTGACAAGTTCACGGCGGTCGTTCTCTACATCATATAAGAACCAATGAAGGTGGCCTGATGTTCAGTGAAACATTTCAAAATGGTCTCTTGAATTCTTGTCTTTTCAAAATGGCGTCATGCTTGTCGAAAATGCATTGTTTTATAAGAGTAATTTATTAAAGTAGAATAATTACTAATTAATAATTTTAACTTGTAGCCATTAAGCTGCAGGTTAAAGATATTAATTCTTTACTCTTTATGACGTCTGAAAAGACTTCCGACGTAATGCCGAGAAACAAAATGAATATGCGTTCCTTGGTTTTGCTTCAAGATTAAATAACATTAGGCAGCTTTGTCAAATGTAGTCTAATGCGATAATTTCAGTGTGGCTTAGTGCAGCAGACGTACCGGCACCCAGTTGCCAATCTTTTGACATAATTGTTTCTCAGTGCAAGGCGGGTATTAATTAAAGCAATGTTTCACCAATGAATCTGCGGGTTCAACTGAAATTCAATTGACTAATAGTCATTGCGAGTATTTCGTACTATTTTCAAAGGACTCAAGACCTGTGATATGCATGGTAATTCCACTACCCCAGTGTTTAGTCGTCATCCCCGCTTAACGACGTGCTGTACATTCACTTGATAGAAAGTGAATGAATATTTATTATTTATTGAGGTTTAAGGTCACATATTTATGCACAATGGCTAATCATGACCGTGACAGTTTTACGGGTGGAGGAAGCCGGAGTACCCGGAGAGAACCACCGAGCAACGACGAGCAGCTGCCAGCTCCCCAACATCGTAACTCCGCACTGCAACACAGGCACGGTTAGATTGGTTGAAGACATGCGTACCATCGACGTGCAGTACGCCTTAGTACACGGCGTCATCGTGCCCCCACACGGGCAATGGGGATGAAGTGTCTTGCCCAAGGACACAACGCGGTTGCGGCAGGTGGGATTCGAACCGAGGACCTCTCGGCTTGCAGCCCGCACCTCTACCTACTGAGCCACTGCGCTCCCAATTTAATGAATGAATGGTGTCCTATCAGAACGTAGTCTTCCCAGCAAGCTCTAGGCAAACCCGGAACCCTTTGAACCACAGCGGTCGCTTTTCCGGCCAGGAACATGATACGCCATAACGTCATCAAATAAGATGTTTTTTCCATAAATGTGTGGTAAACCAATCAGTATTTTCAACGTGCAGCCCGAGACTGGACGTTGAAAATACTGAGTGGTCTACCCCAAATAATGAATATGAACTCTTCTAATTGCTGCCATTGAACTGGCATGGAAGATACCACTAGAGTTCAAAGGGTTACGTTCCACAGAACACATTAAATATGCAGCCAGGTATAAAGAAATATGACTTAAATTTATCAAAACTACATCTTTGTAAGAATGGTCGCATCCATTCGCGCGTTCCTCCAGAATGATAACCACATGATATCCAGGGCTGACTTTGAAGACAATCAGCACCGGGACAATTTCAGAATGACTCCGATTTACAGTCAAACTGATCATCTCTGCAGGATAAAATAATATTGATTAAGCTATCCTCGATAGCGTCATCTAAATCAAATTAATTTGCTTTATTATTTAGTAACCTTTCTGCTCCCTCTCATGTTTACAAATGAAAACATCATTCCAAGAAAACATAGAATCAATCAAGCCAATCAGACATGTTCCATGACAAACTTATTTGAGGAGAGTTTTTACTGCTGTTTTAATTGCTCTCTTCTTTTGTGATTTTTCCCCAGGACTTGTGTTTGGTAAACATTTCTTCTTGTAATGCTTTGTTGCAATGTCTCGACAGAACTTCGTTTAATATATTCTCCAAATCAATTGAGCAATCATTTTTCGTAGACGTGAAACTTCACTAAAACAATCGAAGTGAATCTGATTTGTTAGATATCAAAGTTTAACCCTGCGCCACTAACATTCTTTTAGTATCATCTAAAACAATCATACAGAGAGGAAGTGCGAGAGCGTGGTGGCTCAGTTGCTACGGTAGACTTTAACCCTTTACCTAACATGAAAAGCAGACGACACAAGCAAAAAAAAATTCTTGAATAATTATTTTGTTTCATTTTTTGTCTCAAAAACATAGGTTATGACCCCTCGTTGGAACGAGCTCGACGAGCTCGTTCCAACGAGGGGTCATAACCTATGTTTTTGAGACAAAAAATGAAAAAGTAATGTAAATTAATTGGCGATTTTCGAGAATAGCGCTGGCCGGTTTTTGCCGTTACGTTGGGTAAAGGGTTAAACGGAAAGGTCAGCGGTTCGAACCTAGCCAGGGCTAACTACGTTGTGTCCTTGGGCAGGGCACCTAATTCCGATTGCCCAAGTGGGGGAATGGTGGCGCTGTGTACTAAGGTGCACTACACGTCGTCGTTGCACTTGGCTTCAACCAGTGCTAACCCTGCTTGTGCGGAGTTAGTACGTTGGAGTGTCTGACGGTTGACGGTGGTTCTCTTCCTCCACCCGTGCAACTGTCCGACACGCGGTCACCCTTAGTGTCGTTAAACCCCAGTAAATAAATAAATAAATAAATAAATAAATAGAGTGGAAGTGAGCAAATATCTTCGCGTTTTAGTGGGGTTGTTATTTATTTATTTATTGGTGTTTAGGGTCACATACTTATGCACAGTGCCTAATCGTGACCGTGACAGTTTTACGGGTGGAGGAAGCCGGAGTACCCGGAGAGAACCACCGAGCATCGACGAGCAACTGTCAGCTCCTCAACATTCTAACTCTGTTCAAGCTCCGCTCAAGCAGGGTTACAGCGGTTGAAGACATGTGCACCATCGACGTGCAGCACGCCCTAGTACACGGCGTCATGTAGGCAACTGGGATAAAGAGCCTCGCCCAAAGACACAACGCGGATCGTCCCGGATGGGGAGCGAACTCGGGACCTCTAGGACAGAAGTCCAACAGTCTACCACTGAGTCAACGCCCTCCCAAGTGGAGTGGTGGGGATATGCAACATAGTGGATCTCCAACGATTCCTAGGTTTATATCGAAATCTGCAAAACGATTTCAGTAAATTAGATCTGGACAAAGCTTTAAAATTCGTTATTAACCCTTTAGCCCAACATAACGGCCAAAACCGGCCAGCACTATTCGTAAACATCGCCACCATTCAATTTTCATTATTTTTGCATTTTTGTCTCAAAAACAGAGCTTATGACCCCTTGCAAATAAAATTCTTGAATAACAATTTTTTTTTTGCATTTTTGTATCAAAAACATAGCTCATGCCCCCCATCCCCCACCCCCACCCCCATTGGAATGAGCTGGACGAGCTCGTTCTAATGATGGGTGTAACAACCAGTAGTGTAATAATCAACCAGTAGTGTAATATTAACCAGTAGTGTAATAAAATTAACCAGTAGTGTAATAACCAACCAGTAGTGTAATACAAATCAACCAGTAGTGTAATAACCAGTAGTGAAATAAACTTAACCAGAAGTACAATAAACATCCATGAAAACCAACAATTTTTCAACAAAATTTGAAAAATGTTTGGTGTGGCTCAAATCATAGTTTGGGTACATCTTGTCGATTTTTAATCATTTTATCGTACACTTAAAGGCGTTTTGCAGGTCAAACATCATTTCGTGGGTTCAATACGGCGAGGAGAGGTATTTTTATGATTTTTATGTGATGTGCGTATTTTTGGTGTTTAATGTCACTTTCTGCATTGTGGCTTTATGTAAATTCAAAGTTGGCCAATTATTTATAGTAATAATGTGCTTTTGAGAGATTGCTTACCCCAGGCATAAGTTGTCAGTTTCTATCATACCAGAAAACTTATGGGTGATAAAGTGTGGTATTCAAGGACTAGAATTGTGTGATCTCAAGCGTTGTCTACACTTATAACTTTAAAACGGCCCCGGCGAATCTCTGAAGGTCTCTCTCACATCCACCCATTTCAGTCGCTGTATCATTATGTGTGGCTTTTCAAGTTAGTTGACAGTTTGTAATCCCAAAATTCGTTTTTCTTCTGGGAGTGGTGCTCATCATATTCCTTGAGCATATACGCTCTACCATATTTTACGAAGGTGTGTTGGGATGGGTGGGGTGGGGGAGGGATAGTTGGGTATTTACCTAAAATCTGCGATCAGTAATTTTTTTTCCATCTTGAAGGAGGAGGTCGGTAAGAGAGTAGAGGGTGTCTAAGGCGAGGTGAATAGGGTGGGTGCTCTGAAGGTCCACTGCCATTTCCGTCTACCATGTCAAGTGATTGTTATTGATTGCCAATGGTAGACAGCTATTCAGATCCTGTGATGATTTACATTTAATGAAAAAAGCCTGCACTCATTCAACATGTAGAAAATATTGTTTCAGCAGAATTCCTTGATGGGTTAACACTACTCTCATACTACATTACAAGTATGCCGTGTGAATAAATTACCCTCATTTGGGGAGAGAATGAGGGAGGCACAAGGGGCAAGTCACCGGATCCAGGGACCCCATGTGTGTTGTTATGGTCGACCCCGTGAGCGGCCATGTTGTGACGTCATTCATATAGGGATATATGAACTAATAGAATTAACACTTCTTTAAGCCAATGAGATCGATATTCCTTTACACCGGGCAAAAGTTAACTAAAATCGTATAAGGTCAACAATAAGATACCCCCCCCCCCCCCCCACCGTAAAGGTAGACGCGTAAAGCGGGAGGTGGGGATGTGGGAGACCTTTAGTGATCTGTCAGGGCCGTATTAAATATTATAATTGAAGAAACACTCAGAGGACACGTCCTTGATATACTTCAGCACCTGTAAGTTACTTTGACAATTTATTCTGTTATCATGGAACCTGACAATTTATGCCTGGGGTAAGAAGACTCTCAAAAGCACAACATTATCATAAATAATTGGCCAACTTTGAATTTACATAAAGTCACATATGCAGAAAGTGACCTGAAACACCAGAAAATACGCACATCACATAAAAATCATAAAAACACCTTTTCTCGCCGTATTGAACCCACGAAATGATGTTTGACCTGCAAAACTCCATTAAATGTACGATAAAGTGATTAAAAATCGATAAGATGTACCCAAACTATGATTTGAACTACCCCAAATTTATTTCAAATTTTGTTGAAAAATTGTTGGTTTTCATGGATGTTTTTTACACTACTGGTTAAGTTTATTACACTACTGGTTATTACACTACTGGTTGATTTGTATTACAATACTGGTTGATTATTACACTACTGGTTGTTACACCCCTCATTAGAACGAACTCGTTGAGCTCGTTCCAATGAGGGGACATAAGCTATGTTTTTGACGCAAAAATGCAAAAAAAAAAATGTTATTCAAGAATTTTATTTGCAAGTGTCGTCTGCCTTTCGTGTTAGGTAAAGGGTTAACGGGGAACAAGTTGGACATTCTGTTTGCTATATGATCCAAGAACGCCACAACATATACTTAAATGAAACAACAACAACAAAAAAAAACAAAACAAGAAGTGACTTCTATAAGGACTGATTTCACTACAACATAAGATGCGTTGTTTGTCCGCCAAATCCGTGTTAGGAAAATGTTCGCGATAAAGAATAGACCGCGAAGATTTATTGACAAAATTCAATAAAATAATTTTCAAATAAACTGCAGAGACAACATATCGCCCCTTGAGTTGCAATGTGTTCTATGTGCCAGTAGGCGCCCAGTAATCACCTAGAATACATTGCAACTCAGGCGACGATATGTGTGTCATAACTCGTCCCTCAAGTCTAAATTTATGGTTATTCGTTTGATGGGCAGCGCATCACTATTTTTAGTAACCTGAAGACTGAAGAAGGGTCTAAATTAAATTCAATTTTAAGGCACCAGAACGCTGACGGGGGGGGGGGGGGGGGGGGGGGGAGAGAGATTAATAGTGTTTATTGAAGAAAACCCAAGACACAGGAAATGAGAGTACACTAGAGAAGAGTGTTAACCAGTCTGATTTTCTTCACTGCAGCACTTCATAGAAAATTTTTTAAAGAAATAATTTTTTTGTAGTTTTAAAGTTTTCTGAAGATATATTTTGAGTGGCTTTACATGGTATAAACGTGAACCTGAGTAAAGGCGTACCGAATATTTGAGATATGTGTTCTTATTCAACCCTTTACCCAACGCAGACGATATCAAAATTTATTATTTTAAATTCCATTTTTTTTCAAATTTTTCAAACAATTTCAACAAAACCATATCATGTGACCCAGCGTTGGAACGAGCTCGATGAGCTCGTTCCAACGAGGGGTCACATGATATGGTTTTGTTGAAATTTTTTGAAAAATAATATTTTTTCAACTGCTGAATTTGCATATTACGCGGGCGGATGCGCGCGATTCGCTAGATAAAGGGTTAAAACACTGAAGCACCCGCGGATTGTCATTTTATTCTAGTTTAGATCTCATGAAGTGTGTAGAAAAACATCAGAATCGAAAACAAGGGCGTCCCGAAAATTATTGGGGGGGGGGGGGGGGGAGGGGGGAGGGGCAAAATATTTTTTTCTTTTCCGATGGGAACATTTTCGTCTGGATGGGATCTTTGATATCGATTTGCTCTCACTAGTACTCTTTTACAAGTCTATAGATCTGACGCTTGCAATTATGTCTCACACAAAGTCTGTCTGTAGTACCTGACTTGTCCTGTTAGTGTCCAGTAAGACAAAGTTGGAGTATCCTTGCGGCTCGTGTTAAATGAATAAATAATTTGCGTCACCACTACTACTATATGTATATTTTATTTATCAACAAGTAAATTTACAAGAAATCTTAACTATAATCCTGACGGAAGGCATGCCTTGCTGATGTAGTTGGCCTATTTTATCACTACTTGAGCCACCACAATCAGAACAAATCAGGTTTACGAACTTCATGCCCAATCGGTTATCTTCGCGAGTCCCACACTGCAAAAAATATAGGTTCTCTTTAGAACCAAAACTGGTTCTAATCTTGTCCCTGAGATGGAACCAGTTCTGTTTAAACAGTATTTATTTCAAATCAAATAAATTTATAAGGATTAACATTAAATATTAACAGGATTAAATATAAATTGAGGGGGTTTCAGTCGTAAGTTTAGAGCTTTTTTCGAGGTTGTCTCAAATCATTATTAAGCAAAGGAGATATGAACAGTTGGCATATCGAAACAGTTTTGGTTCTATACAGAACCAAAACTGGTTCGACATGCCAACTGTTCATATCTCCTTTGTTTCAAAATGTTTGGCGACTGTGTTGAATAAGCTCCAAGTTTACTGCTGAATCTACTTCATGTAATATTCTGTTAAAATTGAATGCTGATCTTGGTAAATTTATTTGATTAATTTTATGAAATAAATACTGTTTAAACAGAACTGGTTCCATTTCAGGGACAAGATTAGAACCAGTTTTGGTTCTGAAGAGAACCTATATTTTTTGCAGTGCATGATTGTAAGCAGGTTTTCAGTCTGTGAACTATCGTTGTAAACCTTTAGGTAACGTAACGATTAGGGCCCTACAAGTCACGTATTTGCGCTTCGATTCGAATCTCGAATCGAATCGAGTGTATTATTCGAAATCGAATCGAACCTCGAATCGAATACGGGCGTCTTGAAGTCTCGACTGATAAAATATTCCAACTACATCGTAAGGATTTTTGTTCAAAAACAGAAACAAGTGCGAGAATTCTGTACTGGACACACCACGGAACTAGCCGCTAGCAAACGTGAGCTCATCGCCGATATTGCTTGGGAACTTTAAATTTGCTTTCAGCAGTAGCAGTGACGAAATAAATACTGTTTAAACAGAACTGGTTCCATCTCAGGGACAAGATTAGAATCAGTTTTGGTTCTAAAGAGAACCTATATTTTTTGCAGTGTACAGACACGAAGCGAAATTCCATTGAAAAGATTCGAAGGGAAACGAATCGGACAGCCGATTTCGAATCGAATTGAATACCAACTTAAGATTCGAAATGGAATAGAATCTCGAAGTAACGATCATATCCGACTAGTGCTATTCTAAACATAAGCAAATCAAAGAGTATTATATTTTGTATTTTTACTTCCAAAACGAAGCTTATGACTTCCAAGCAGACCAAACTTGAGGAACACTGTTTCAGTGCGCATGCGCATTGCGAATTCTTAGGGTGACAGCTAGCTATTTCCATCGTCAATTTCACTCACAAGAAATACCTTCATTTCTATGGTGGAACGTGGTTGCTATGAAACTATATGGCATCTAATAGATGAGGGTGTGTTCGGGAGGTCTGTTAGAATAAATGAGAGTATACCTAATTACCAGCTGAACCAGACAACCACATAAAATCACCAAAACACTCCCCCCCCCAAAAAACACCGATTTCGGTTTCCCCCAGACCCTTCTTTGTAAGAATACGTAGTGATATAGGACTTTGCGTCTATCGTTTCCTTGTATAAGAGTATCTTTGCTGGCTCGAATTCGTCCAGCATCTTCGACTTCTATCTATCCCTGTCTTCCTACTACCTGTTTGTCTGGCTCCTAGAATCCTCGGCTTCTACCAATGTCGGCCTAAGTTCAGCTACTCCTACCCTAGCATTTGATCTGGTCCAAGCAACCACCAGCGGTCTGTCTTCTTGACCAGTCAGACTGCATCATTCCCGTAGCCTATATCCGCCTATAAGAGTTACCTTCCTTGAGTAAGACGAAGACATGTAAGTTTCCTAGGTCTGAAAGTTTATCGCGTAGTGACTGGGACAAGAATCACTGGAAAGGATTATAACATATAATTATTGATTGTTATCGAAAGGATATAAAAAGTATCGCTTGAACGTTTCTGTGAAGAGTGTATTTTTAAGCTTGATTGGGCGTTCTATCATACACTTATTCTTTTAACCGAAGAAGGAGAGACACGTACCTCTCTACAGTTTTTCATAAACTTGCTGCATAATTACACAATATTTTTAGAGAAATTTATTTGTATTGCGCAAATGAATTCCATCTTCAACCGGGTAGGTCTATTTCCGTTACTTCGTGCATCTCTCAGTCGTCGGAATAAAACGTGATTGAAGTATGGGAAAGAGACCAACCCGTTACCAGACCATAACGTACACACAAAATAAAGAGTGATTAACCCTTTATCTATCACGGAAGCCAGGCTACACATGCAAACAAAATTCTTGAATAACTTTTCTTTTTCATTTTTTTGCGTCAAAAACATAGCTTATGACCTCACATTGGAACGAGCTCAGAGAGCTCGTTCCAATGAGGGGCCATAACATATATTTTTGAGACCAAAAATGAAAAAAACATTAAAATTGAATTGTGATTTAACTGGCCCGTTTTGGCCGTTGTGTTGGGTAAATGGTTAATGGGGGAAAGTACATTCGCACGCTGTTTTTTCCGCAGGAAATGAGTTACGAAAATGGTGCAGTTTTAGAGGGACAAAAGTGCACTTACTCAGCGCGCTATTGCTCCAAAATAGTGTACAATACAGTCACAGGACTTCTAGTTCCAACTGTATCTGCGATATCTTATTTAACCCTTTGAGACTTTAATTATCCTGACGTTGAAACGTCATTGGGAATTCAGTTTCTTCAACGTTGTTCAAAATGCGACGTCAGACGTCAGAATGTACAATTATTAAGATACTAGCGGGTGTTACCCGGCGTTGCACGGGAGAAGATGGCTATATCAGCCGTTTTCGAAATAGAAGGTCAAGGTCACCAATTTCAATGTCAAGGTCATCCCGCACGGGCACCCCGATAAAGTCAAAATGATCGATGGGTCAATATACCCGCACATATGAAATTTTAGCCCAATCGGCCCAGCCGTTTTCGAATTAAAAGGTCATGGTCACCAATTTCAAGGTCAAGGTCACCCCGCACGTACACCCGAATAAATTCAAAATGATCGATGGGTCAATATACCCGCACATATGGAATTTTAGCCCGATCGGCCCAGCCGTTTTCGAAATAAAAGGTCAAGGTCACCAATTTCAAGGTCAAGGTCCCCCGCACGGGCACCCCGATAAAGTCAAAATGATATTATATTGATATATGAACAAAATATTATTGTGTCTGACTGAATATGAAATATAAGGTTGGAAAGTGTTGAATTTTGCTCTGGTATCCTCATTTATTGAAAACCCCGATAGTGGCTTCTAGCACTCAACCAGTTAAGAAGTCTTGATAGCAGGATTATATTAGTATTTTAAGCTGCGATAACATTTGGCTCAACAGTTGTCACTGAGCACTATTCGGGAGAAAATAGGAATGGAGATTAAAACTTAAAAAAATCGAAAAATAATAACAAAACAAATGACCACAAAGCATCGACGCGCTGTTTGATTTCGTACGCCATAAGACGTACAAAAGTATCAACGCGCTGCTTGATTTCGTACGTCATAAGACGCTAAAGACGTACAAAAGTATCAACGCGCTATTTGATTTCGGACGTCATAAGACGTACACAAGTATCAAAGGGTCAAGAGGGCTATACTGGTTTCAGGCCTAACAGCGTCGAATTACTTTCAGAATTTGGTCACTGACCTGAGAGCTTGGATTATAATATGTGGCGTGACACGCAGCGGTATAGTCATGCGTAGGAGGGAAGGGTGGCTCCCTCCTCCCCAACTTTCCCCGAAAAATTTCAACCCTGTGTACATTCATGCATGAAATACCTAAAACTGCTTCATGTATTCTCATCCTGGTATCCCTTGGACTATTTTCTATGGTTATTGTTCCACTTTCTGTGTATTTAAGGTTTCAAAAAGTACCCAGGGTGGTCCATGTGTTTTGAGAAGTCAATTTCTTTTTCCAAAGAAGACCCGGGACCGTCACCTGTGGAATGCGCAATCTTAACCCACCATGAGGTGAAATGAAGGTAGGGGATAAACTATTTTGTCCCTCCCCCATCATTTGGCCTGACGCGCCTCTTGTGTGGTGACAGGAAAGAACGATGTCGGTTGTTTCTAAGCTGTAAATATTTCCTCAAACCCTCTACATACAGTTTCTTATCATATAATTACATCACTTTAATTCTGCTTACTGCACCTCATGGAAATCAGCGAGAACATTTCTTTTTCAAATTTGCCGTGTACCATAGAATCAAGAAAGGACGCTGGCTTTATTTACAATGGCATAGCGGGGGTTTGAACCCACACCGGGAAATCGGCCGAGTGGTGTGCGTGGTTGAGTATAGTTTCGCAAGGTGATTGTTGCTGAAGAAAACTCTCTCGGTGCGGATTCCACACACACTTTTATTCAGTGTCCCACGCCTCAGTGGCCGAGTTGTTTGAAACTTTTTAGCCTTGCGCTGGTACCACATTGTACAGGGGCTAAAGTATTACTGGTCTTCTCACCAACTCAACACAGACTCACGCATGTTCTGTGGATGATTTAAAATAGAGCCAACACCTTTCAACATCACTCTTCATGATAGGGTTAAAACAAATAAAAATTGAACGAAGTCATAGACCAGAACACGCAACTGCAATGCAACTTTATTGCCTCTAATACGCTCACGGTTTTATATAGAATTTCATCAACATTTATCACCGAGTCTCAGGGGATTCTATTGTAAAAGACCATAAAATGTTACCCTTTTATGGTTGTGATTTTTTAGTATTCATTACAAATTATCTTGTTATTCCTCTTTCGTCACATTTTATGAGGTTTCTGGATTATATCATTCCCTTATTTAGGATTGTTCAAAGCCGCCAGCTAATGATAGTCAATTTTTGATGCAGTAATAACTTGTTTGATATCAGAATACCAATCAAAAATTTAAAACTTCGTATTCCATTCTATTTTGCTGTTCAAAGCTCGTTTATTGTTCGGGAAATAAATTGTTAGTATTGATTGATCGTGTTTAATAAGACCGGTTCGTGGGTATAGAGAAGTTGAACCCCCTACTGGATCCAAAAGTACATAATCTAGTTTGCGCACCATCCCGGACACCTCTTAAGTAGACATGTCAGAATCACTGGAAATAAATCGATGAAGATAGGAAAAGTCACAGATGTAGACAAATAACCAGGCCCAAAACATCTTTGAAGACCATACAACGTCAGTGCACGAAAGTCACAAGTTGACTGAAACTCATGAATCAATAAAAAGATACTCAAGTAAAATCCAGTCTGGACATTATGCATCCAATGTTTCATATTGCGGAGGATGCAGTCGCTTGCTTTATGGAGGGGGTGGTATAATACATTAACACCCACAAATGTATCGTATTAAATGGAATATAAGTTGACCAACTGACAAAACCATAATTTTTGTTATTTAAAAGAATCCTTCCTTATGCTTCATCTATCAGTAGTATGAAATGTGGTTTTCAGGTCTGGATAACCTCCATGGGTGCCTCGGAAATGACACGTGACCCAGTTACGTCGTGTTGGGTTGTCATGCTAACCCGCATCAGCGCCAGTATAATGGTAATGACGTCACATTCGCATTGCGTGTTGCCTGGATGATACCTATCAGTTGGAACAGTTTTGCTTTTTGTTACTATATTTAGCTTTTGATTGATTGATCTGGATAAATGAAATATGGCTTATGCTGTTCGAAACAAAAACAAGAGTATCCAGAGTAGGATTAGAACTAGCCTGACAGACCAGAAAAGCTAAATATAGTAACAATAATCAAAACTGTTCCAACCGATAGGCTTTTCTACTCTCGGGAGTGTAGTCCAAAAAAAAAAAACGATTAGGGATGGATAGACAGAAAAAGGTAACGGAGATAGACGCATATCAGAGGATTGTCAAAGAATCCGAACTACTAAAACCTTGTCGGGTCTATTTGGGTAATTCTACACAGTAAACGAGGTATTTCGGGGAAATCCAAATCTGCAAACTACTCTTATACAAAGGAGCGCACCCACCAAACATACCCCCGGTCCTATTAGAGGGTTTTGGGTCACATAGCAACCACGTGCTACTACAGTAACCATGTATACAAAATGGACGACGGAAGCAGGTATCACCCTAGAAACGGAAGTTTAGTGTTATGGGAAGAGCAACCACTCAGTGGAGCGCCTGATCGACCCTCGGCATGGGAAATCAAATTGACAGAGACAGACTCAAGGTGCAGAAAGGGCATCATCAATCAATCAATCACATTTTTTTTCTCTCTCTCACTCTTTTTTATTGCGAAGTTAGATTTTCTTGTATATATTTTTTACATTTCTCTCATTTGTTTTTTTTTCGCCATTGTATTGATTTTTTTGTATCATGTTAAGGGATCGGACGGTATACTAAGTGGAAAGCACTTGTCCTCCTATCCCAATTTGCAATATCTTTTGGCAAATAAAAATATATTTAACCTACCCTTACAACACGCGCTGCGCCAGCACACAGACACTACGTATCACTATGGTAATGACGTTACAAAATGGCCGATCACGCAGGCTACCATGACAACCCAACATGACGTAACTGGGTCACTTGACATGACGTCACTTCCGAGGTCCCCCACCAAGGTTCCCCACCAAGGTCCCCAGAACTGACATGAAAGCTACATTGCATACTACTCATATCATTCTTATGAACGAACTCGTGTCGACTAAACAAATTAACCCCTTACCCAATGTAACGACAAAACCGGCCTGCGCTATTCTCAAAAATCGCCAATTAATTATCATTATTTTTTTAAATTTTTTGTCTCAGAAACAAAGTTCATGATCCCTCGTTGGAACGAGCGCGTCCAGCTCGTTCCAACAGGGGGTCATAACCTATGTTTTTGAGACAAAAAATGGAAAAAAATTAGTTATTCAAGAATTTTTTTTTTGAAAGTGTCGTCTGCTTTTCATGTTAGGTAAAGGGTTAACTTGAAGGCGAGAATTCACTGGCTTTATCTAAAGACTATGCCATAGTTTTTCTTTCCTCTCTTCTTATCCGAGAATTCACGAGCATTTCCGTCCAATGTAATTTTCTACATTTGACGAAATTAGCTTTCTCAAAAGGATAAATGTGAAATTTATGTTCACGCGGGCCTATTTACAGCGTAGACGTCAAAGAAATATATTTCAGTTTGCCTTTGTCGATAAACGTGTTGTGGGTTTTCTTGTTTATGTTTACCTTTTAGGTTTTTGAGCAATGTTAATATTTTATCTTTTTCATCTCTTGGTTTTCCACATTCACTGTTTTATTGCGCATGAACTTATTTCAGTAGTAATTTCAATAATTATATCTTTACGTTTTTTTTTTCTTTTTCTTTTCTAATGCGTTTTTAAAGTACATACAACATTTGTATCACGATCTGTTTGCCTGCAATACTCTGTGCAAACAAGAATTCGATATCTCGGAATGACATTTTGAACCAGGTTGTCAGTTTTGCCTCCGAACATTCTATTTTCTATTGACTTTAATTTTGGGTATCAATTACTATTATTCACTAATTTGAAAACAAATCGATGCTCGTAGTATTTCTCTAGTAACCAAGTGCCCTCATCCCATTTTATCAGCTCCGAAGGTCCATGTAGGACCTCAATTTTTTCCAACATGTCGAGCGATAGTTAAACTTTTCTGACAGTTTCCTCTGATCATCATTGACCGGTGTAACAGGAATGGAAGTCCGTAGGAAAATTAGTCCCTCTGGACTATTATTCCGCGGAATTATAGTCCTAGGTCTAACATTTCTAGGAATAGTAGTCCACCGGACTACTATTCCTAGAAATGTTAGACCTAGGACTATAATTCCGCGGAATAATAGTCCAGAGGGACTAACGTTCTCACGGACGTCCATTCCTTTCACACCGGTTCGAACTTGAAATTTTATTCAATAAACTTCTTTCAAACGATAGTAAACGCAACGAAACAGGCTAAAAAACTTCGTTTATTACTATTATTTTAAAGAATTACTTTCCGTTTAACGAAAGTAATTCTTTAAAACATTAATAATACACGAACCTTTCGTTTACATTTCTACCCGATAACCATGTACATTTTCGTATATTATATTATATTCGTACATTAAATTCGTCTTGTTCGAATTCGTCTTGTTCGAATTCGTCTTGTTGAAATGACCATTTTCAACATTTATCTTGTTGGGATTCGTTCTATTGTGAATAAACCAAAACATAAAACACAATAAACAGAAAAATTAGTGCCAGTTGAAACAGAGGGCGGCTATTTGAAATCTTTCGAATTCCAGCTTATAAAAAAATAAACATACATGAGATTCAGTTCTGTGGACATTTGAATTGCCAGGGTCGAGTTTGCCCAAACAATGTATAAGCCAAAGTCTCACCCAGGGACGTGGCTAGAGGTTTCCGATTGGGAGGGGGAGTAGGGTAGTGAGTTTCCAACTAGGGGGGGGGGGGGGACTGGGAGGGGGACCCCCTTCCCTAGTTGGAAATTCACTACCGAAAAAAAAATTGAAAATGAAGCCATGAAAGGGGACATAAAATTGATTCTTGTAACTGAAATGCCAACACATTTATGGTAGAATTCTCAGGTTATTATTATTTTGTATTATCCTGGAATTCAATATGTGCTAAACAAATGCTCAAGCTGAGAACTTTGAGCAATTCACGCTCTCCTAACATTAAATCAGATCTTTTGCAGGAATGATAAATTTTCGATGTTTCATTTTGTAACTGTGAATGATGGAATTAACTCAGGATAACGATTTTACATGGTGTGATTTTCTTGAAGTGCATTTTGAGGATTTTTTTTATTACAAAAAGTAAACGTACTCTAGAAATCTCGTACCGACTGACATCATGCATACTTATGAAGCTCGATATTGCGTACACTGTAGTTGTAAATAGTAACGGTTGGAATTTTTGCCGATTTGAAACCGAGTTGGAATTTTGGGAATTAAAGGAGACATCAGCATCACTAAAGAAGCTTTAAAATTCAGATAGATGGAATTTCCAACTACTCTTGACTTGCCCTCCGCATTTTCAACTATAGGAAATTGTGGGCAGGATTGGGGGGGGGGCTGAAACACCCACCCCCTCCCCGTCGCCACGTCCCTGGTCTCACCTCA
This sequence comes from Pictodentalium vernedei, assembly GCA_031216915.1. Taxonomy (NCBI): domain Eukaryota; kingdom Metazoa; phylum Mollusca; class Scaphopoda; order Dentaliida; family Dentaliidae; genus Pictodentalium; species Pictodentalium vernedei. The sequence goes on from CM062296.1 coordinate 794,447,522, forward strand.
ATCCCCCAACTTGAGTTTTGTTTGATCAATATACCGAATAATAAAAACGCAGAATTTTAAATGATCCATAACCCACGTCGGCCGCGTTTGATTCAAAAAGCTACCGTCAACTTCATTTCATCCAAAGTTTGTGTGACCAAACGTTTAAGCATGTTTGAGCTCTCATGCATCCGTCAAGTGAGGTGTTATTTTATTTTAAAAAATAATCGAAATTAATTGCATATCGTCAAATGTACGATTACCCATTAGTCTCTCGATTGGATGAGCATGCTGCGGCATGGTCACTGCCCGGCTTGCATCTTCCACTTCAATCATTTTTGGAGTTGGGTGAAGTATAGCGACAGACCGAAGCGGCCGATGGGGGTGGGGTGGGGGGGGGGGGGGTGGTGGGTTTGTCCAGCTGTAAGTAAATCTGTTTGGATTTGCATATAATATATTACTGGAATGCCTTACATTGACACGTTTGCATGCGCCCATTTTAACTCTTATGTCACCGCATAACCTATGACAAAAATGGAGGAGCACATATCCCCGTGCACCCCGATTACGCCACCTCTGACTTTATTTTATTAGAGATATAAATTCAGACCCATTTACACACGAGTCAGTAATCGATTCCGTAGATTGCATCGAACTGGACATTGGTGTCCTGCAATCAACTAATCAGTGTTGAATTAAAGTTGATATTCTTCAGAGAAGGAACAATAAATTGAGTTAGTTTGTTTCCTAATTGAATCAATCCCCCCATTCCTCTCATGTTTACAAATGAAAACATCATTTATGTAAACATGCAATCCATCAAGCTAATCTGAGAGTCCGATCGTGACGAACCAAGGGCGCGGGGAATTTCAGAGTATCGACTAAAACAGAGTTCATCTTTTGTTTTCCTGAATAGGGAATCAAATCCGTGGTCGCCTGTTCCATTTACAATGTACCTTACTCACATTGATAATCTTATTGTTTGTTTGTAGTTTATACTTTTCTTCAACCCTTTACCTAACATGAAAAGCAGACGACACTTGCAAAAAAAAATCTTGAATAACTAATTTTTTTCATTTTTTGTCTCAAAAATATAGGTTATGACCCCTCGTTGGAACGAGCTCGACGAGCTCGTTCCAACGAGGGGTCATAACCTATGTTTTTGAGACAAAAAATGAAAATATTTTGAAAATTAATTGGCGATTTTTGAGAATAGTGCTGGCCGGTTTTGGCCGTTACGTTGGGTAAAGGGTTCATCGTCTCATTGTTACAGACCATGGCCGGTAGAATTATAACAGAAAAGGTGTGGATTGGGATCGGGAGGGTGTACACAAGATATCAGGGAAATTGCGAAGGGGTCTCGGGAGTGAGGCGTCCACCTCTAGATTTCCAATTGCACCCCCGGTAGGCAAAATTTACACAAGTGGGAAATTCCATTAGCACCAATCCCCTACCCTGCTCCCACCGAGTCGAAATGTTTCAACTTCATGTGTTAACCCTTTCTCCAGCACACATGATCTAAGTTGTTCTTTTATATTTTAATTATTATTTTTTAAATTTAAAAAAAAAATCAACAAAACCATATCATGTAACCCCTCATTGGAACGAGCTCGAGCTATCAAGTCTCTAACAAGTGCAAGTCCGAAGATAGGAGTGATAGGAGTGTGGCCGTTTGGGCAATACCCCATGACAGTGTTTGCCGGAAATCTTTGCAGTCTGTCGGAAAAAAAATGTTGGTCACCCAGCGCCAACATATTCCCCGGAAGCCATTAATTTGTTGGAAAAGGTTTACTATTTCACGAAATCACAATTTTCATTATGCAAAAATAGCCTTGTGTCTCATGTATCCTTTTATGAAAGCGGGGGCGCTGTGGCTCAGTAGGTAGAGGTGCAGGCTGCAAACCGAGAGGCCCTCGGTTCGAATCCCACCTGCGGCAACCGCGTTGTGTCCTTGGGCAAGACACTCCACCCCCACTGCCCACGTGGGGGCACGGTGGCGTTGTGTACTAAGGCGTACTGCACGTAGATGGCGCACCTGTCTTCAACCAATGCTAACCCTGCTTGTGTGGAGTTGGTATGTTGGGGAGCTGACAGTTGCTCGCCGTTGCTCGGTGGTTCTCTCCGGGTACTGCGGCTTCCTCCACCCGTAAAACTGTCATGGTCATGATTAACCATTGTGCAGAAATATGTGACCTTAAACACCAATAAATAATATTATTATATTTTATGAAAGCGCTCGTTAACACTTTACCCAACGTAACGGTCAAAACCGGCCAGCGCTATTCACAAAAATCGCCAATTAATTTTCATTATTTTTTCATTTTTTGTCTCAAAAACATAGGTTATGACCCCTATTTGGAACGAGCTCGTTGCGCTCGTTCCAATGAGTGGTCATAAGTAGTATGTCATGCACGTTTCAGGGGCCATTGGCCGGACCCAGGTGCCGGACCCCGGAAGTGACGTCATTTCACGAGACATAGTGGCGCCATGTTGTGTAACACGCGTGAGCGGCCATCTTGTGACGTCATCTCCATAGTGATACGTGGTGTGAGTACGCATGCGCAGCGCGTGTTGTTAGGGTGATACGTGTTTCCGTCGTCCATTTTGTATACTGGAGGCCGCCATCTTGGTTTCTATGGTAGCACGTGATTGCTATGTTACCTAAGGCCTACAATAGGACAGGGGTATGTTCGGAGGGTATGTTCGATTGAATCGGAGTATTTTCTGGAACGACTTCCCTGGATAATTACCACAAACAACCCGACAACTTGTATCATTTCGTATTCTTTCAGAATTCTTTGCTTCTATCTATATATGCAATAGTTTACGTCTACCTAGGCATGTTCCTTTATTCTAGAGTATACTCCAGTAGCGTAGAAGAGCCTATTAATTAGAACAGCTTTACTTATTATTACTATCTTTAACAATTTCTGGTCTATTCTTGTTAGTTCTGACCCTATTCCAAGTACTCTTGTTGTTTCATTTATCTAGATTATAACTAACCAATCAGACTGCTTGATTTCCCATAATCTGTATGCAGGGTTATCTCCCTTCTGTATAACAAAAGACTATATCCAATGGCCACATGCCGTGGAATCCCATTTTTGCAAAACACCTGTGGCTATGGAATCCATTTTTGTCGCATGAGGCGATGAGGGCTATGTAAAAGCCCTCAATGAGTCCTCATTTATTATCCCTCATACCCTCATTGAATTTTGAGGTTATGAGGACCTTGAAAAATACCTCAATGAGGTATAATTTACTACGACTCTTATCCTCATTTCAGTATTTAACAGGTATATCTTATGGAATCCCATTTTGGAAAACGCCTGTGACTGTGGAATCCCTTTTTGTCGTATGAGGCCATGAGGGCTATGTAAAAGCCCTCAATGAGTCCTCATTTACTAACCCTCATAGCTTCATTGAATTTTGAGGTTATGAGGACCATTAAAAATCCCTCAATGAGGCATAATTTACTACGACTCTTAGCCTCATCTCGGTATTTAAGGATACCCATGGCCTGGTATTGTATTATTCGAGGATACCTATCGAGGATACCTTTTATAGGATACTTATCTGAGGATACCATATAGGCTGTATATATCCCTATAAGTCTCTTGCTGGTCCTTAGTACTATTAATCCACCTGATGCTTTATGTTATCCTATGGCTGGTATAGGTAGTATGCAATGCTAGGCATGGGGGTATTGTGGGTAGGGGTACTGCCTGGTAGTTTAGAACGGTACTATAGTATGGCGGTATAGACACCTATAGGCCCCTGTTAGTGCTTTGTACTATTAACACGCCGATTGCTTTGTTTTATTATATGGCTGGTATATGTAGTACGTTATGGTAGACCTAGGGATTTTGTGAGGGTGTGGGTAATGCTTGGTAGTTTAGAACGGTAGAATAGCATAGGCTGTACATATCCCTGTAGGTCTCTTGCTGGCCCTTGATACTACTGATCCACCAGATGCTTCATATTATTGAGCGGTATTCTGGGGTAGGGTCAATGCCTGGTAACACAGAACGGCAGCAGAGTATGGTTGGTATATTCCCCTATAGGTCCCATCCTAACCGTTCATAGTATTAACCTACCAAATGCTTTGTATCATCCTGTTACTGGTAAGGTGGTACGTAATACCAGTAGTTCCTACCTTATTCCGAGTACTCTTGTTGTTTCATTTATCTAGATCATTTATATAAATTATAATTAACCAATTAGATTACTTGATTTCCCATAACCTGTACTTAATCGTACAGAGTTATCTCCCTTCTGTATAATAAAAACCTATATCAATGGCAATATCCCCGGCACCCCAATAGGGTCAGAACTAACAAGAATAGACCAGAAATTGCTAAATATAGTAATAATAAGTAAAGCTGTTCCAATTGATAGGCTCTTCTACGCTACTGGAGTATACTCTAGAATAAAGGAACATGCCTAGGTAGACGTAAACTATTGCATATATAGATGGAAGCAGAGAATTCTGAAAGAATTCGAAATAATACAAGTTGTCGGGTTGTTTGTGGTAATTATCCAGGGAAGTCGTTCCAGAAAATACTCCGATTCAATCGAACATACCCTCCGAACATACCCCTGTCCTATTGTAGGCCTTAGGTAACATAGCAATCACATGCTACCATAGAAACCAAGATGGCGGCCTCCAATATACAAAATGAACGACGGAAACACGTATCACCCTAATAACACGCGCTGCGCATGCACACTCACACCACGTATCACTATGGAGATGACGTCACAAGATGGCCGCTTACGCGGGTTACCATGACAACACAACATGGAGCCACTACGTCACGTGACATGACGTCACTTCCGGGGTCCGGCACCGGGTTCCGGCCAATGGCCCCTGAAACGTGCATGACATACTACTGTCATAACCTATGTTTTTGAGACAAAAATGAAAAAAAATAGTTATTCAAAATCTTTTTTTCAAGTGTCGGCTGCTTTTCGTGTTAGGTAAAGGGTTAAATGTATATAGCGATGGGTAATCACGTAAACGAAAAACTACCCAAAATTGAAGTGAACAAAAATAAAATGTTCACAAAGACAACTGACAACCTTATTCAAAATCTCATTTCGAGATGTCGAATTCTAGCTTGCAGTGTATTGCATATTTTGCACGATTCACGTCCTCTCCACCAACAGCATCATGTTACCGTTTTTATGACCAGAAATTGTTTAGCCTGTTAGTTTCTTTTCAGATATACTACCAGCTCTGGACACCATTTTATCAAAAATATTTTCAGACAACTTTCATAATGGTAACCGCTTTCTGGTAGGTGAGATTACTTTTAAACCATAGTAGTCGACGGCATTTGTAAACAATATTGCATAACTAACAATAAGGGACCCGCGAATATCAAATGTCCGATATAATCGAATCTCGAATCGAATCAGTCAGAAGACGTCGATTCGAATCAATTCCCGAATCAAGTCTCATGCACCACTGTTGAAGTTGTTGATATTGTTCGTTCTTACAAGCCGTAAATATTGTCCGTACCCACTGAAGAAGGAAGTATCGTAGGTAATGGCGACTCGTCTGTATGGGCACCTCATTAGTTTAAACATATTTTATTTGCTACACTTTGTGCAAATTGGATTGGAGGACAAGTGCTAACCACTGAGTTTACCCTCCTCTCCTACAAATTTGAAATACATAAACTACCTGGCGAACAAAAACATTTAATAACAGAGTAAAATTGTTGTTTTACAAAAATAACAAAAATGGAAAGTGAGAGAAAGAGAGTGAAAGAAGAACAGAGGGAGAACGAAAAATAAAGAGAAGGCAGGAGGAAGCGGGAAAAGATGAATTACGATAACACACGAGTAATCTCCCTGCCTGACGCGAGGATATACATTTTTTCATCACAGATGAGTTTCTAAAACCAAGTTTTGAGATACTTGTCTTCAGACATGAAGGATTCATGATGTAAGGTCGTGTTGGGTTAGTAGTCTTTTTCAAGCAGTAGGTCATGGGTTTCATGTCCCAAGAAAGAAGAAAGACAACTCATTCAAAAAGGGAACAAACCAGAACAAATCAAAGTAGTTTCAGAAGGGGAACTTCCTTCATCTCTTCTTCTATCATCAGGTCTCCTGTCCAGGACACACCACTCCCCCTCCCCCCTGTCCAGGAGACCTGATGATAGATGAAGAGTTTAAAATGAGACAATTTACAGGATTTTGAGAACTTCTCAACGATTTGAAATTTCCGAAATGTCGCAACTAAAATCGAATCGAATAGAATCATTTCGATTTTGAATCGAAGCGAATTTCGAAGCTTCGCAAGGCTATCGTAACAATTTTAATTTTTGCATTTAACCCTTTACCTAACCTGAAAAGCAGACGACACTTGCAAAAATAATTCTTGAATAACTAATTTTTTTCATTTTTTGTCTCAAAAATATAGGTTATGACCCCTCGTTGGAACAAGCTCGACGAGCTCGTTCCAACGAGGGATCATAATCTATGTTTTTGAGACAAAAAATGAAAAAAAAATAATGAAAATTAATTGGTGATTTTTGAGAATTCCGCTGGCCGGTTTTGACCGTTACGTTAGGTAAAGGGTTAAGAACGTAGCTTTTAACCTCTTATTGGAATGAACTCGTTCCAGTGAGGAGTCATAAGCTAAGTTTTTGTAGCATAATTTGACAAAATAGAAAAAAATGAACGATCATTGTTTGTGAATAACGCTGGAAGACTTTGGCCGTTACGCTTTTAACCGTTAAAAAGGGAACTGCAAACGGTTCATTTTGATGACTATGAAGGGGAAAAAAACCCAAATATTGACTTCTCTATCATGAGCTATTGCCCACAACTCCGTGTGGATCCGGCAAGTGTGGTAATGCTTGATTACAGCGTTAACCCTTTACCTAACACTAAGGGAGAGGACACTTGCAAATAAAATTCTTGAATATTTTTTTTTTTATTTTCTGCATCAAAAACGTAGCTTATGACCCCTCATTGGAACGAGCACAATACGCCCGTTCAAATGAGGGTCATAAGCTTTGTTTTGGAGACAAAAATGAAAATCGAATGGTGTTTTTTGTGAATAAGGCTGACCGGTTTCGATCGTTATATTGGGTAAAGGGTTAAACAAGTATAATAGGACCCAAACCAGGGCTGCACGGTATATCGATAAACCGATATATACCGGTATTCAAACCTATATCGATTGAATACCGGTGTAATTACAAAAATATCGGTTTATCGTCATTATTTATTTACCCACATTTTAATTTTCAAGATGTCTTGAGTTTTTTAATTGTAGCCCCGAATGAATAATAGTACCCCTTTATCCAAGGAATCGTCTGCTTGTGCCCTCATAATATACAAAATCAGCAGTTGAAAAAATAATTTTCGAAAATTTCAACAAAACTATATCATGTGACTCCTCATTGGAACGAGCTCGTTGAGCTCGTTCCAATGAGGGGTCACATGATTTAGTTTCGTTGAAATCTTTGGGGAAAATCTGATAAATTAATTTTGAAAATAATAAATTTTGATATCATCTGCGTTGGGTAAACCGCATCATCAGGGCATGCTGATCCGTTCCGACTGTGACGCCTCGAGTCTCGATTGTGGTACTTGTGTTCATATATCCGAACAGTTTTCGATATACCGGTATACCGCGGTATTTTTTTGAATACCGATACCGGTATTCAGTTTTGAATATCGTGCAGCCCTAACCCAAACCCGAACATTGAGGGTAACGGCGCCCTTCAAAGTTGGCAGCGTGAATATGAAGGATTCATTAAACTTGTCTTTATACCACACTTGTTGTCATGGTGGACCCACTGATGCTTAAAATGATCTTAAACATCAGTAAATAAAGAAACAACCCTCACTTTTGGGGGGAGGTTATCCAGAAAGCAAGAAAAATAATGTGTTTGATGTTTTTAGCTCACCTTGACAAAGTCAAGATGAGCTAATCTCGCCGCTCTCCGTCCGTCGTCCGGTGCCGTCGTCCATCATCCGACGTCCATCGTCCGTCAACACCATGTTCTGGTCTTCTCTTCCAAAACCACTGGGCCAATTCAAGCGAAAGTTTGTGTGAGTGATGGTCCCGAAGGGGTACTGCATTTTTCTTCAGCTCAACATGCATGCCCAGCCCCATAGTTTTAAAATCTTTTTCTCGTGAACCAGTGGGTACAGTGACTTGATATTTGTTATGGAGGTTCCTTTTGAGGTGTAGAATTAAGTTTGTTCAAACGAAATTCGTGAAGCAATATTTGGCTTTACAAAGGGAGGGGTAAGGATTTTGGCCCCGCCCAACATTTCTATTTTCTGAACCGATGGTCTGATTTGAACCAAATTTGGTATGAGGTATTATTGGGTCATAAGTACTTGACTCGTGCAAAAACAAATTCACACATCCCCCCCACGGGAACCCCAGAAGCTAAAACTAGAAATATTTTCAAACACCCATATTTCCCAAACCTCACGGAACAGAGAGCTATTATTTGGTATGAAGCATCCTCACGACCAGTAGAACTGAATGGTAAAAAATTGCCATCGGTTATGTTAAGGTCTTCTGTAGAGGGCATCGATAAAATGCTCAGTCAGCATATTTGCAAAAATTAAAAAAACAATCTTTTCTCCAGAACCAGTGGTCAGAATCTTTTGATGTTCGGTATACAGCATTCATGGAGGGGGCGGGGAAGGGGGGGGGGGGGGGACAAATGCAAGTTTGTTAAAATAAAGCCCATTGGTTCATATTTGGGCTCAATACAGGAGCCCGATTTTTTAACTTAGGGCAATATGGGAAATATTCTTTAAAAATCTTCTTCTTCAGACCCACCAATGTTTTAATGTTTGGTATACGTCATTGTTGTGTGGGTCAGATTCACGATTGTTCAAACCAAGTCCCTAGGTTAATATTAACGCTTCCTATGGAAGCCCAAATTTTAACTAAGGTCAACGTGGGGGATAATTTTTAAAAATCTTCTTCACATCCAAATCGGATCCCTAGGTATATATTTGGGCTCGCTATGGTAGCCCAAATTTTAACTTAGTGCCATATGAGGAAATTTCTTTAAAAATCTTCTTCTTCAGATCCACCATTCGGAATGCTTTCATATTTGGTATACAACATCTCTAGTGGGGTCAGATTCAAGTTTGTTCAATTCGAGGGCCAGGGTTAATAATTGGTCTCCATAAGGGAACCTGAAATTTAACTTAATACAATATGACGGAATTTCTTCATAAATTTTCTTCTTCAGATTCACCTGTCAGAATCCTTTCATATTTGGTTTACAACATCGCTAGGGAAGGGGGGGGGGGGGCAGATTCACGTTTGTTCAAATTGGTTCCCTGGGTAGATACTTGGGGTCCCTATGGTAACCCGAATTTTAACTTAGGGCAATATGAGGAAATTTCTTTAAAAATCTTTTTCTTCAGATCCACTTGTCAGAATGCTTTCATATTTGGTGTACAACATCTCTAGGGGGGTCAGATTCAAGTTTGTTTAAATCGGGTCTGTAGGTTGATATTTGGGCTCGATATGGTAGCCCAAAATTTAAATTAGTGCAATATGATGACATTTCTTTAAAATTTTTCTTCTTCAGATCCAACAGTCAAAATGCTTTCATATATGGTACACAACATATCTATGGAGGTTAGATTCAACTTTGTTCAAATCGAGAGCCTGGGTTAATATTTGGGCTCCCTATGGGAGCCGGAATTGGCCATGTAACTGAAGAAATTTTGTATTCAGTATCCTCTAGAGGTGTGTAACTGAGATTAATCCACATGGGTTGTATCAAGGGGCTTCATAGGAGAGCTCCACATTTCACATTATTATCAATTGAAGAAAAGGCATGATACTCGGACTATTTTTGTCACATCCGAGGGACTCAAGGATGTATCCTATCGAGATGGATTGCTTAATGTAGACTCATTCTTGGACTCAGGTCCCATGGGCCTCTTGTTTATCAAATTGTTGTGCGCATTGGGTGTAGGTTTTTGGGGATGGGGTATAATTCCAAACTTTGGCTTCATTTCTATAGCTTTTCAAGAAACAATGTTAAGGCTTGGAATTTTCCAAGGGATTACTTTCTGGAGGCGAATTGCCCTCGGTCTGTTGACTAGCTTCAGGGCTGTGGTCGTGATAAATCTACGCCATTGCATGGCGTATTTGGTAATTTGTTTGTGTTAAATTGTAAAGCGTTAACCCTTTACCTAACATGAAAAGCAGACGACACTTGCGAAAAAAATTCTTGAATAACTAATTTTTTTCATTTTTTGTCTCAAAAACATAGGTTATGACCCCTCGTTGGAACGAGCTCGACGAGCTCGTTCCAACGAGGGATCATAACCTATGTTTTTGAGACAAAAAATGAAAAAAATAGTGAACATTAATTGGCGATTTTTGAGAATAGCGCTGGCCGGTTTTGGCCGTTACGTTGGGTAAAGCGTTAAGGCACTTTATAGCTTTGACATTTTATCCATGGATTTGACGTGGTTGTTCAAAACTTCAGATTGACTTCGTGTTCTGCTGAAGGGTAGAACACCAAATATGAAAGTACCATGTTTGTTGTCATGTCGAATTGTTTATAGCTTCCAGATAAAGACATTAGTGAAGACAAGATAACAATTATTATTCGATCGATTAAGAAATTTGATTCTGACTTGCCATGTTTCGCTCAACTTCATGTGATTGAAAATTATGATGGTTTTATTTAAAATAGCAAAACTGACTGCCGTGTCTATAAATTTGAAGAAACTACAATGCGTGTTGCGCTGCTCCAGAGAGAAAATAATTTCCGTTTTTCCAAATGAAGAGATGTTCAGTATAATTTAATTTACATGATTTTGGAATCAATGAAAGAGGATAGTTATGGAATTTTTCTGGAAATTATCAGCATTTTGTATTTTATCATCTCTATTCAATAACTAATGCGTGTTTCATTTAATGATTGAATTTAGAGATTGCTTTTAGAGTGGAGTGCCTCGTGATATTGCAAGGTTTTGTGAATCGGTCCGAGTTTATCAGAAGTACTCCAATTTAGGCGACTAGGGGGAAAGTGAGAGTTCTGGACCACCTTTTTGTGGTCTAGAAATTTTTTGTGGTCGAGAAAAATTGAGTTATTTTTGGAAAAACCTCAATTTTTCTGGTAAACAAATATTGATTTTCTTGAAAAATGTTGGTTTTATCCCAAAATAATTCAATTTTTCCCCGACAACCCTGGGTTTTTTGCGGAAAATATTTAAAATTCGAACATTTCTGGACCACTTTCGACGGAATTTCTCAAAAACGTCTAAACAATTCCCCGGTTTGACAAAATCACTTTATTTTTAAATTTGACACAAACCTCGGTGAAAAATTCACTTTTTCACAGTGTAAACTCGACTTTGCAATCGAGGTGATTTTTTTCGAATTTTCCGGAAGGGGCTTTTGCACGATTGTGACCGGAGACACGATTAGCATTGATATTTCCATTGAGATTTCCCATTGGCAAAATTCCAAGAAGACATGATTCGTGTTGTGTTTTTTTGCGGTCGCGAACTGGAAGTAGATCGATCGAACGTCGATTCGCATGATTCCCATGGGAAAAAACAATTTAACTGACGAATTCGATATTGGCCCGGTAAAACTCGACCGTTTGAGATCGAGCGTTCGAGTCTAAAAATTATTAGATTAGCTCGACGACAACGACGATCTGGGGGATGGGGGGGGGGGGGGGGGAGGGGCGGGTCGCGATTGAAAAAAAAATGTATGTAATATATATATACATGTATATTATGATGAGTTGTGAGACGAGTGATAAAAAAAATTGACTGTTTAAAAAAAAAATAAATAAAATATATGTATATAAAACAACATTCAAAACAAAAATAAGAATACAAAAAATAACTGTTTTTCATTAAAGAAAAAAAAATAAAGAAAAAAAACAATGTTTCTATACATCGGAGATTTGAAGTGAAAGGACGAGCAGATTCGCGAATTAACCCTTTACCTAACATGAAAAGCAGACGACACTTGCAAAAAAATTCTTGAACAACTATTTTTTTTCATTTTTTGTCTCAAAAACATAGGTTATGACACCTCGTTGGAACGAGCTCGACGAGCTCGTTCCAACGAGGGGTCATAACCTATGTTTTCGAGACAAAAAATGAAAATATTTTGAAAATTAATTGGGATTTTTTGAGAATAGCGCTGGCCGGTTTTGGCCGTTACGTTGGGTAAAGGGTTAATACGAAGTAAGCAGAATATTCAGGCGCAGGATAGGGCCAGGCGATTGGGAGAGACGGTGTTGAGTGAGACGAGAGACGACCAAGTTGTTCAGACCTGTCACCGAGGTTCAGGAACGAGCCAGAAAAGAGATCGTCGAGGAATTGAGACCCATAAAAGAAGGTTCTCAGAGGATGGCTTCGCTCCCCGATAGTTTTGTACCGAGAACTTTGTCCGATTACACTCCGATGGGAATCAAGACCGATTCAAGTAGCGTCTATAGCGACGCTACTCCGACGGAAATCGAGACCGATCCAATTAGCGTCGATAGTAGCGACGCTTCGAGCATTGTTGGCAGCGTCAGATCCGACGACGACAGTACATATAGCAGTGAACACTGTGAAAAAGATCTGATGTACGGATTTCGTCACGATGACGATAAAATTTTCGTGAGTGACACGGAAATGTCGCGCGAAGGTGACTATTTGATCGTTGGTTCGAACAGGTACGAAATGACCGACGGACTGTATAATCTGCTTGCTCACAAGAAATCCAGAGATTACACCGATGAGGATTAACAAAATTACGGACACATTCTCGTTCAGATCCATGTAATGAAGAGGAACAACGACCACAAAGAGACGAGACCGAAGGATAGGAGAGGTTACAAGTGGAAGCAAGAGGTAGAACCCATATGGAAGGAGAATGAGCAATTCGTGAGATCGATGACTGGAAATGGAATGACCGATATGATATTTCTTCCACGCGATCCCTAATCCTCGTCGGAGAGATTGAGATTGTTGATGGCTAGCAGAGAGGCTGGTAACAATGGAGTGGATAACGAGATAATGAGCATGTGCGACGAATTGTTGAGGCAGAAGGTCTTGATTAGGAAGGATTATAAAGAGTTGATGAATCGTTTGAAATAATAAAAATAGTAAGAGAAAAGAAAAAAAAAAACAAATATTAAGTAAATAAAAAAAAATAAATATATATATATTCAAAAAATAATAATAAAAAAAACCCGAATTTTAAAAAATAAATGTTAGTGATAAATAACAGAGGAAACGCTAGATCTTACGTCTAAGTTGGATCGGGCATCATGGATTCGATGATGCGAGTTTTAACTCATAAATTCACAGGCGATACCGCGAAACGGATCGCCTTGAGCGCTCTCAAAATTGGAAAGAAGATGGCGATCGATGTGGGTAAGAAAGCTGCGACCGACGCGAGCGGTAGAATAGCTTCGGAAGCTAGCAAGAGAGGTGCCGACGCGATGATTATTAAATTGATAACTCCACCACCACCACCTACCAAACGATCGAGAATCGAACCGAGACATTGGCGAGACTTCTATGACATCGTACCGATACAAGGCTAAGCTAAAATGACGAACGGATTGGGATTGAAAGTGATTTATAAATACAAAAACGTTTTTTCTAAATAATATATTAAAATAGGAATTAAAAATAAAAAAAATAGAAAAAAACATAGTTCAAAACATAGTTTAAAGAAAACTGGAAAAAATGAAAATATGGTCGACATTCTCGCAGTCAATAGCATAGCATTTTAGAGAATGTCAATGTGATCGCGGGAAGTTACGTCAACGGTAGCACTCAGCCTACGATCTACTCATTCTTTCTGGACATTTCACCGGGTTATAAGATCGCGGAGTGACCTCGAAATCTCGTCTATCTACCCGTGATTTTGGACACGATGTATAGCATCGAACCACGTTGACGGATCAGAAATGATTTGAAAATAATATCTTAACCCTTTACCTAACATGAAAAGCAGACGACACTTGCCAAAAAAATTCTTGAATAACTAATTTTTTTCATTTTTTGTCTCAAAAACATAGGTTATGACCCCTCGTTGGAACGAGCTCGTTGAGCTCGTTCCAACGAGGGGTCATAATCTATGTTTTTGAGACAAAAAATGAAAAAAATAATGAAAATTAATTGGCGATTTTTGAGAATAGCGCTGGCCGGTTTTGGCCGTTACGTTGGGTAAAGGGTTAAAAAAAAAATATTTTTTTTTATTTAAAACAGTTTGCTTTTGGTTTAATGTTCTTAAAACACTCGCCCATGTCTAAACCGGAATTGAACATACAGACAGAGAGTTGAGTGCAGGTACCTGACATGTGCACGGGATCTGGCAGATTCATAAGTGTGTGTCCTTCCATGTCCAGTTTACCTTCCATGATATAATCCTTTCTGCTGACCGTGCTGGAAGCGAATTCCGATTCGTCATCGAGACCGAATAGATTGTAACCGTCCATGTTGATGCCGTCCTCCATGGTTCCTCTGGATTTTTCGTTCAGATACAATTCATCGACTTAAGACTCCAGATAGGATTGAGAATCCTGTGGGGCAGAATCCACGTAGCCTTTGTTGACCACCGTCAAGTCTTCGTCCGCATCATCGATCTGGAACAGATTCAATATCTTGTTGAATCCCGCATCCAGATCCGATTTCATTTCTAGCTCATTGTTATTCTTTCTCAGTTCCAAGTCATCGGGATTCGTTGGAAAGGACACGTTGGTTATCTTGTTAAAATTCGCATTCAATGAGGACTGCATCACTTTAAGAATGTAGTGATCTCTCAGATGTTTACTGAATCTCATGTGAGCGTCGTCCACATATCTTTTAGTGGCAGCATCGGTCGAATCTCTAGGATTCACTAGATTCACCTGTCATTTAGATTTCAAGTCGAGATCGTCCGCCATGTCTCTATTCACGTAATTATCTCTCATCATCTGCCGGAAATTTTCGTCTCCTCTATCAACATATTTTTTAGTTGCGGCCTCTGCCAGATCGATCGGTTTGGGAAGTTTGTAGATTTTGTTATTGTTCAAGTTGAAAGGTTCTTCTCGAGGTTCGTATCTCCGAACATATCGTTCGTCCAAGTTGGCAATGTTACCATCACCAACAACTTCGACCAGAGGGACCTTCATTATCATCAGCGCGACCAAATCTATCGACTGGAATGTTTTGTTTGGATTTTTTTATTATTATTGAATTTTTTCTTTTTTGTTTTTTTTTATTATTTTAATTATAACTTTATTTTTTATATTCTTTATTTATATATCAATTTTTTTTCTCCTCCTTTAATGTGAAACGTTGAGAATATCCTGAAAGTGATCTTCTTCTGACCATCTCTTGAGAACATAGAGACACAGGTAACCGCAAGACACTCGATCTGGCGCTTGCACTCATTCGGTATTGCAAATAACTGAAGTTAAATAGTTTCGTATTTCTATCGGTGGAGAGATTCTGTAGCTATCGAAATAATAAGTTTTATTCCGGTTCAAAGACCACGCGACCCAATGCATGCCCTCACCTCCGATATCGTCCAGATTTAAAATTCCACATTCCGAATCATCCTTTTTCCTCGGTAAGGCATCTCTAGTAAACACACCTCGAAAATGTTTGATTTTTCCATCTGTGCCGCCTTCGACAGATCAGTGTTGGATAGGGGTTCGTTGGGTAAGACGACACCTTCTACGGATATGTGTTTTATTTTATTATTCATAAATATGTTTTTTTTTTATTTTTATTTTATTTTTTTTTTTATTCTTTTTTTTTAATTTATAACTCACGAGTTTTTTTTAAATTTACAACATTTTGATGTCTTCAGTTGAAGTGCATTCATCCTCTCAATTTTGTTGAATTACCGTGGAGTAATGTCTGAGTGTGAAAGTGTGTATTTTATCCTCACATATAATTTTCTTATCGTCGTTAGCCGTCAATGCAATCTTATTGATTTCTTTGGTGTACATCTCATGCTTTTCACTTCAAATCATATTCATCTTTTTATACACCATCGAACCTTTGAAACGACAATCTTTATACTCTTTGGAAGCAATGATTTTTTTCATTACACATGCTTGAATCCCTTTACATCTCTTGATCTCTTTACCATCGAGGAGATAAGCGTACAATTTTGGTTTCAAACCCACGAATTTGGTGATCTGTCTTCCACCGCTCTCATCTTTGAATTTACCCAACACCTTTTTATTGACGCCCATTGGAATCTTAGATGCGTGATCATCGGGATAATTACTCAGATAGAACCATTCATTCACATCTGGTGCTACGTCCTCGTAGACGTTTCTAGTCTCTATCTCGTAAGCCAGACTGTCTGTGTCAGTGAACAATAGTTTGGCTTTCGAATCGAATTTGGATTTGACATAATCATAGTGAAACTCATACATCAACTGCTTGCTGACGTCTAAGATGACCGCTCTGGGATAACAGGGTTTGTCAAAATTCAGATGTGTCTTTTGCATGTGTTCAGCCACTAGATTTTCATCGAATATGATTCTATGTTGATAATTGGGTTTCGGGATTCATTTTCTAGACCTCTCTTCAGACGTGATGAGTTGAGCGTCGGTTCTATTCCTAATGTTTTCCATAGATTTCCCACACACGCAATTGTTCATGAGTTTGAAGAAATCTTTTTCAAAGTTGCTCTCAGCCTCCATTCTTAAATTTGTGTTGAGATTGATGTATTTTTTCGTACAAGGCTCCTCATCGAATCGAATGATTCGATGCACGTCGGTTAATCTCATCCTGCGATCGATGTAACATTTCAGATGTTTGCAATAGACCACGTACTTGCATTTGTGATTTAAATTAGGAATGAGTTTTTCGATGCCGTTCACTTCCATTCGTTTGGGAGCCAGCGGATAATCGTTGTGAAGATCGTGTAACATTTCCAAATAGTTCAAATCGACATCTAGAATACAAGGTTTCCAACGTTTTGACCCATTTGAAATTTCTGATCGGTGCAGGATGACTCATGGCCCAACCATACAAATTATTAACACCCCAATACTGTATGTATTTACTCTGTTTTTCCGAATCGAAGTCTTTTCCCATGTGATAATTATTAGCTTTAGCATATCTGGTTAAAATCATAGGGACACCACCCCTCACGGCCTTTTCAAACATGAGGAACATGTCGACTGCATTAATAATTCCAATCGGACTTCAGTCGTCTTCAAAAGAGCATCGCAGGCAAGACTGGGTGCTGTTAAATACCAAGCCGGATCTAGTTCGTAATATCGACGACATGCTCGTCAAAAATTTTAGAACACGTCAGCCAAGAGAAGCATGCCGGTTTTCAGAGGTCGTGATAATCTCTCATGGATTTCATGTCGCGAATAATCTCCACACTTTTTTGTGTGTGTTTGTAATCATCATCGGAAATGTGGGACCAGTATAATTTCGAATAAAAATATCCTTTAGGAGGTAGAGTGGTGTCGTCGAATTTCTCGAAGTCACTCGTGTAATCGTAAGGGTAGATGCCTTTCCTCAACATGACGTCCACCAATTGTCGTCGATCAAAATGTTTACTCGTGATTTTAAATTTCTCCCTATTCAAACCGTCGACTAATTTTTCCAGACTGGCCGACATGAATTTATAACTGTCAATCAAATGTTTCTCTCTACGAATGGGAATCGTTTTCTCAGTCGATCCATCGACGACTATGTTTTTATCAACAACATTCCATTTGGTGAAGGAAATGTATTTTTCTTCATTGTGTGCAATGCAGCTCAACTCCCCGTCGCTGACACCCATATTTTTCATGAATAGGTGACTGTCGTAGACCGAGAGATTGTGAAATATCCCCGAATAGAATTGAGCGTCTCGAAATCTTAAATTACATTTGTTGTGAGCAGCGCCACGAAACAACCCAGGTAGTGATCGTGATCTTTAACTTTTCTATTATTTTCAGACCCACTAGCGAATGGTTGTCTACAGATGAGTTATTCAGTGGTTTTATTGTATTCTTCCCGTTGCTCTGGCGTGATGATTATGACTTTGGATTTTTTTATTTTTTTGTATAATTCTTTAATTTTCGATTCTAACTCTTCCACGAATTTTTTAGTCACGTCATCGTATTCCGAACGTTTAGTGTAGATGAATGGACCTGACGATTCTTGATCGTCGAAAGAACATTTTATGTAATAACAATAGCCTGAAGGTATGTGCTTCTGATATTTTTCGACGTAACTCCTATGCTCGTTGGGCTGGCAGGAATTCATTTTTGTGGTGAAACATTCGAAAGTAGCATAGACGACGAATAGGGGTTCTAATCTTCTATTGTGGTTGCGAAAGTCCACGTAAGTATTAGGTTTAGGCATTTCGATGGCAACGCTTCGCTTTTTGTTGCAATATTCCTGATGATGCATCAACGAGTTTTGACGATCGAACGAATTCATGCATTTGAGACAGAAAAATATCTCGCCATTATGTTTAGTAGTCTGCTTCGACAGCAATAGACTCATATTTTTAATCCAGCAATAATGGTGATTGTCACTCTCGGAAATTAATAACAAAGTAACAATATTTTCTCTCTCTTTGTACGAAGTCAGTCTGAGAGGATAGACTATTCGTTTTTCTTTGTCACACCCCAAGACGTTCACAGCCTCGGTGGGATTTAGCTTTTTGAAACGCTCGATGTCTTCCAACCACGTCGGGAAAGGCACTCCCTCCAATCGAGATTTTTACAAGTCTTCACATACTTGGAAACTCTGTCAGTATGTTGTTCTACGGGATATAAGGCCGATGTGATCGCCCATTTGAAACACTCGCTATCATCTTTATTTTTCACGTTAATCACAGCATGTTTATTAGATACGAATTTAGGCAATTTTATATAGGAAGACGTTCTCAAAGGGTCGTGTCTGTCCACATGAATCTCGATATTCAATACCTTCTTGAACGTCCAACCACTTCCTTTGTCTTGATAAACAGCCATAGATTCCAACATCTTGGCTTTCATCACTTCGTAAACATCGGATAATTCGTCGTCTCTAAACACAGTCTCGATTTTAGTTTGGAAATAGGCATCTTGAACCACGCTCTCACTCATGTTCGGGTCGACCTTTTTCATCAGACAATGCAAGGTCATATTTATTTTTAGACCCATATCTTGATGTTTTCGAAATACATCCAACACTCCACCCTTCGCCCATTCCATGAACGATTCGGGATCGAGATTTGCGAGACTGGGAATCGCGTTGGAAGTTTTAAAATATCCTTTAATGGTGACATCTCATTCTATTGGAGTTAACGATTTCTCTAATGCTTTGAATAAGATTCCCTTTATCGCATCGCGTTCCTTGTTTTCATCCAGCACTCTCAAGACTTCACCAATCGTTTTTTTTTTTTGCTAACGAATCGTCATCTCGAACCGCATCATTATTCATTTTTTATTATTCTCTTTCGAAACCTGCCACTCCACTTTTCGTTTAAGAGCTTTCTCCTTAGTTTCCACAGTCGTTTGTCGTCACCACTTCTCATTTTTCACGATTCGAGTTTGTTTTTGTCACTGCCGTAGATCTTTTGTCCATTCCCTTTCCATCTAGTAAATGACCGATGCATTCATCTTTTTTCATGTATTTAACACCTTTCAAATTCAATGACTGACGCACTTTGGCTTGTAATTTCACCAAAGTTAAATCACAGGTTTCCTCACGCATGGCTTCAATCAATTGTTCATTGGTTTTGTTACGGCTGTAATTTTTAATTCCTAGATTCATAGAGTACTTTTTCAACTCGGGTACGGTAGAGGAATATAACTTTTCCACGATAGACGTTTTTGTTTTTGTTATTTGTTTTTGTGTTAAACTTTTTATTTAATATATAATATTTGAGGGTTTTTAAAAAAAAATTTGTTTGTGAATTTTTAAATTTTTATTTTAATATATATATATATATATATTTTTGTTTTAGTGAGAATCAATCTTTTTTAATGAAAATCAATTTTTTTTTTAACACAAAAAACATTTAACACAAAAAATAAATTAAGATGATTAGGTACGTCGTATCCGAACTGATCGTTTATACCCCTTCTCCAAAAAACACCCCCCCCCCCCCCAAAACCAGAGCCTAAAACACTCGCCTGACTCAAATTGTCAAAACAGATGAGTGTATCAGCATGTGCTCATCAGCAAGAGGAAGTTTTTGATTTGCTATGACACAACCAAAGGCAACTTTTTTGGCCATTCATTTCTGTTGGTCCTAGGAAAGCTTCCTATCAAACTCTGTTCTGTGAAGTATTAAAAACAACAACTGAAAGAAATTTTTGTTTTATTTTAA
Organism: Pictodentalium vernedei; assembly: GCA_031216915.1. NCBI lineage: Eukaryota > Metazoa > Mollusca > Scaphopoda > Dentaliida > Dentaliidae > Pictodentalium > Pictodentalium vernedei. The sequence continues at coordinate 794,467,806 of CM062296.1, forward strand.
ACTACCGTGTTCTCTCTAGCGTGCCCCCCCCCCCCCCCAACCACAAAAAAAAAATAAAATAAAAAAAATAAACAAGAAAAAACAAGCAAATCGATTTGAACAAACTTGAATTCGACACCCCTAGAGCTGTTACATACCAAATATGAATGGATTCTCACTGGTGGATCAGCAGAAGAAGAATTTTCAAGAAATTTTTCTCATATTGCTCTAAGTTAAATTTTGTGCTTCAATAAAAAGCCCAAATATTAAGCCAGGGACCTGATTTGAACAACCTTCAATCTAACCCTACCAGAGGTGTTGTACACCAAATATCAAAAGAATATGACTGCTGGATCTGAAGGAGATGATTTTAAACGATAATTCCCCATATTGCACTAAGTAAATAGTTGGGCTCCCTTGGGGAACCCAAATATTAGCACAGGAACTCGATTTGAATAAATTTGAACCTTACACCTCTACAGATGTCACATACTAAATATGAAAGGATTCTCACTAGTGGGTCTGAAAAAGAAGCTTTTAAATGAAAATTTCTCCTATTGCACTAAGTTAAAATTTGGGCTCCAATAAAGAGCCCAAATATTCATCCAGGGATTCCATTTGAACAAACTTGAATCTAACCCCACAAGAGATGCTGCATACCAAATATCAAAAGAATCTGACTCGTGGATTTGAAGAAGATTTTTACAATATTAATATTCAGGCTCCCACCGGAAGCCCAAATATTAACCCAGGGACTCGATTTGAACAAATTCGAATCTTACACATCTAGAGGTGACACATACCAAATATGAAAGGATTCTCAATAGCCGGCCTGAAAAAGAAGATTTTTTAAGAAATTTTCTCATATTGCACAAAGTTAAAATTTGAACTCCTATAAAGAGCACAAATATTCATCCAGGGATCCCATTTGACCAAACTTGAATCTACCCCCCTAAAGTTGCTGCATACCGAATATCAAAAGAATCTGACAAGTGGATCTGAAGAAGAAGATTTTTAAAGATATACCCCCTATCCCACCAAGTTAATAATCAGGCTCCCATAGGAAGCCCAAATATTAACTCAGGGAGTCGATTTGAACAAATTCAAAACTACACCTCTAGAGATGTCACACACCAAATATGAAAGGATTCCCACTAGTGAGTCTGAAAAAGAAGATTTTTTAAGAAATTTTCTCATATTGCACCAAGTTAAAATTTGAGATCCAATAAAGAGCCCAAATATTCATCCAGAGATCCCATTTGAACAAACTTGAATCTACCCCCCCCCCCCCTCCCAGAGATACTGCATGCCAAATATCAAAAGAATCTGACTGGTGGATCTGAAGAAGAAGATTTTTAAAGACTATTCCCCATATTGCACCAAGTTATTATTCGGGCTTCCATAGGAAGCCCAAATATTAATCCACGGACTCAATTTGAACAAACTTCAATCTGACTCCTGTAGAGATGCTGTATACCAAGTATCAACAGAATCTGACTGTATGATCTAAAGAAGAAGATTTTTAAAGCTTATTGTTGAGCTCAAATATGAACCGAAGAGGTTGATTTGAACACATTTGTATTTGGTCATCCTATGGATGCTGTATACCAAATATCAAAAGATTCTAATCAGCGGTTCTGAAGAAAAAATTTTTTTCAATTTTTGCAAATATGCTGATTCAGCATTTTTTCAAACGCCCCTACAGAACAACCTAACACAACCAATGGCCATTTTTTTAAAATCCATTCTACCGGCCAAAAGGATGCTTCATACAAATAACGGTTCTCTGTTCCGTGTAGTTTGGAAAATATGGGCATTTGAATCTTTTTCTATTTTTAGCCCCTGGGGTACCCACGGGGCAAAGAAAAAAAATTCGGGCATCAATCAAGTACTTTGGATCCACTTATGCTACATGCTAAATTTGGTTCAATCGACCCATTGGTTCTTGAAATAGAAATTTTGGGTGAAGCCCAAAATGGATATGTGCCCACAGAGAGCCCAAATATTTATCTACCAACTCTTGAACAAACTTTAATCTTCAACACCAAAGAGTGTTATATACCATATATCAAGGCAATCTCTATGGTGGTTCATGAGAAGAAGATTTTTAAAGATTTCTAGACTTTTGCATCATTGCCCAGAGCCCGAAGAAGGCAGCCACTCCATTTGAACAAAATAGAAAGGGTATACCTCAGGGATGGTTTATACAACATATGTTTGAATTTGGCTGAATGACTGTGGAGAAGAAGCCAGGTTTGTCAAAGTTAATGGACGACGGACGCCAAGTGATGGCAATACCTCACACTGACTTGCAGTCAGGTGAGCTAAAAACATTTGACGTCTGAGTCCCATCAGTAAAGCAAAACAAAATTTGTATACCATAGAAAACCAGTACTACCTGACCTTCCCAATTCATTCCAATCAGAGGTGAATAGTCACACGCATCGAGAAACACACTTGCCCTAGATTGTATATATTAACCCTTTACCCAACGTAACGGCCAAAACCGGCCAGCGCTATTCTCAAAAATCGCCAATTAATTTTCATTATATTTTCATTTTTTATCTCAAAAACATAGGTTATGACCCCTCATTGGAACGAGCTCGACGAGCTCGTTCCAATGAGGGGTCATAACCTATGTTTTTGAGACAAAAAAATGAAAAAAAATTAGTTATTCAAGAAATTTTTTTGCAAGTGTCGTCTGCTTTTCATGTTAGGTAAAGGGTTAAAATAAGAATCCATGGACGTAACATTTTTCACTTCGTTCAATAATAAATGCAGGCATTTTGAAAACCAGTTCTATTTTTCAAATAAAAACAACACAATAAAAATATCCAGATGTTCACACAGCAATACAGTACGTGGAGAGTGTATTATCACTAAATCACCCGCAGAGTGGAGATTCCACCCAAGCAATAATTGCAATTTTGCTGCAAAGCATAACCAGCACAAACAAAGTTTCAGCCAATGGACATCCGGGTTAAACCCGGAGGTCCATTGGCTGAAACATTGCGTGTGCTTTTTGTCGATATGTGCAAAATTTGAAAGTTATAGCTTGGGTGATAACTCCACTCCGCGGGTGATTTAGTTACAGTCCACTCTCCAAGTACTGTATGTGTGTGGTTGTATATAACAGTGCACACTTCAAAGTAATTATCATTTTGATCCACACCTCTCGAATCACGCTCAATTGAAATATTAATCAAGTGTGAAAACATACACACATTCCTGAACTGAAAGAGATAAAAGAAATGAAAATGCACTTTTAATGGGTTTTTTCGAGTCGTGATTTAAAAATCCATCTATAATGGACAAACTCTCTTTGTTCATAATTGTAAATCCGTGATAAGTATGTTCACTTTAAAACAATCGTCTCCTCGTTGATAAATCCATTGGAAAACCAGATTCACCCTTTCAAACGTTAGTTGTTTTTCAGTGATTAAATTCAATCTGTGAACTAATTCTTTGGAAATATTCGGGTATATATTACTCCCGTAGAACAGTGATAAATCGTCTGGGTTCGAAATTTTCTTATCTTCTCCGAGAGGATGCTAACAGATCGTCGTGACATCCGTACATTAAATCCAGGGCGGCCTCGTTCAATTTCAATGGTAAGACATATTTGTCGCATTCCTCTGTCAACCCACTCGTCTCCACGTCTTCAATTCAATAGCATCGTGCGATTGCAATCTTTAAATCTTAGTATCAAACTTCGAATATCTTTCGACCCTTTTCAATTTTAATGCGGAGTTTTTAGGTGTTGTCGATTTCTTGACTGATCATTTTTTTATCGTCGTTTTGTTGAATTTTTGTTTTCTAAAAAATATTAAATTTTGTGGGGCTTTTTTTTTAAATGATAATAATTATTAATTATAAAAAAAATATTTTTTTTTGTTTTTTCTACTTATATATATATATGTAAAAAAAATAAAATAACTTTTTACAGTTTTTTTTCTTTAATGACAAAAACAAGCACGTAATGGTCGCGCCTACAATTTTTATTTTTTTAAACAGTCAATTTTTTTTATCAGTCTCTCACAACTCATCATAATATATTATCACTCGTCTCACAACTCATCATTACATACATTTCTTTCAATCGCGATCCTCCCACATCCCCCAGATCGTCGTCGAGCTAATCTAATAATTTTTAGACTCGAACGCTCGATCTCAAACGGTCGAGTTTTACCGGGCCAATTTCGAATTCGAAGGTTGAATCAGATTGCTTTTTTCCCATGGGAATCGACGTTCTATTGAGTCTATTTCCAGTTCGCGACTGCATAAAAAAAGACATACTAATCATGTCTTCTCGGAATTTTGTCAATGGGAAATCTCAATGGAAATCTCAATGCTAATCATGATTCCGGTCACAATCGTGCAAAAACCCCTTCCGGAAAATTCGAAAAATTCCCCTCGATTGTAAAGTCGATGCTACATTGTGAAAAAGTGAATTTTTACCGAGGTTTGTGTCAAATTTTTAAAAAAGTGAATTTGTCAAACCGGTGAAGTTTTTAGACGTTTTTGAGAAATTCCGTCGAAAGTGGTCCAGAAATGTTCGAATTTTAAACATTTTCCGCGAAAAACCCAGGGTTTTCGGGGAAATTGAATTATTTTGGGAAAAACCCAACATTTTCCAAGAAAATCAATTTTTTACCAGAAAAATTGAGGTTTTTCCAAAAATAACTCAATTTTTCTGGACCACAAACATTTCTTGGCCGCAAAAAAGAGGTGGTCCAGAACTCTCACTTTCCCCCTACTAAGGCGATACACATTTACACATGTTTTCTACTTCATTCACTTCGTGGTTTGAACAAAAGCCGTAGTACTTCATTCCGTTTCAGACCCTTTTGAATTTCCGAAAAGATGCTTGCCAGGTAGGGTTTAATCCCGGAAAAGGGAATTCCCGGGTTCCATGTTCCGAAAGCAAGTCACGATATCCAGGAAATCTGTAGCACGGAACCGGGAATCACACATGGCACTGTTTGTGTATTGAACTGAAGTTTTCTAAATTGAAAATCTTCCCCAACGTAACTTTGTTTAGATTACGTCAGCCCTTTCACGCCTGAACGTTTTACAATCATGCTACCCAAACATCCTTTTCACCAAATCATTGTAGCTGTCAATCAGTTCCGTGGGACTCCTCTAAAACAGGAAGATCTTCTGTCGATCGAAAGCTCGAGCTCGTCTTCATTTTCAGAATTACTAGCATCACTCATTATGCACTACATCCTTCAACACCAGCTCCGTCCTCACTGCCGTCACCAGTCTCCTCTGCTTTTAGCAGAGGAGACTGGTGACGGCAGTGAGGAGGGAGTTGAAGTCATGAGGTAGAGATGGTAAAACTGGCCATTCTGAAAATGAATACGAGTTGGAAGCGGGCTTGAGTTTTCTCACTTCTCTTTGGAAAAGAACGTATGGAGATGGCAGATTGCCAATAAAATATGTCCATTTTTGCAAAAATAAACGTGTCTTGTTACTCTCGTAAATTTACTTGATATTATCCGAGACACTTCCCGGCTCCCGGTTCTGAGTGTAATTTCATTCCCATTCCCGTTAATATAGAAAACCGGGAATATATAAGACTCTGTTGCCTGGTATTTTGAAATGCTTTTCGGATCATTCGAGGTATTGTGCCGTGGTATCCAGATAAATGTAAAATTTGTTATTTCTTCTTTTTTCGTGTTTTGTTTTTTATTGTCTTGTGCGTTCGTCGTCAGTATTTTTCTCCCTTTTGTTTTCTTCCGATTATTCATTTTTTTCTTTAGTTATTAATTGTATTGTAGTTGTTTTGCTACCATGTAAACACATAGACACACATGTTAATTTATGTACGGGAGCGGAGTGTTTCTAAGTGGTAAGCACTCGGACGCCAGTCCCTTATACGATTTTGTTAGCCAATAAAATATTTTTAAACTAAACTAAACTACATATATATATTATGTGCAAAATGTTGTATCAAAATCGAGCTCTTGTTTCTAAGGTCATATCTCTACGAGTCGAAGACGGGTAGAGATGTAACCTTAGAAACAAGAATGAGCATCTTATACATTATCTTGTGCATAAACATAATGGTAGCGAGAGATTTATCTTACAGTAATCAACGGAAATAGCTTGATTAACTCTTTAACTAACGAAACGGAAGCATCTTCCTACGTAATTTACAAATCAAGCAGTTGCAAACGCATTATTTTTCCAAACATTTCAACAAAACCATATCATATGACCCCTCATTAGAACGAGCTGGACAGAGCTCGTTCCAATGAGGGACAAATCATATGGTTTCGTTGAACTTTTATCAAATATTTTTTACAAAAAGTAATTAAAATACTAAATTGTGATATCGTGTGCGTTGGGTAAAGGGTTAACTAGCATTTTAATTTCAGGTTTCGTTTTTAGACTCATAAAAATGCTTATCGTTTCGGATGAAACTATATGCAGCTGCCTTGGACTTTTGCGATCATTGGATCCTTAGTGAGCGCGAACAATACATGTTCAACATCCGAAAAGCTGAGCGTTTTAACAGTATAACTGCATGTTGTTCCAGCTCGCATGCTTCCAGTGTTTCAGATACAAAAGCACATAAGCTATATGGTTCAAAAGAGTTTCGAAAGCGGGCAATGTTCGATACATGGTAATGTTAACAATCGTAACCAAGCACGTGGTTGTATTATGCAGTTGCAAGATATAGATTTTGTATCGGGTGACCCCCTGATACATGCTGTAGTCGGTGAATTACGGACCAAATATATACTCATTAGACTTTTTCCGAAAGTGGGTATTATAGAGGTATTATACGGTAGAATGTCATTATCCATGTGTTGCGGTACTATGGGTTTTGAAACGTGAAGTTTCTGGTGTAATAATGAACAAACAACGAACATCAAGGCTAAACTAAATAACGTGTAGCATATATCATTGACAGTTTTGTACCAGCCCCTCATTATTTTGTCCATGTGTATTTTGTCTATGGACATTTTGTCGGCGCATCCACGGCATCAAGCCGCGCAACAACATTGTGTCTCGAGAGGAGGCAGACATACACAGAACGACACACGGGTGTGAATGGGTTAATCGACATGGCACGAGTACCAGCGCGGAGGGATAGAACAAGAGGCCACTTAGAATGTTAGGCATACTCAAGATAGAACGAGATCTGTCCACTTCTGCGATGGCACAGGTATTCACGTCTATAAAGGCAAGTATTAGTGGGACACTCAGCAATTCATTTGACAACTATCAACAAAAACGACATATTTTATCGCCAACCAAATTTGCGAGGGGGACCCGCGTTACTCTTTCGTCCTTTGAGTTCCAATGTGTTATGTGCCTACTGACACATACAGTTAAAACTAGAAGTCCTGTCACGAACTGTGCGCTTATGTAGACTTAATTGCGCATAGGAATTGCGCGCAATTGTCATATCGAATGGCATTCAAGCACGGCAGGTTCTCCTGGTTACTGAAAGCAAACATGCAATGTTTCTGCCAATGGACCTCCGGGTTACCCGGAGGGCCATTGGCTGAAACATTGCTTGTGCACAGGCCATATGTACAGAATTCGGTAGCCTTACTATGGTCCTAACGCGTAGATTAACGCGCAGATCGACGTGCTATTTGTGCGCATTTCTTGACAGGACTTCTAGATTTAACTGTAGAACACATTGGAACTCGGCAAGGGGACGATTTTCAGCTATCGCTAGCGATTCAAATTGTAATTGCGGCGCACGGATTTGTAGAAAATTCAAGTGAAATTTCGCTTCTATTTAAAAATAGTCCGTCAACGATTTCCGCTCCGCACATATGTGCGGAACAGATTTTCATTTTCCGCGTGGTTTAGTGTTGCTGTAGATGGGGATTTCATAGAACAGGTGTGTAATAAATGTACTTACAAAATCAGAATAAAGGCAGTTTTTCGGGTATAACGAAAGCTATTAGTGAAGAAAACTTGAACCCAACTATTTAAAAAATATATATACTGTCCACAAACGTTGGGCCCATATACCTGATTCGAATATCCCATATTGTGACAATCCCCACTGCTCTACCGGAGCGTGAATAAATCCTCAAAACTGGTGAACATTTGCTGGTTATTGACCCTTTCACTGTCGTGCATAAGCTGTACCTCGTTGAGGCCGATTTTGACGGGACTGTTTAGTTCACTCTCTGTTGCGTTTCTCGGGAATATTCAGTCTGTCGACCGTTTTGGTGGTTGAAGCACCATGATTTGGGCCGGTGTCTCCCCTCGAGGTAAACCTCCACTTCACATCGTCGACGGAAACAGGAACCACATTTTGGAGCCGGTTATCATCCCGGGTATTCCCCCACAATTGCCGCATCCATGAAAAACGATTTCATTATTTGGACGTAGATGCCAGGCCTCAGAGCTCGAGAATAGTGCGAGAATTCTAAGATATGCATCAGGCCTTGATCTTGATTGATTTTCCTGCAAGGAGTCCGGACTACATTCCGATAAAACATTTGTGGGGCCTTCTCCACAGGAGAGTGGTCAATAGACAGCCACCGCTTCATGGCATCGACAGCCCTCCCGGTCCCTCCCTCTAGTTGGAAATTCACTACCGACAAACATTTTGAAATTGCAGCCATGGAATGGGGCATAAAATTGATTCTAGTAACTGAAATGCCAGCACATTTATGATAGAATTATCAGGTTATTATTATATGGTATTCTGGGAATTGAATATGTGCTAAACAAATGCTCAAGCTGAGAACTTTGAACAATTCACACTGTCCTAACATTAAATCAGATCTTATGCAGGAATGATCAGTTTTCGATGTTTCATCATTTTGTAACTGTGAATGGAATTAACTCAGGATAACGATTTTACATGATCTGATTTTCTTGAAAGGCATTTCGAGGATTTTTGAGAGGGCCATCCCCAGATCATTACTGATAATCCATCACAAGGAACAGCAGGCACATAAGCACAATTTCCTTGCCTCCACATTCTCATGCGACCATTTGTGACGCCTAACTAGGCATGCCAGACCCCGATCTTCCCAAGGAAAGGTCTTTTGGGGTTGTCCAGACCTTGGTCTGTCGTTAAAATCGTTGGTTTGTTGATGTTTTCGGACAAGTCTGCTGATGACAGAATGACTATAGCCAAGATGCCTTCCAAAACCTTTGAATGACATGCCTCTTGCATGCAGACCAACGATTTGCACTCTTAGTGCCTCTGAGAGTCTCATCCTTGCCATGCACGAAGTTGCCGCTATGAAGATCATCCCACGCACCTATGCCATTGGGCCAAGGAGAGGCGGTAATATAAGTTGCATAACTTGTTCGCCAATCCTTGTAAAACAAATAAGATTAACCCTTTACCCAACGAATCGGCCGCATCCGCCCGCGTAAAATGCAAATTCAGTAGTTGAAAAAAATATTATTTTTCAAAAACTTTCAACAAAACCATATCATGTGACCCCTCGTTGGAACGAGCTCGTCGAGCTCGTTCCAACGAGGGGTCACATGATATGGTTTTGTTGAAATTTTTTGAAAAATTTTAAAAAATGGTATTTGAAATAATAAATTTTGATATCGTCTGCGTTGGGTAAGGGGTTAAAAAAGTAACCATCCACTTCGGTTCTATGTTTGGCGAATGTGTTTTACTGTAATTTGAGAGCAAACCCTACCTCCTAGACAGTACAAGTAATGGAAAGGATGGTGTCTGTATTATATGTCACGATGCGCATACTGTTGATATAATAAACAGAAAAAAAGGTTACAGAACATCAAAAAGATGGTGAAACGCCGTTTTCTTATTTTTAAATGTTTTTAACCAGAGAATAGTCAAACGTTCAAACTGATTGGGGGAAAATGAAAAACGCCAGCTCTTTTTAGACCACTGTACAGAAAAATGCCTGAAGTTTGTGAAATGATACGCACATCGACGACACAACTTCGCGAACATTTCGAAATTTCAATCATTATATGAAATTCCCCTTTAGAAAATTACGTGCAGCTAAGTTTCTGGGCATATATCGACGAGTCTGTTAGGACAAATCGATACAGGACCCAGAGGAGAGGTAGAGACCTCCGCACACCATCTCGGAATCCCACGTGGTGGTAATAATCAATTTATTTTCCAATGACGAAAACTGTCAGCCTCGAGCATTCAACGAGAGGGTTCGATTTCATTGATGGATTGTCCGTGAACCCAAAACCCTATGTTTTGTCCTAAAAGGGGCAACCCACTTGTCTCTAATTGACACTCCGAAGCTATCTTTACTGTCACCATCCTTTGAGTAAAAGAATCCAACAGAACTCAAATTTCTACATTATTCTTTCTGTATGACGCACCATCCCAATACCCACGCCACTCGGTTGAATTTAATTTCTGAGCCGATTCTTGTTATCCCAGAAATACTGATTTTGAAATGCGACAACCAAGGTTTAAAATTTTAACTTGACATTTCATTCTGACATTGTGGAGAGGACATGCGTCGCAACAATTTCGGGAAAAGCCAACTGTGCCGTGTATAAAACATGTTAACAGTTTCAGAACAGAGGCGGTGGAACCCGTGGGCGGGGGAGCACCGAGAATATGTGCCAATCCACCTTTTGTCCACAAAAATATTACGTAGTTACACAATGAGTTAAAAATGGGTGCATACAAATGAATAAGTATACAGTCAGGCATTCCTGTAATATATTATTTGCAAATCCAAACAGATTTACTGTATTTGGCCAAAGAAACCCACTTTTGGTCGCATCGATCTGTCTCTTTTTCTTCAACCATCTTCCAACACGAAGGCTGGTCTTCGGGTCGGAAGATGATTGAAGTGGACGAAATATACCGGGCAGTGATCTCACTGCGGCATGCTGTTCTAAACACGAGAGACTAGCAGGTAATCGCACATTTTCCAGTATACTATAACCCAGGACCGAACCACTGTAGACTTTGAAATGTGTGTCCCCCTACTTTCATAGAGCTTCTGTCGCATCTCTTTCAGTGTGCCTTCTTTGCTCACTGAACTGAAAATTAGTAATCATAACGAAGAAATCGAAAAAGGCAGACAAAAGCAGCCGAAAATAGGGATAAAAAATGTTAGATTTAAAACTTTCCCGATGGCTGAAAATCGACAACGTGACAATGAATCTGGGGATAGAAATTAGAAATTATTTTTGTTTGCATTCAGAGTCAAATTATACAATTCGGACTGTTTTCCATAATTAAACAACAGCCACGTGTGTGGCTATTAAATAAATATAGATTATTACCAAAGTGTGGGTTTCCGAGATAGTGTATTGAAGTCGAAACCTTATTTCTGGGCATACATCGACCAGGCCTGAAAATAAGCAGTCTGACATTTGCAAAATGAGGTCCCCAGCGGGTGAATTTGATGATGCTATTCCATACAGTGGGCCAGTTTATCCTCTGGATACCTCTTTCTGTTTGGTTTTGAGACCATGATTCAGATTGAGGTTCACAGGGTAGCATCACTAAATTCACCCTCTGGAGGACCTCATTTCGCAGATGACAGTCTGCTTATTTTCTGGCTTGATATCGACGAGTCGGTTAGGACGATCAATGTAGGACCGAGAGGCGAGGTCGAGACTTCAGCACACCGTCTCTGTAAACCACGTGGGGATAATAACCAGTTTATCTTAAAATATTCCTCCCTCTCTTGACTTGTTGGCATAATGAAGGGATTGTTTCTAGTTTTTATCAGTATCTGTTTTGACAATCACTCAGCGTTTGTGAATTGATTTTTTATGAATGAAGATCATGACCTCGTTCTATTGTGAACTTGTGCTGTACATGACGTCATCCCAATTCTTGTTCTACCAGAACTATAACCGCTCACTTTTATAGTAGTATTTCAGCTGTGTGTTTCTTTTTTTTCCCTTGTTTAAAGCATGTCAGGCCTATATAATTTAACTGTAATTGCTGCAGGTGGACTGTTGGTTAGTAATTTCGTTGAATGTCCGCACCAGTTTGTATCTTCTTTCGGTGATCTGACGAGAACTGGTTACCGCAACGCCACCGCGCCCCCGATTTGCACGTGTTAAAAAACTAAATACATAAACAAGAGAAACAAGTAAAGTAAACTGGTATGGGGGATATAATGCAGACTTTCTAAACAAACTTCATCGGAGATAGAGCAAAAGACACGATCTGCTAATATTTCTGTGTGATATACCGCGTTGCGAGCTCCTTACATTGAGGGGTAAAACACTATAATTTGAATAAAAAAAAAATGAATTTTTATTATAGATATTTAGAAACAACATTACAGCGAATCCCACTTGATTGGATAACCAAACAATTTATCATACGTTCAGAATAAATTTGACCTGTTAACTGCATTTCTTAACAGTAATTTCCACACACTTGTTGACTTTCCCAACCACATTAGATCTCAACCACGACATTTTCCCCAATCAAAAATTGTCCTTTTGGGCACCTGCCACCGCCCATCCCACTCCGCCAAGATTTGCTATGGCAGGGCATCTACCCCGTACTGATTTATATACCAAGGGCATCTGCCTCCCCGTTGATTATTAAACCTAGGACTTCTGTCCATAACTCCAACACGCCGATTTATAGATAGTGTGCCCACCCCACACCTCAGAAAGAATTTCATTCTGATACAACCAATTACACAGTGGCTAGAAGCATGTTACTATTTTATTACACTGTTAACATACCTTTTTTACAGCTAACTTTCCACACCAAAGATGATTGCTTGTTCTGCGAGCTGTGTTTGCGGACCAGTTCGAGTGCATCATGTCGGACTGGGGGAAGAGGAAAGCCACAATTACTAACAAAACACTATTCAAACACTATAACATGCCTCAACAAAACAACCAAACCACCTACCGTCAACACAGATTATTGAACTTCCTATAGGGACCAGAGGCACACTATACTTGTGAAGGTATGGTAAATGGTTTGGTGTTTAGATTTTATATTCCATAAACGGAGCTTTTCAGTTAAGAGATATACAGTTAAGTGGGATCTGCTGTAATCAACAGGAGGTATACATGTATATATGATCTTGGTATATCTTGGTATGTGAACCAACAGGAAGAGGGGAATGCCCTCAGCATAAAAATCAGTAGGCACATATGTCTTACCGTGAAAAAACCTAGCTGAAGTTGTGCAGGGGACAGGTTGTTAATAGCGCTGGGTGGGAGGATGCGGGCAGTGTCCATGGGTGCAGGTGTCCGTAAACTCAGTACATTCATCATGAACAATTTACCTGTCATATCTTGTTGGGCAGAGCTCAGAAAGGGAAGATTAATATTAAGCGATAGAGCTCAACTTTGAAATGGATGAAAGAATTCTTCACTGCCAGTACATACTGACTAATATACACCAGAAACTGTGGACTAGAACTGACAATGCAGGTTATGTGCTAAACATCAACCAACAAACACATCGTCCAGACACTTTGGTGCTATACGGAAATAGACATTCAAGCTTTTTACATATTTCGCATAAAAATGCAGCGCGTGACCACAAGTCTTGCATAAAATGAAGAGATCTGACCATCATACATGTCACCTGCAAAGTAGTAAGCAACAGGATTAGCTTTTAACTATGAGAAACTAATAAAACTGAATGGCGGTGCTGGCTGGGGATATGACATTGCGGCGAAAATACAAATGTAGAAAATGATGTCGGGTGCATTCAGTACAATCGTTTTTATTATTTATGTTAAAACCGCGACTATAAAATGTGAAACTTTTCCACTGTTTTCCGGGGTGACATAAGGAAAGGTACAGAGAAAACAGCAGCACTCAACGGGAAATATTGAGCAGTGTTAAAAGCCTCGACCCGCATCAATCTGAGCAACCTAAATGGGATACGTGTTAAAATTAGGTTGACAAAAAACGTCCTTATTATAAAGAGACATTTCATCCTTTCAGTGCATCAAGGTGGCGTCTGCAATGCTAAATCATTGCAGATGACACCTTGATGCACTCAGGCCAACCCCCTCCAGTTCCATTCCCCTTGCTGTTGCATGTGGTCGCTCAATGGGTATAGACCTCACTCAACAAAATTAGAAACACAACACTCCAAACTCTATCTTAAGAAGCTGGGTATGGACAGGGTTGAGAGCGCCCCCATTATGTGTATGTGTAAATTCTATTACTAAACGTTAAATAGTAATTGTCTTTGGCCTTTGCAATCAATTAAACAGCTATTATAAGTGAAGAGATGGGAGCAGTTACCATTTTCTTCGCCGTAGGTTGAGACGATTTTCTCCCAAGTGTATTGATATCTTCTGAAAGCATCTAACGATGTTTCGCAGACATGTTTTTTCTCACGTGCTTGTCAGTAAATTTATCTCTGGAAACACACGAGGGAATTCCGGTTTTCCATTTTGTGCTTTCCATTCGTGAAATTGAGAAATTAAGACCATCAAATTAAATGTAAGTGGTTTTGTCGTCTTCAATACATGAGTATTGGATCGGCACATTCCTTTCACAACTTTCACTTATTGCCCATTTGAACAATAATTTGTGGTAAATAGAACGAGCTATAGATTCCCAGAAGACGAGCATGTCGAGTGTAAATTATACTAACAGCATTTCTGCTAGCTATTCTCAGCTTCCATTAATTGAAATTTAAGAGGAGGCAGTGAATAATAATTCCAATTATATTCAAATTTATTCACATTATAAGATGGCACAAACGAAATTCGTTGATGTAATTGACAATAGACAACAGACCGTTCCCACACTTCTTCATTTACGCCGTAACTACATTAGAGGAGTTAGTCTTAATTAAGTTTAGAAGTGTAACCTTTTGACCCCATTGATGGAATAAATAAACAGCGATCCAAGTTTTGGAAATGCATGTTTTGGTGGTTTTATGGCTTGAAAGATCAAGATGAATATCATGATCCAACCGGGCTGACAATTCGTCGTCTGAGTGCTAGAATGTTCTATGTCCCATAGGGGACATAGAACATTCTAGCACTCAGGCGACGTATTTTCGTCATAGAAAGAGATTTGGAGGAAAGATAACGCCCCATAACTTTCTAACGCTGTCAGTAAATTTAAAACTTAGGGTGAATATATAGACAATAGTTCACTGCTTGGAGTAACGTGCGATGTTTATTCTCGAGTGGGATGCGGAAGGTTATTTTCACGAGGCGCTAGCCGAGTGAAAATAATCCCTGCGTCCCACGAGAGAATAAACATCGTACGTTACTCCAAGCAGTGAACTATTGTGTTTATTATATTTCCCTGATAATATCTGCATCACAAATACCCCTCTTGCGTCATCCAAAAGCAGTTTCCCAAGGCCGCTCAATTTGTTTTGACGGTTAGAAAAATCGGCGAATGAACACAAAAACATGAATGAATGAACTGATAATATGACGTCATCAGAAAGGAATGCAATGACGCTCGTTTTCAAATGGAAATTCAAGTGACGGGAGATATGAACTTATGAAGGAAATCAACACATTTTGATAGATATTCTTAATGGTCGATTATCTGTGAAATTGTTGCTTGTAATCACAGGTACACGGCACAAGCTGGGAAATCGAAAGAAAAATGATATTTGATACCATTTTGAATCTATGCTGACGTGCCCCTGTAATGGTATATAAATATTAACAAGGTAAACAACTCGCTTTTCGAAAACGATAGCACTCATCTTCGTCCCCCCCCCCCCCCCCGCCTCAAATTTGAACCACACAACGTATCCAACAGTACCCGGTATCAATGGAAAGGGGAATGAATAAGCTTTACAGTGGTGTATTAAACGACCGTTGGTTGTTCTTGGGTTGTTCATGATAACTGGGAGAAGTCGCAGAAAAGGCCGAAAACCATTTTGTCGGACAAGACAGTGCACAGTGGAATAAGGTTTACGAGCGACAGTTATCCGATTTATTATAAATAATTCGAGGTTCCATTGTCTATGGAGGGCAGATTCAAATATTAACCGTATACCTTTATTAATCACTTATCTCGGATCCACATTTATTCATTTCTGGCGATCACATTTGCCGTTTATACATTTTTTTAACCTTCCCTTGGAAACTAAACAAGCTAACGGCATCCATAGAAGCACAATGACATCCCATTGGTTACTATTTATGCCGAGAAAATCATCGATGAAAATAAGGCAATGGGAGAATGGGGAAAGTTTTTGCGCAAGTCGCGTATCTATGGACGCCCTCAAATCAGGTCAACTTGGGAAAAAATGTCAAAGTTACGGCTAAAAAGTGTATAAACGTTAAACGTGAACTCCAGAAATGAATAAATGTGGATCCGAGATTAGTAATTGATAGAGGTATAGGTTAATATTTGAATCTGCCCTCCATATACAATGGGACCTCGAGTTATTTATAATAAATAGGATAATTGTCGCTCGTAAACCTCATTCCACTGTGCACTATCTTGTCCGACTAAATGTTTTTCGGCCTTTTCTGCGACTTCTCCCAGTTATCATGAACGACCCAAGAACACCCAACGGTCATGTAATACACCACTGTAAAGCTTATTCATTCCCCTTTCCATTGATACTGGTATTGTTGGATACGTTTTGTGAATCAAATTTGAGGGGGGTATAACGAAGATGAGTGCTATCGTTTTCGAAAAGCTAGTTGTTGACCTTGTTAATATTTATATACCATCAGAGGGCCACGTCAGCATAGATTCAAAAATGGTATCAAATATCATTTTTCTTTCGATTTCCCAGCTTGTGCCGTGTACCTGTGCTTCTAATTAGCTTACCATAAAAAGCCAAGTTTTCTTTTATAACTTTTAATAAACGAAAACAAAATACAGCTCCGAGAGCTATCCGTTGTTTTCGTTTATTAAAAGTAACAAAGGGGGAACTTGGCTTTATTTTCTATTGAGGTCATAGGTGTTTTCTCATCAATTACATACTTTTCAATTAGACATTCCTCGGGCGTTTACTAACTTCAAGGGAGGTAACTTTATCGGTGTACATTTTCATGACGACACAAGTCAGGAATGTTTCTACGGGAGGCGAAATAGACGTAAATGAACTTGCAGGTTGCTTGACATTATCAGATATGCACTCAGGCGTGCCACATCTGATGAACTCAACAATTCAGTAATTTTCCTTTTATCTTCAAACTCAAGACACGTGTGATACTAAATGTCAAGGTGAGGTTGTGTGTGAGGTGTTCGAAGTGACCAAAGACTAAATTACTGAAATTTTTCTTTTTTTATTTTATCATTGTACTTTAAAAGCAGAAAATGCGCTGTTTACTTTCTCTATACCATTTATATATTATGGTCGTGCAATAAAGTATTGTATTACATTCTAATTTAATATGTGGAGGCGGAGACAGCGAGTGCCATACGCTATATTTGAAAGAATAAAATAATCAAATGCCTGTCTGTCTCTTCGAAATATTTCTGTATACAATATATATGCTGTACTTTGTTGCGTGGATTATGGTTGCCGAATCTATCTGCGCCTTGTCCACCCAAGAGGCGATATATAATGTCAACACTATTGAGTGCCGCATTACTACTTATGATATGTTTTAAACTCACGGTCTTAGTTCATACCCAGAGTGCCTCTTTTATACCACGACCACCTCCTCCCTGTCCCAGGATGCATCCGGCGCCCTTGAAGATTTGCAGAAAGGCTGTGTGAATAATTAGTAATGGAAACTCTTCTAAGTATTAATTCGTCAGTACAAGTGCATGCCACATTATTTTGTAAGCATTTAACTCTTTGAACGCTAGTGGTATCGTCCATATCAGTTCAATGGAAGCAGTTGGAAGAGTCCATATTCATTATTTGGGGGTAGACCAATTAATATTTTCAACGTGCAGCCTTGGGGCTGCACGTTGAAAATATTGATTAGGCTTCCCCACACTTCAACTTTGCAGCCATCCCACGTAATGAAAGTACGGTGTGCCCTGTTCCTGGGCCGGAAAAGCGGCCTCTCGGGTTCAAAGGGTTGATGAGAGTAAAGGGTTATGGTGGCAGATTTATCTTTTTTATTCTTGGCTCATGGCTTTGTTTTCCCGTGTGAAATAAGGTCACGTGGTCGATTGGTTATATGCTTGTCTTTGTAATGAACACGGTTTCGGTGTCACTTTACAAAAATAGACTCGACGTCATACAGAGACCTTGAAGTTTCGTCCAATCCCTTTCATTACTGCTTGCCGTTCAACTTCCCTTTCGAGAAAACATTATTCACAATTTCACGGTTCTTCGCCGCATCAAATCTGAATATATAATCCTATCCTTTTACGTACAAAGCAATTTGAATTTATCATTTCAGAACAATTTAATAGATTTTAAGTAATTCATGATACGGGGAAACCACATGTGTCAGGTATGAACAGGTATGAACAAGTATGCAGGGCGGTTTTGGTACATGGCATGTGTGCAGAATACCACATATTTTATTTTCGATAACTGGCGTTGAATCTGTTTATTTAACCCTTTACCCAACGTAACGGCCAAAACCGGCCAGCGCTATTCTCAAAAATCGCCAATTAATTTTCATTTTTTGTCTCAAAAACATAGGTTATGATCCCTCTTTGGAAGGATCTCGTCGAGCTCGTTCCAATGAGGGGGTCATAACCTATGTTTTTTAGACAAAAAATGAAAAAATCAATTATTCAAGAATTCTTTTTGCAAGTGTCGTCTGCTTTTCATGCTAGGTAAAGGGTTAATGGGAAATTGGCAGTTTATTGGCAGAGGGTATGATGACTGAATTCGCTATCAATTCCCTCCAGGGCCCCTCGAGGAACGGAGGAGGGGTGGGGGCTGAATATTTGTCACCCTGGTCCATAGGACGAGCCAACACAGCATCTGTGGCGATCTGTCTCACATGAGGCAATGGGCAAGAAAAATGTATTTTTCTAAAATAGAGAAGAAATTAAAGACCTGCAAAATGTTATTTAAATGAAGGATGGCTAGGGTACCCGCTTGACAGGTGCTGACAGTCGGTAGAATAATTGTGCAGTTACAGAGAATAAAAATAACACTACGAAAGCATTTTTAATATCCAGTCTCTGTCTCTGTCTCTGTCTCTCTCTCTCTACCTTCCCTCCCTCCCGATTAAACAGCGAATGCCGCAGAATGACGGCCACGTCGTACGGACTGGACAATGAGTGCACAGTTTCGTTTGAAAATCAACATTTTCAAAACAAAACAGATATTTGTGTTTCATGATTTTACTCGATATTACTGTCAGGACATTTTTGATAAGTTTGTGATGCATCGTGAATGTTGATTGAGGGTTTCAGCAGAATCTAGTATGCGTTGAGCGTTTTCAATATTTAGAATTATTTACATCTTTGTGGAAAGGATAAAACAGAAGATATGCCTCCAACAACCAACGAGTCAGTCATTTTTTTAAATTAATGCGATGACTACGATTGATCCAACACACCGATTTATTAAACTCCTAATATAAATAGCTCACAGATGACTTTAACCCTTTACCTAACATGAAAAGCAGACGACACTTGCAAACAAAATTCTTGAATAACTAATTGTTTTCATTTTTGTCTCAAAAACATAGGTTATGACCCTGATTGGAACGAGCTCGTCGAGCTCGTTCCAAAGAGGGGTCATAACCTATGTTTTTGAGACAAAAATGAAAAAAATAATGAAAATTAATTGGTGAATTTTGTGAATGGCGCTGGTCGGTTTTGGCCGTTACGTTGGGTAAAGAGTGAAAAGATGACCACATCAATTCCTTTGCCTATAATGCGACAGTCTATGGTAACATGATACTCTAAAATACCGTATTATTAGTTTTTGGAAATGGTAACCTTTTATTTTTAGATCTTGGTGCAAAGACGGGGAACTGATGTTTGGTTTCTCTTCGTTAGACCAGAAGGCAGTCCATTCACATGAAGACTAGAAGATCTTTAACCTGCAGGCAGTCCAGCTGCAGGTAAAAGATGTTAATTCGCCTAACGTAACAATATACTCTTCTGAACAAGGTAACTTTGGACATTATTGCATGAAATAAGTTGTATTCGAAATGTATGCACCATCATCTGTAACGAGTTCTGTAAACTAGCAGGAGAGAGAAAATGTGCTCCTGAAAAATAGTGACGTTATTTGATTTTCAAATATATATTGTTCAACTTATTTGTGTATTTTATTTCTCTCCTGCAGGTGAGTTGACATCAAAATCGCGCGCATGTTATTGTTGGTTAATTATCGATCACTACCCAAAGAGTCCGGGACTGCCCCCCCCCCCCCCCCCACCCCCACACACACACACACACATGCATGCCTCACACGCTTACAGAAGGAAATATGGGGTTCCTAATTTTTGTTTCTTAACAAAGCTCATGGGATGCCCGGGGGGGGGGGGGGGGGATTTGAAGATTTCCAAAAGCCTGGAATATCGCGCAGTGCAAAACATTTTGCCGGGGGAGTGTGTCTGCCAGTGGTGGACGTACGGTGGTCAACTTCTGTCCCCCTCCGACTGCCTTCTGGCCTACTTGTTAATACACAGCCAATTGCTAAGTAACATAAATTAAATATAAAAACACGTAATGTGATTGATAGAACAAAGACCGCTAAACCACCCACTTAACCGTGGGAAGAAAAAATATACAAGCGATTTTGTTACAAATGGCCCAATTGAGAAAACACGTAACGACTTCTGTTTTCTATCTTTTCTTTCAGGACGGCGAAATAATGATTATAAATGAAAAGATAGAGCACATAGGTCGTCGATATACACAAATAAAGCCATGACACATCAAGAAACTACTGAAATAATGTTATCTAAATTCAGATCTAAGCACACGTGTCTGAAAATGGCGTGGCAAAAAACAGTCCATGAGAAAAAAGGTATCGAACGTCAATTGGTGCAGATGAATTTTTGATGAAAAGAAAGATTTGGAACGATGGTATGATAACATTCTTAGAAATTAGTGAGATGTAACAAGTCTTTTGATAGCGTTATAAATAAACCAACGTCGTGTGTGTGTGTGATATTCTTAGTCATCGAGTTAATCAGAACTTTCAGAACATTAGCTGGTTTTTATCCGTGATCAATCCAAAATGGGAACAATATCAAGGCGAATCTTTGGTTTTCTTATTGTATACATTTATTTGATACACTTAAGAACGCACCTTGCGTGGCTGGGAGCGTCTAACCCCCACCCACACCCCGACGCGCGACAAAAAATCCATTGCACTTTCCCTTTTTATTCGGAGTTAACCCTTTACCTAATCTGAAAAGCAGACGACACTTACAAAAAAAAAAATTCTTCAATAACTAATTTTTTTCATTTTTTGTCTCAAAAACATAGTTTATGACCCCTCATTGGAACGAGCTCGACGAGCTCGTTCCAGTGAGGGGTCATAACCTATGTTTTTGAGACAAAAAATGAAAAAAATATTGAAAATTAATTGGCGATTTTTGAGAATAGCGCCGGCCGTTACGTTGGGTAAAGGGTTAAAGAAACTTTCGACGGCCAAGGTCACATCGTGTGTAACAGTCCTGTGGGTGGAGGAATCCAGAACTGCCGGAGAGAACCACCCAGCAGCGCCGTGCAGCTGTCAGGATCCCCAACGAACTTACTCCGCACAAGTAAGGTTAGCATTAATTTTGTTGAAGACAAGAATATCATCTACATGTAGTACATAGGGCCTTCGTGCCCGCACTTGGGCAATCTGGATTAAGTGCTTTGGCCAAGGACACAACGCAGTTACCCTGGTGAGACTCGAACTGTGGACCTTTCGGTTTCAAATGCCATGCTGTAACTACTGAGACACTACGCTCACATTGCACATTCTACCAACAAAAATAAGGCATGTGATAAGGTATACTTAGGTACATTGGAAGCAGTTCGAACTTGTGTGTGGTGGTTGGGGGGGGGGGGGGGGGGGTAAGTAGAGGGTACCCACACACTGATGTATACCAGTGTAACCAATCCATGAGCCTTAGTGACTTGATGGGAATACAGTACACAAAGCTATGTTGGAGAGCTGACAGCTGCTCGTCGTTGCTCGGTGGTTCTCTCCGAGTACTCCGGCTTCCTCCACCCATAAAACTGCCACCGACATGATATGACCCTGGCTGTTAATGTGTCGTTAAACTCTAACAATAATAACACAAAGCTGTGTATAGCGCCTTACTAAATTTGTTAACCCTTTATCCAAACTTATTATTTATTATTTTTTGTGCATTTTTTTTCAAACAAAAACCATACCATGTGACCACTCATTAGAAAGATCTCGATGAGCGCGTTCCAAAGAGGAATCACATGATATGGTTTTGTTGACATGTTTTGAAAAAGAAAATTTCAACTGCTTAATTTTGTCCAGAGAGCACTTTCCAGCAATTAATCAAATGATAGAGTTTCAAGTATGTCAGAAAGTTTATTAAACTTCCTCGCAAACAGGCGTATATAGAGGTCCCCTATATATGGATAAAGTGGGCGTCGCAGTAAAAGGGTTAAAGGCCGTAGAAATGACAAATCAAGCAAGGGCATCCGTCGTCACATCTTAAGAGCAAAGAGTGACCCTCCCTTCCTGCTAATTCCCAATAAGACCGCAATGACACAGGTTGGCATAGATAAATAAACTTGGCCTAATCTCTCTGTCTCTCTTTCTCTTCCTGTCCGACTCTTGTCTCTCTGTCTCTCTTCTTTCTCCCACTCAATTGTTTCTGGAAAAAACTTGAAGTGGGCACTCCCTCAACACACAGCCCTGGTTCTTACGTCCCTGGATATGCTGAATCTTTGTCGCGTCGTATCGATCTTTGTGAATTGAATAACTGCGCCATTCTTTTGAACAATATTGAACTCTTGCTAAATGATGTACGTAATTTATAATCGATATACCCAATCAATAAATTTTTTACAAGAAACGAGAAGATGGAAATTTATGCCACTACAATGACTGCAGACCCATATTATCAATGTCCGCATTCCAGTCTTCCGGTATCGTGTGTATTATGCGGAAACGGATGTTGGGGTGGGGGGGGGGGATATATATTAGCCATAGAATGTGGGTATGGTTGAGCCCTGCCCCCTTCTCAAATTCAAAATGTTTACTACGTCTCTTACATTATAATATGGGCCGTGTTTGAATTGTTAGCAGCCTATGAATCTAGATACATTGTTGGAGATGGCTTTCTGATTTAAATAGTTCTGAAATGGGACCAGCGTCTTTATATAATAATAACTCTTTGGCCAGCCGCTGATTTGTCGCGGTCCTCATAAGAGAAGGCCATCATTCGCCCTGCACCCCACCCCCTCTTCCTCTCCTCTCCTCCCAGCATTCAGATATAAACTGCTTAATAGTGTCCCTCACTTCCTCTTTTTCAATTTCTTCAATAAGCATTCCTACCCTCTCCCTCGTGTCCCCCTTCAGCCATCTATCCTTTGTTTCTTCACCCCACTTCTGCATTATTCTTCCAGTAAATTTTATTCTATGAGGTATATACTGTGGGCATTCCAAGAGAAAATGTTCCAGGGTCTCCACTACTCCAGAGTGGCACATTTGGCATCCCTTTTCCCCATCTCTCCCAATTTTCCCCCGAAGCTCCAGTGATCTTGATCTCAGTTTGAACAGCAGTGACCCTCCAAAGGTGCCATCTAGGTACTTCTCAAAAGCTGGCTTTTCTTTATATTGTAACCCCTGCAGTGATCTTTTCACGCTAACCCCTGCTCGCCAGTTTCGATTGCAATCTTCCATGACTCTCTCTTTGACAAACCTTTTGCCTTCTTTCATTCCTACTTCTATGTTTGTGACCTCTGTAGAGTAATTGTCCATTAGTTCCCTCACATGTATTCTCACTTTATAATGTAGAATACCATGACGCGACACACTACTGAGAATTGTTCTCCGATTTGAATGTTTCAATGATATGAATCACTCCGCTCGAAACAGCTAGATTGCTGAAAAGATCGTTGGTGATACATAGAAAGGATTCACATCTGCGGCCATCTTTTGGGTGCAAATGTTGATGCGATGAGTTAGCGCGTTGATTGATTTGACGCCATGTTGGAGAGGAGAGTTGCGGAAGGTACAAAATGAGTTGCGACGTTTTTCGCTAATATCCAGCAAACCAGTTGTATAGGTAGCGATCAGTGAATGAACCATACATTCTGGTAAAGGAACACCATATTCGTGTAACTTTCCTGATTGAACATTGTTATGTGATCACTGTTGGACAAGACATTGAGAGCTCTCTCCACTGGTGGTTCGGGTATTGCCGAAACGATTGACACTTTCTCGTAAACGACAATCAACGATTATAACCCTATATTATCCGTCATCCAGAGGCGGCGGAGCCAGTGGGGCACATGGGGCACGTGCTCCTCCAGTTTTTTTTTCCCACAGATATGTTTCGGAGTTACAAAATGAGTTAAAATGGGCGCGTGCAAACGTGGCAATATACAGGCATTCCTGTAACATTATTTGCAAATCCAAACAATATTTCGCCAAATAATCCCACTTTCGGTCGCTTCTTCTTCAACTGTCTTTCAACCCGAAGGCTGGCCTTCGGGTTGCAAGATGTTTGATGTAGAAGAAACAGACAATACAGAGACCACACAGCGGCATGTTCATCTAAACGAGAGACTCTAGCGAGTCATGGTAAATTTACCGATATACGATTGTAACCTTTTTCACACTGGGTCGAGCAATGGTAGCATTGTCAATTTGTGCCCCCCCCCCCCCCCCCCCCCACGTTTATCGAGCTTCCGCCGCCCCAGCCGTCATCTATGGCCTTTTAACATTCGTTTTAACACTGAGTATATGTGATCAAAATAGTCTAAATTTGCGAGCAATATTTGCAGTACAATTCAACAGTGTTCGTTTGTACACGTACAACGGAATATTTCCTGCGAATACTCAGGACTGACGGACACATCACGAGCCGTCAAAGAATTAAAGTGCGCCAGAATTCTTCAATGCAATAAAACATTCCAAGAATTATCCTGGAAATTATTATTCGTTCGGAGAGTACTTGACTTCGAAACAATTTATACACAAACAGAAATTTATTCTTCGAAAGTGATGCGCCATGCCTTGTTTTCGTATTGTACGAGGAAGGCGGAAAGAGGGGCAGAAGCCCGGGTATCAAGGTCAAGTAGAAGATATGAAAAAATGTAGAATGCTTGTCATTTAAAGTGAAAACATTTACGCAGATAGCTGAAATTGTGGCCCTTAGATTCTCGATTTTGGAGATCAACGCTTTACACTTTTGAGCTGTCCAACTTCGATCATTAAAATTAAAGTTGACGCACTCATAGAAAGGTCCGCGACGTTAGCTTGACGTTCGGTGTTGGACATTCCTTTGACAATTTTTCATATTTAGTCAGTTTGACGTTGCTCGTTGGACATTTACCTGAAGTTAGCTTGATGTTCGGTGTTTGATATTCATTTGGCATTCGCTTGTGGTCAGTTTCACGGCGTGAAACTGACCACAGGCGAATGTCAAATGAATGTCAAACGTCGATTGTGAAGCTGTCGAATGTCAAGCGAACGTCAAGCTCCGAACGTGAAACTGACTACAGTCGAATGTCAACCGTTAAAACGCGAAACTGACAATACTTGCGAATGTCAAACGAATGTTCAACGCCAAAATAACCTTACAGATATGGCATAGTAAAGCCAAATATTTTAAGAGGCTACACTGAGATACTGAGAGCTAAAGCTTTCGGTTTTAAAATCAAAGATTTTGAGATTTAAAACCAAAAGTGTAGAATTAAAAGCGAATATTTCAACTTTGCAGAAAGGTGGTTTGAAAGCCATCAACATTTCTATTTCATTTGTTCAGATATGATTTTACGGCACGTACCTTTTATACTCATTATTAAAATATGACTTTCAGTCGTTATGTCTCACGTTATAATACTGTTAGTAAACCTACAACGGATACAGGAGAAACACTTCTTTATGCGGTCCCACATTCTACACACCAGGGTTGACATTACATCGCTCTGAATTGTTATATGTATAAAATTCAGATCACCAGGGGATGATGACCATTCTGAGTCGTAGTAATTACGCGCATGTGTTGGAATTAAAGGGCCAAACGCGGATTATGTATTTATTAGTGTTTAACGGCACTATCAACAGCCAGGATCGCCTCGTGTATGAGTTTTACGGATAGAGGAAACCGGGGCTGTCAGACTTCTGAACGCTCTAACTCCGCACAAGCAGGGTTATCATTGGTTACAGGCACGCGCACCATCAACGTGCAGTACGCTCCATACAGTGGCCGTAAAACCCATCGTCAGCAAAATTTTAATTAATGAAGCACCGGGTAGTACCCGGTGCTTCATTAATTAAATTTTTGATGATTATTCCTATAATTTGTGTTTGGAATCCAATAATGTTGTGTCCGTGGAAATATTGCCCACTCGTGGAAAGTGGCCTGTCCACGGCGGCCGTACTGCATGTGCTCCCACATGGGCAATAGGGATTATATGTCATGTGCAGGAACACAACGCAGTTATCCCCAGTCAGGTAGTCGGGATCAAACTGCGGACCTTTCGGTTTGAAGTGCGATACTCTAAACACTAGGCCATTGCGATTCCTGATAACATAAGTTATCATATGTTATAATGGTACTTTTGATACTAACATGGATTTATATTGTGTCGTGTTACCACGGATGCATTGACATATGGCTCTGAAAGCTCGTTTATTTCGGGCGAATAGGTACACAAGTCTGATTGTGTCCTCAAGAAGATATTACGTCCACAAAACGCTAATCGATTGACTAGCGTGACAGCCGTTACTTATTCTCAGTTCCTTATTCGACATTCGTTATCAACCGATTTTATCTGGGAACTGGGAATAAGTAAAGGTTGTCACGTCCCCAATTGATTGTGTCCGCAAGCAGATATTACGTCCGCGACGTGCGAACCACGATTGTGTCCGCAGGCGGACCTGTGGGCATAGTCGTCTTGCGTTTTACGGGTCGTCTTACGGAAACAATCGGGTTGTGTATTCCGGACATAATCGGTCCGAGGTCAATCTGCTTGTTGGCAGAGACAATCGACACGCTTTTTGCGTAAGTAATCGGCTTGCGCGGACACAGTCGCCATTGCTGACTTGTTCGATCGAAATACTCGTTCATCTCTGTTGGTTCAATTGTCACACAACAGCGACTCCAAAATAGTGAAAGTCACAACTGCAGTAAGCTTATATTATGATCGTCCATGTTGTTGTACGTTAAGCGAAACTGATGATTCGACGGGAAAGGAACTAGCATAAACGGTGCTGGGAAAACAGTTCCGACCTGGACATCACCAGTGGAATACATAAACATTTATGTCACAGCGGCAATTCCGTTAAAGTTTAATGGACGTGTAATAATCCCCGATATTCACTAAAACAGATATCCTCTATATTGACGGTTCAAATCCGGCAAAGTGGTACACTCTCAATATTGACATTGCATGGAATACACAATCTCACCTGCACACATTCACTATCACCCTCACCCTCACTCACTCACACACCCACCCCGCAGGCCTGGCATTTTTAGGAGAGCGACCTATTGGCTCGCCAACTGCTCGCCTAAAAAAATTAAGGATGGCGAAAACTAGCCCTCCTGGCCTAGAAAAAAATGATTTCCGTAACAGCCTATTCTCGAAACCCACATATTTTCAGTTCTCTGTGGTGTTAGTGGTCACTGTAAGACGGCCACACTACCCCCTTGCCGAGGCTCAGAGGTGTTGGGGGGGGGGGGGGGGCAGTGTATCCGTATCACAGAGACTACCTTGTTAGCAGTACCAAATAAATGTACAAAGCCCACTTGGCAGAATCTATTAATAGTAAAACTTCTTTTTTCCACTTATTGCTTTTGTTAGCTTGAGAAGAGCCAATCGCTCACCTAGGCCATGCGAGGGGAGCGATTTTATCCCTCCTGCATTTTTAAGAATGCCAGGTCTGATGCCACCCACACACACACACGGCACTAACGCGCACGCACGCACGCACGCACGCACGCACGCACGCACGCACGCACGCACGCACGCACGCACGCACGCACGCACGCACGCACGCACGCACGCACGCACGCACGCACGCACGCACGCACGCACGCCGAAAAAACACAAAATCACACACACTTGTATATGTACCATATACATGTGTATATATATCGCTGCACATAATCCCGATTGCCTAGGTGAGTACCGTGGTGTTGTGTACTAAGGCGCACTGCACGTCATTGGTGCACTTATCTTCAACCAATGCTAACCCTGCTTGTGTGTTGTTAGTATGCTGTGGAGTCTGACAGTTGTTCGCCGCTGGTCTGTGGTTCCCTCTGCGTACTTTGGCTTCCTCCATCCATAAAACTGTCCGACACGCGGTGACCTGGCTGTAGGAAGTGTCGCTGAACCCCAATAAATAAATAAATAAATAAATAAATAAATAAATAAATAAATAAATAAATATAAATAAGCTAAGTTTGAATTTGAGACAACTTGTATTTTCTACATTCTAGCCCTGCGTTTATAAATTTGATAATTTCAGGTGTGACTTCATAACTGATTATCCTTATGACATTATTCAGGAAGCCTTCCTGTTATACACCAGAGTACTTGATGTCGCATCTGGTATCTCTAGGTTTTACTCAGAGGCAGTTCTTGTGTCACGAAACATATGGAGATAAAAGATTAGATGGACGAATGATGATGATGTAATTTTCAGCCGTCTGTTTTTGACCCTTCAAACACGTAATGCAGGAACTTACACGTTGTTGGGATCGACAATTAAACAACACGATGAACATGACATACAGTGCAGCTGCAAGAACCAACCGTGGGGGATACATTTTATTATATACTTTATAAATAACCACATTTCTATTGGATGGGTCTCTTATACGTGACTGTTACTCAAAAACCCATGTTCACCGGTTTTCCAGTGAATATCAACTTTCCAAATACTGCTTTTGGAAATCCCCTCTCTAGTTCTATTTCAATCGATGTAATCTCTATAGCATTGTTTATGTTTATGTTATTCTGCAGATGATAACTATTTTATTGTTAAATAAAAGTATTTCTGATTGATATAACTGAACTTTTGATTGACAAATGGAAGATTGAGTTTTTATGAGGATTGTGTATATAATAGAACAGTTATGGACTTTTGTGGTAGTAAATATGATGTGACATGAACCTAAAAAACTTCTATTGACCGAGGCTGACGCCTCGGTCAATATTAGTTTGTTAGGTTCATATCAGATCATATCCACCACCACAAAGGTCCATAATTGTATGATATTTTAAAGAGTGTAAAGAAGTTTTTAAGGAAATAATGCACATGGGTACTAGCTTTATGTCCACATTGAACCCATGTGTCGTCAGCGGGGGAATCTCTGGTACTTAAATATTTACCTAACGAATCTGCCAAAATTTGAACAAAACCATATCATGCAATCCCCTCATTGGAACGAGCTCGTTCCAATGAAGGCGCTGTATGATAATAATGGTTTCACTGCAAATTTTGGAAAAATTTGAAAAAGAATAATTAAATAACGAATTTTGAGATCGTGCACGTTGGGTGAAAGGTTAAAAGCGAAAACAAGATCGTAGCATGGGATTGCTGTCGAATCTACGCGGAAAGAGAAGAACGAAAGTACTGTAGCTGTATTCTGCAATACGAATTTTTGTTCTTCATTTTTACACTTGTGAGTGCATCAATGTGCTATTTATACCACTAGATGACGCACTGGTGCACTCAAAGGATGATGTTCCATGTACCGTCACTGAGGTATTGGACCTTATGAAATTCCAGGATATTCTTGGAATGCTGAAAGTACAGTTAAAACTAGAAGACCTGTCGTGAAATGCGCACAAATAGCACGTTGACCTGCGTGTTAATCTACGCGTTATGACCATAGTAAGGCAATCAAATTTTGGCCTGTGCACACGCAATGTTTCTGCCAGTGGACCTCCGGGTAACCCGGAGGTCCATTGGCACAAACATTGCCTGTGTTTGCTATGAGTAACCAGGAGAGCCCGCCATGCTTTGTATGCCATTCGATATGGCAACTGCGCGGAATTCCTACCCGCAATTGAGCCTAGATAAGCGCACAGTCCGTGGCAGGACTTCTAGTTTTAACTGTAGCTATTTGGAGATGGAATCCAAGATAGTAGGGAGAGCGGACAACTTATTAGTACCAAAGCGGGTGTTGCCAAACGGAGCAGTCAAGTACTCCGTAAACACCAAATCTTGTCACATAAGTCCTATGAGGCGAACGATGATCTCTTCTTCACACCAAATTGACTTGGCTAGAGGAATCGGTTAACCCGATTTTATCTCTGGCTACGGGTGGCAATTGCTGCAACACTGGCAACGAAAACGGCGTGGACGGGGCATGGTCCTCGCTTTTTAACGTCCTATATTTTGCCCCCAACCGCACAGACACACATTTTTGATGGATAAAATAGTTCATGGACGTTTTTAGTAAACATTTATTTGTCATTATAATTTAACCCTTATCTTACGCGCATTGACGACACCTGCCACAATGAATTTTGGAATAACAAACCACTTTTGTTTTTGCCTTAACAACATAACTTATTACCCCTTATCGGAACGAGATCAACGAGCTCGCTTCAATAGTGTGCCATAATCTATGTTGCTGAAGTACAAACCGAAACAAAAACCCAACTAGTGCCCCTCCCCCATAATTTTCATTTTGGTACCGCCACCAATGGCCTCATCGCCATTATACACAAATATCCTAACTTGGGGATAGTTATAATTTAATCCTACCAATTTTAGACTTGCCTGTATTGTCGAATTATTAGATCAGCTCTGTTGAAGTGTCTATTGTTATAAAAAGGCTAAAGTCATACCCAGGAAGCACTCTATCGAATGAGTTTTATTCATTGCGTATGCGCGTGCATACCTTTCTGAGAAGCCTATTGAATCAGAGTCATTCCTCAAAAATGTAATAGATATAAAAAGAAAATTATTCTCTTTGACAGATGTTGTAAGTATTGTATCCAACGCCGCATGTATAATTGAAAGGCTTCATGCAATTTGAAAATTTGTACACAAAGAACAGTTGTATGTGACTTTCGAAAAATTATCCTGGATGAGGTGGCAGTGATTATTTGTCACTGAGATTCCGAGTTTTGAGTGTGTACCACACGTCACCTGTTTTATATGGGATACGAAAGATATTCAGACTTTAAAAATGAAGGACATCTAACGAGTGGTGTATTCAATATGAAATATATGAACGAGTATAACATAAACGAAATTTACATACATACAGGAACGCGGAAATGTGTGTGTGTGTGTGAGTGTGTAGGGTGGGGGTGCTAAGGCGGCTTACCACCAACCAACACGTTCAAACACTAGGCACTGAATAGGTTATATGTCCACGCGGTAGTGTTGATATGTTTGATCGTATTTGCAATACAAACGCAAATGACGTTTTCACGTGGCGCTAAGGTGCGTGTGGGAGGTAGGGGGTTACCATTACCGTTTCCACCGCCAAATACATCTTACTCCTCCCCTCTTCCCAGTTTTTAGTTTGTTCCTCCACTCCTTTTTGCAAGAAACATTTACCGATAATCGAATTGAATTCATTGGATTGGGGTTCAAATTGCAGTGTGGGATAGCTTTATAAATGCGAAACTTCATCCATATTGAATCTACCTCGTCGCTCATGATTACGGTCGCTGATTTGGGACATGGGCATTTTATCTTCTATGCAAACATCTGGACATAATATATCGCAATCTCGAGATATTATGTCGAAATATCGAGATATCTTGGTCGAATCACCTGCGGAGTGGAGTTATCACCCAAACTATAACTTTCAAATTTTATACATATGGACAAAAAACACAAGCAATGTTTCAGCCAATGGACCTCCGGGTTAAACTTTGCCTGTGCTTGTTATGCTTTGCAACAAATTTCCAATTATTGCTGGGTGGAATCTCCACTCTGCGGGTGATTTAGTGATAATACTCTCTCCACGTACTGTAGATCGAGATCAGTAGATATTATCTGAGATTTCGAGATATTATTATTATTATTAAAATTTTGTCAAGATCTCCTCGAGATGCAGTTAAAACTAGAAGTCCTGTCATGAAATGCGCACAAATAGCACGTCGATCTGCGCGTTAATCTACGCGTTATGGCCATAGTAAGGATATCAAATTCTGTACATATGGCCTGTGCACAAGCAATGTTTCAGCCAATGGACCTCCGGGTAACCCGGAGGTCCATTGGCAGAAACAGTGTCATTGTTTGCTATGAGTAACCAGGAGAACCTGCTATGCTTTGGATGCCATTCGATATGGCAATTGCGCGCAACTCCAACGCGCAATTAAGCCTAGATAAGCGCACAGTTCGTGACAGGACTTCTAGTTTTAACTGTACGTACATGCATTCGAGCTATTATGTCGAGATCTCGAGACACCAATGTCGAGATCTCCAGATATTATCCCAGATCTCGAGATACTAAGTCGAGATCTCAAGATAAAAATGTTCATGTCCTAAACCAGTCACCGCGCTCCTGATCGTATAACACCATGTGATTTACATGTAACCGCAACACGGCGTTTTCGGCCGGTATTACGTGATGCAACTTTCCCTTCTTTCTTGTCCAAAGTTTATCATTAACTTAATTCCACGTTTGTGTTAAGCCTCACCCAGTGCACGAACCCCATTATCTTTAGTAAACATAGGCTGTAGGGTACACTTATATATCGCCCCTTGAGTGCTTCAACTTACAACCAGGCCCCACGGAAATGGGCAAAGAGGGCTTAGCACCCTCATGTTTGAACATTAATCGCAAAAGCTTTAGCACTCCAGGTGACGTCTTGTGGCACTCAGTGGACGAAATAAGGGTGTTGAATTTTCAGTCGACCTCCAACTTTGACAAACTTTGACAAACTGTCTCCATTCTGATGAATCATCTTCAGCCATTAACGTGCATGTAAAGATTTGCTAGATTTACTGATGTAACTGAGTTCCATAATATAACACTAGATGGGACAAAACGTCTTTGATCTTTAGGCCACATTGCCAAGAATGAATTCTGAACTTCACAAATGATTTCTAACAAAAGTTCTATGTGGACAGTCATTGGGGTGTATTGTGACGTCGGTGACACTCTTATAAAGATTATCCACTTTTCCCGGATCTAACCAGACTCATCCTACGATTTTATTTTTATTTTATTGAGGGTTAACGACATTTTCAACAGCCAAAGTAATATCATGTCGGACAGTTGTACGGGTGGATAAAGCCGGAGTACCCGGGGAGAACCGCCGAGTAGCGGCGATCAACTGCCAAACTCACCAACTTACTAACTCCGCACAAGCAGGGTTAAGATTGGCTGAAAGCAAGTGCACCATCGACGAGCAATACGCCTTAGTACACGTCGCTACCGTGACTCCACGTGGGCAATCAGGATTAAGTGCCTTGCCCGTGGACATAACGCAGTTACCGCTGGTCAGGATTGGAACGTAGACCATTCGATTTTATGCCCATTGCTTTAACCCCTTTAACTAACACGAAAAGCAGACGACACTTGCAAACAAAATTCTTGAATAACTACTTTTTCCATTTTTTGTCTCCAAAACATAGGTTATGACCCCTCGTTGAAACGAGCTCGACGATCTCGTTCCAACGAGGGGTCATAACCTATGTTTTGGAGACAAAAAATGAAAAAATAATGAAAATCTTTGAGAATAGCGCTGGCCGGGTTTTGCCGTTTCGTTGGGTAAAGGGTTCACCACTGATCACCGCGCTCTCGGCTCAACTTGCGAATCGAAGCGAATCACGGTCATAAAGAACTCGAACCTATTCGATCACTTATGTCAATGTGCACTAACGGGTTTTGGAATTGTCTAAATTTCTACATAGTGAGCTGTCTCAAAACAGGACAAGACGTAAGGAACAAGCGGGTGAAGGGCTGGAGTGTCGGAGTGGTCTCGATTTTCGCCACGTATTCTAAAAAAGGTGGCAATGCTGAAACTCTTTGAAATTTAATACTTCAGCTTGTTAGAATGTGGTTAAATTGTTTGCAGTTTTGGCTGTTTCGACTGGAATTTAACACCATTTTGAGACCGAAACTAGGGGATGGAGTGGGGCAACTGGAATCTTCAAAGTAAACACCAACAAATCCCCCCCCCCCCCCCACACACACACACATTCATTCGAGACGTTCTAGTCACGAACCTGATAACAGTATTCATTTCTCACTACCAATGGCATCCCGAGCGAATGGAGAATCCATCCAAGGAGGGCGCTGGGATGGTGGAGGTGGTTGTAGATTACTTGTTTGATATGTTTTTTATTTCTTCTGTTACTACATCACTGTAAGATAATTTTTATTTTGATCATTTCTGGAGCTTCCTTCGACTAGTTCGGTACATACATGTACTGATAGGTGACAGGCTGTTGGAAAGATCTATCAAACTTATTCCTAGCAGTGTTTCAAGTAACAACTTTCTTCTTCGGCGAGATAAT
The DNA here is from genome assembly GCA_031216915.1 of Pictodentalium vernedei. Taxonomy (NCBI): domain Eukaryota; kingdom Metazoa; phylum Mollusca; class Scaphopoda; order Dentaliida; family Dentaliidae; genus Pictodentalium; species Pictodentalium vernedei. Next base: position 794,502,202 of record CM062296.1, read on the forward strand.
AAAAAATATATTATACCCATTCTAAAACATGCCACATAATATAAAAAAGTAATTGTTATAGTGTACCAATCACACGTGGGTTCATCGGAATCCCTAAAAAATGTCAGGTACAGTACGTGGAGAGTGTATTATCACTAAATCACCCGCAGAGTGGAGATTCCATCCTAGCAATAATTGCAAATTGGTTGCAAAGCATAATAAGCTCAAGCCAAGTTCCAGCCAATGGACCTCCGGGTTAAACCCGGAGGTCCATTGGCTGAAACATTGCTTGTGTTTTTTGTCCATATGTAGAGAATTTGAAAATGATACTTTAGGTGATAACTCCACTCCGCGGGTGATGTAGTTACAATCCACTTTCCACGTGCTGTACAGTACAGTCGCGGTGGAAAGTACGAAATCCACGCGTGAACAGTGATGTTCACGCATGCATTTACTTGGTTATAAAAATCATCATCAGCAAAATTTTAAACAATGAAGCACCGGGTTGTACCCGCTACTTCACTAATTAAATGTTTGGTGATTATTTCTATAATTGGTGCTTGGAATCTAATAGTATTGACTCCGTGGAAATATTGCCCACCTGTGGAAAGTGACCAGTCAACGGCGGCCGAACTGTATTGCCTCAACATTCATCAGTGCAAAAAAGAATGCCAAGTTTTTATACCTAATTTCGACTCAGTTGCAGAAAATCGTATTTCGAAAGTCTAAATAAACGAGACAGTGTATCCTGCATGGTTCCTATTTATGTCGGTTCGTCCGTTTTGTTGGTCAATCCCATAGAAGCTTTCAGGATTACGCTGGGAGCGCGGTGGCTCAGTAGGAAGAGGTGCAGGTTGGAAGCCGAGAGGTCCTCGATTCCTACTTACGGCAACCTCGTTGCGTCCGCGGACAAGACACTTCACCCGCATTGCCCACGTGTGGGCACGGAAGTGTTGTGTACTAAGGCGTACTGCACGTTGATGGTGCACTTGTCTTCAACCAAAGCTAACCCTGCTTGTGTGGAGTTGGTATGTTTGGGAGTCTGACAGTTGCTCGCCGTTGTTCTGTGGTTCTCTCCGATGAGTATTTCGGCTTCCCCCACCTTAAATCTGTCCGACACGAGAAGGCTGTCGAAAGTGTCGTTAAACCCCAGTATATACATAAATAAATTGGATTACGCTGCAACACTCCGTTTTCACGCTCTAAAATAAGACACATCCGAGATTTGTGTCAGCATGTGCGAGAGGACACGAAGTTAGTACATGTAACAGAACACCAATATTCAAGAAAATGCAATCACGTTTCTAAACAATTACACTAGAATTTTGCATTTATAGTCGTAAACTCGCGGAAACAACCATTATCGTCCAAGTGCACATTTAAAAAAATTGAAGTAAGCCGATTAACAACGGACAAATGTGCACGTTGACGTTTTGAGATCATGTCGTTGGTCGCTGTTCGACACTGATAATGTGTTATCTGAAATGTCAGCACTATTCAATCCTTTTTCTTGACTGCTCGAGTGCAGTGATGTGTACAGGTTTGATGCAAGAAGTTTAACCCTTTACCTAACATGAAAAGCAGACGACACTTGCAAAAAAAATTCTTGAATAACTATTTTTTTTTCATTTTTTGTCTCAAAAACATAGGTTATGACCCCTCGTTGAAACGAGCTCGACGAGCTCGTTCCAACGAGGGGTCATAACCTATGTTTTTGAGACAAAAAATGAAAAAAAAAAAAAAAATTAATTGGAGATTTTTGAGAATAGCGCTGGCCGGTTTTTCCCGTTACGTTGGGTAAAGGGTTAAGATGCCTTTGTCATTGCTGATGGAATGTTATGCTGGGTTCCACTGTAAGGGTCTCGTTTACAATCTTCAGCAATGAGCCACATAACGCATGTGTGGATCCAAGGGGAGACACCCGGCGAGCGACGCCTTCCCTCTATTTCATGTAATTCACTTTTCTTCACTAGGACAGAGACCAGGGAAACGCCATTATCCGCGATAATACATCGATATCCTCCTCGTCTTGTGCTATTAGTGGATAAGAGAGAGAGAGAGAGAGAGAGAGAGAGAGAGAGAGAGAGAGAGAGAGAGAGAGAGAGAGAGAGAGAAGAACCGACCGCACTTGTGTATTTTTTACTTCTTCTTGAGAGGAGGTGGTCTAGATGGAGAGTGTGTGGCAGTCGGCGTTGTTGAATGATTGCCTGAAGATGACTGACTTGGCTCGTGTGGTCTTGTCCTGGCCGAATCTGGAGTTGTTATGAATGGTGAGGGAGGTGTGTGAGGCTTTAGTTGTGATTGTGCCTCTGCCAATTTAGTAGTTTATCTCTGATCTTCCCGAGTAGCTGTCGATCCGTTTCCTTTTTGTGACAGTCTCGCTCTTCCTTGCGTTTCTGGCTGTCCTGCTTGATCTGCTTCAGGTGGGTGTCCAGATCCTGGTGTTTTGGTTCCGAAGGGAGAGGTGAGTGAGGATCGGGAAGTGGCGAGAGGGCAACTTCCAATTCCGCCTCAGTCTCCACTGACACCTCCTCGTCCGACAACTACGACTGGGGAGCCGGCAGTTGAATGTATCTGTCAGTGGGAGGGGGGGGGGGGTGGCGGCCGCCTCTGACTCTTTCTTTTCCTCGCCGTTCTCTCCCTTCTTCTCCAAAAACACCTCCAAGCGTCGGGCATTCCTCCGCTTGGTGTACGGGCTCTTTCTTCTCTGTCTTCTCTTTTCAGGGCCTGCAGACCCCCTTGGGTGAGGACCAGTGTGAGAGGGGGTCCTCTCACTAAAGGTACTACCTCTGCCCATGGGGGTGGGATAGTGTTGTCCTTAGCGCAGTTTTATCCTTCTCTAGTCATGAAATGGAGTAGTGGAGTCAGTGAGGATTACCTCGCAACTCAGGAATTCTAGGGTCGAGTCTGTGAGGACTGCCTCGCAACTCTGCGCGTGGGAAGTGGGCTTCGCAGAAACCCACCCCTCACCCCCATCCATAGCAACAATCACACAGCAATTACATTATCTTTCTCTCTAACTATAACTTTTCTAATTCAACATTCTCAAATTTTCTTGCAACACTCTTATGAAGAAAACGCATAGAAATAGTAGACGAAGCACTGAGAACTTGGTACAACCTACCTTTCTGTTAACATACACAGGAAACCATCAAACACCAGGCAAGAACTGAAACAAGCTTGCCTGGCTGAGATGAGTATACATTTTAAATAAATAAACATTTGAATAAAGATTTAACAGCCCTTTAAGGGCTTTCGGGTGTGTGTCTGTGAGTGGGAGGGCATATGTGTGTGTGTGTGTGGTTTGGGGGGGGGGGGGGGGTTGTTTGTTTTCTCCCTCCCATCACCACGTCATCTGTTCTCCCTGAAGGTAGACCAGATGGTCAAGGCTCAGCATCCACTCTCTCTCTTACACGCTGATGCCGATGACTTCCAGCGTCGAAAACACATACTGGTGGATTTTTTTCATTTTTGTAACCGATATGGATAACATGCTGGGGCTGCTCCCAAACCAGCGACTGTTTGGGTTTCTTTTTCTTTTCCAAAACAACCAACAAACCGCTGCTTCAGTATTACCACAAATATGCCCACGTCTCTTAGCAAACACAGAGTAGAATTCTTGTAGTAATGCACAATTCCTAGTCATCTTCCAGTTCGAGGTTCTCGAAGATCTGCGGCCACTAGTGCGCACACTCAAACCAAACAAGATTATTGGTTCTCGCTTCCGTCTCTCGTGGATGTGTTGGCAAATATAGTTATAAAGCAAAGAAAGTGATTCGGGTCGCAAGGGATTTAAATCCCACATCTTCCCCGTGCGCCTTCGGTGCGATGAAACGTTTCATTCATCAATACTTAGCAATACATGGGGATAGTGGGACACCAAAAAGTTGGTCCCGGGTGGCAGTCTAGACAGAGGGAACAATCACCTTATATAAAAGATTAGCATCGTTATTCAATTTACCAAATATTCAGTCCAGATGGATGTACTGTATTATAAATTTGTTAGTGTTGATTTGTGACTGGCACAACTAATCGAGGATAATACCGTGCCCCCTAGGACCGTTGTTTGTAAACAAATTGGTAAAGAAACAATTGGGGCGGGACGGGGAGGGGGAGGGCACGCGGGTTCCGCCCACCTCTGAATGCATCCATGTGTCTCCATGGCTCGTCTGTTATAAATTAATGACGAAGTTCGGTATAATATTACACAAATATTGCATAATACTTCGGATAATATGGCTGTTTTATGGGCACGGCAGTCACCGAAGAATGTGCATACATTTTCTGTCAACCCCGTGCAATATTTGTTAACCCTTTACCCAACGTAACGGCCAAAACCGGCCAGCGCTATTCTCAAAAATCGCCAATTAATTTTCATTATTTTTTCATTTTTTGTCTCAAAAACATAGGTTATGACCCCTCGTTGGAACGAGCTCGTCGAGCTCGTTCCAACGAGGGGTCATAACCTATGTTTTTGAGACAAAAAATGAAAAGAATTAGTTATTCAAGAATTATTTTTGCAAGTGTCGTCTGCTCTTCAGGTTAGGTAAAGGGTTAATTATTAAAAATGAGACTAATGATGATATTGGTCGTATCAAACAAGCAGCAGTGGTGAACTACATTTATCATATGACTATGACATTTTCATTCCTAAATATCACTACTGTTTGACGATGTTTTCCAAACTGTTGTATCACACCGGGTGAGATTTTTCCGGATCAAAAGTCCATATCACACCCTTACGGAAATCAAAAATCCATATCACACTCCCACGGAAATATCCGAGAGTTTCCATGACTAGTTTTCGTAACTAGGGAAGTCGTTGTTGTTTCGTCTGGGTATCTGGGTATCTAATTTATAACAGCCAGTGAATCGAAGTGAGCAAATTATGTTACTATTTGCGTGTCATATGATAAACATATCATCATAACAGTGTGTTGATCCGTGTCGTCGCATCACGTCTCGTTGAGGTGGCCAGATTTTCGGAACACACTCGCTGCCTGCGGCAGCTCGTGTGATCCGAAAATCTGGCCACCTCAACTCGACGTGATACTACGACACGGATCAACACACTGTTATGATAATATCTATATATTTGGAATGGCATGCACAATTTTTTGTCCCGACGATTCTCATTACGTCTCCACAGTGATGTTGTCAAGAACAGTCTTTTCTGCAATTTCCTATCACTTGCCAAGTAAACAACAAACGTCTTTACATTAGAGTTTGTTAAGTAATAGATGGGAACGCCGTGTCGTTCTTAGCATTTCTTATTCACTGCAATTCCATTTATTCTTAGCGTTCGTGATAAAGTTTGTTAATCTTTGGACAGTTGTTAAATTTCTAATAGTTCTGCATACGCGATAAGTCGAAAAACCATTAACTCATCTTACCAAGTGCAACATAACAAAATCTCGTTACCGAAAATAAATGCCGTGATGTTATTTGATGCTTCTCACGCTCGACGATCCAGGCCCCAAAGCCAGCAGTAATAAAAAAAATCGACATGGGGTGGGGCGGATTTTATTATGCCGATGGCATACACGAGGTTGGACGCACCGAGGTGGGGGGGGGGGGGTGTCCCCTTCCCGCCGGTTGTGGTGCAGGGGGTTCCCAACAATGGATGGGAGCCCCCAGAACACACACTGGCGGGAGCGGGAGAGGGACATACCTGAGAGCAATTCTAGGGCCTCCGGATGCCCCATTTTTGACTAGTATAATTCCAAAATTTAGTCAAATGTTAACAATATAATGTGTGACATTTCAAACTTTAAAGCTGTTTGCTTTTGATAGCTACTATAGGAAGCTGGCTTTAAGTCTACACATCATAGGTCAGCAATTATTTTCCGACAGAATGTGAAAATTTCCGACAGAAATGTTCATAGGGGCGATTTGCCCCATTCCGTACCCGCACCAGCCACCGGCCTGATAAGATCTCAGTGTTCTTCAGCATGCACATTTTTATTTTTTAATTTTTTATTTATTTATTATTACTTTTGCACATATACCCCTTTATCCCTTTACCTAACATGAAAAGCAGACGACACTTTCCCAAAAAAAATTCTTGAATAACTAATTTTTTTCTTTTTTTGTCTCAAAAACATAGGTTATGACCCCTCATTGGAACGAGCTCGACGAGCTCGTTCCAATGAGGGGTCATAACCTATGTTTTTGAGACAAAAAATGAAAATATAATGAAAATTAATTGGCGATTTTTGAGAATAGCGCTGGCCGGTTTTGGCCGTTACGTTGGGTAAAGGGTTAACAAAGAAATAATTTTTGAAAGTCGTAGTCAAACTTTCAAACCACACTCAAATTCTGTAAAGAATCCAACGCTATCATGGGTCATTAGGTCATTTCTTTACACATTGTTCGTGGAGTGTGCACGCAGACTACCTTTGATGTAATGTGGTGTTCCTTTACTCATAACGATATGCTCAAGTTATAGATATTCCGGTCAATAAGTATTTAATTCACCATCAAATCATCAAGTTATTAACTGGCAACTCAGAAAGCTTGGGAAGCTCCGTCCATTCCTCAGTGGTAGAGCATTGGAGCAACTGGTTCACTCCTTCATAGCCTCTCATTTGGATTATTGCGATTCTCTTTTCCTTGGTCTGCCACGTACATTGTTACAGAAATTGCAGAGAATCCAAAATACTGCTGCTCGAATTATCAGTGGTGCTAAACGCTTCGCCCAAATCACCCCCATCTTGAAGAATCTACATTGGCTTCCAGTCCAAAGTCGCGTGCATTTTGAAATTCGCATGCTGGTATTTAAATGTATTTATGGTCTTGCGCCTGCACACCTATGTGAGCTTCTCTACCGCAGCATACCCATGCGCAGTCTTCGTTTTTCTGACCATTTGTCACTGACCATAACTTTTGCGCGATCTGCATTGGCGACCGAGCGGGCTTTCTCGGTTGCTGGTCTAAGACTCTGGAATGTATTGCCCCCGCATTTGCGGTCACAACCAAGTTCACTTGCTTTCACGCTCATCAAAACTCATCTATTCAAATCATTTAGTTCATAGCTTGTGTTTCTACAATCTGTAAAGCGTTTTAGAGCACCCTTGATTGTTTCACGCTAGATAAAATTAATTATTATTATTATTATTATTATTATTATTATTATTATTATTATTATTATTATTAACTACCCTGCGTAATCATAAAACTACAGATGCGGTGATTCTTCATTGAAAATTATTTAGAAAACAAACATTTCTAATACTGTCGGTCATGCCGTTAACTCTCAACCCGGGAGTGCTGTTGCTCAATAGGTAGAGAGGCAGGCTGCAAGTCGAGAGGTCCTCGGTTCGAATGCCACCTGCCACAACCGCGTTGTGTCTTTGGGCAAGACACTTGATCCCAATTGCCCCCATGGGGCACGGTGGCGTTGTGCACTAAGGCGCACTGCACGTCGATGTTGCACTTGTCTTCAACCCGAGTTAGTACGTTGGGAGTCGGACAGTTGATCGCCGTTGCTCTATGGTTCTCTCCGGGTACTCCGGCTTCCTCCACCCGTAAAACTGTCCGACACTGGGTGACCCTGGCTGTCCAACGTGTCGTTAAACACCAATGAATAAATAACTCTTACGCGCTGAGTATTTTTAGTAGGGCGTTCACAATTAATCGTTTAATCGATTGTTGATCGATCACTGCGAAATCGATTAGTATTTTTTGTTGTCGATAAATTGTATCCCGTTTTAGACGTTTAATAACTAAAAGAAAATTTGATGATAAAAATATTGTTTCTAAAGGTATAAAGAGTTAAGAACATCGATGTTAAACCTCAAGAAGCTGTGGGAAGCATTTGTCTTTGAGGTACATTCATCAAAGCTTTGATGTTCTGAACTTTTGAACCGTCAGTGTAATAATCAAGACCGGTCGGCAGTTGCGAAGTTCGCAACTTCCGACCGGTCTGAATTATTACACTGACGGTTCAAAAGTTCAGAACATCAAAGCTTTGAATGTAACTAAAAGAGGATCGTCTTCGTTGTTTACTTCAGGTAGGTCAACTGACGTCAACTTCATTTTTATCGACTTCAAAGAGAGGTAAGGGGGGGGGGTCATCTAGGTGCGATCAATCGATTATCATCGATTATTTGCGACAATTAATCGATTCCTAAATTAAAAAATCCTGACAGCCCTAATTTGTAGAATATTTTTCATCAGATCTAGTCATGGTGTCATGGCTGCTTTGAAGCAGCCATGACTAGATTTGATGAAAAAATCATCTAAATTTAACTCAAGAAATCATTGGTAAAAACATGTATTCAGTCAACAGAGAGGAAATTGGCCTAAATGTGTCCAAATTCTACTTATTCCGATGCAAGATGTTTGTGCCCTGGGCAGAAATATCTCCCCCCAGCCTCCAAGGACTGTAGAATCATGTCTCGATTGAGAAGGGCTTCGTGCCTTCATACAAAGAAAATGAATGTTTGTGGCATTTTTAGATTCAATGGGCTGCAATATTACAGATGGTTGAATCTAAAAACAGACGATGGTATATTTAAGGTCTAGCCTAGTTCCAAACAATAACAGCAGCAGATTTGTTTTACAGTTTTACTGGTGGCTTTAGAGTTTGAGTCGCAGTCAAACAGACTCTAAAGTTGTAATAATAAGTCCGGTGTGCTTGTGTCATTATGTGTGATTGGTAATTAAGTCATCCAACGAAACTGGAATGGCTCCTTGCGATCGGTAGCCTTTTTTTATTTCGTTTTTCCCCCCAACACGATTTGGAGTACGGAATTCCCGTGAAGCAATCCTGACGATATTTGGCACACTTATTAATCTTTATTTCAAGTTCTCTCTCAGAAAAGTCTGCGAGTTTGGATTCCATGCCTTTGTCTTAAACAACGCCTAATTTAGGATTTTTTCTTAACCCTTTATCTAACGAATCGCCCGCATCCGCCCGCGTAATATGCAAATTGAGCAGTTGAAAAAATTAAATTTTTCAAAATATTACAACAAAACCATATCATGTGACCCCTCATTGGAACGAGCTCGTTGAGCTCGTTCCAATGAGGGGTCACATGATATGGTTTTGTTGAAATTTTTTGAAAAATTTAAAAACAATTATATTTAAAATAATAAATTTTGATATCGTCTGCGTTGGGTAAAGGGTTAAACTTTTAATTTCAACTCCAGTATTCAACTTTCGTTCTCGATTTTTTTTGGAAATATAGTCTCCAACAAAAGCCATATCTAAAAATGTGGTGGTAACAACCTGGGAAATTGTCAACGGTTATGATTTTTCGGGTGACGAACTGACGTTGCCGTCACTAAAAATTAAATGTCGGACGATTTTCTTAAAAATTTAGTACATTGTAGAGTTAAAATAAACTAAGAAATAGCTGGATTTCTTTTTTGTTTTTCGATTTATCGCCATTTTTTAAGTTTTAACGCGACACATTTCACTAAAACGGTGATTTTCTAATATGCATAGCTCTCCATTTATAATACACACAGGTATGAAATTTCACACACTATAACATTGACGTTGACAATGTCTCTGTCCAATACAGTTGTTACAATTTCAAATTTCAACATTTGCTTAAACCTTTGAACTGTAGTGGTATCTTCCATGCCAGTTAAATGGCAGCAATTAGAAGAGTCCATATTCATTATTTGGGGGAGAACAATCAGTATTTTCAACGTGCAGCCTCAGGGCTGCACGCTGAAAATATTGATTGGTCTACCCCACAAGTTTACTGAACGGCCATCCTACTTAATGAGGTTATGACGTATCATGTTGCTGGCCGGAAAAAACGGCCGCTAGGGTTGAAAGGGTTAAAATAACGTCATATTTATATTTACCATACTGTACTTTATCGTATATTTACGGTAAACAGTGTGCTGTCACTCAGCTGAGTGCAACGAAACGATTGTTCAGTCACACAGTTGCTAAACTGCAGATAAATCAGGCATTTTTCTTTTAATTGTTACTGCAGGTCCCGGTATCTTTAATGGATGTACACACAAAATAGGTCATCGCCCAAGGGGATAGAATTTGCACGCAAGATTCAACTTTAAGTAATTTCCTGATTTGATTCGTGAATATCGAAATATAAAATGACAATCGGTTTCTCACATGTCTCGTGATTTTTCAATTCGAAGTTAATTCATATTTTATAAATGGTCTGGAAGGTGGACGATATGAATTTCCCCGATTCTTTTTCTACGTCACACAGCGTGACATTCTCAATCTATCAACGCCCAATTGTCACAATTATGAATCACCCAAATAAACAGATAATGGAATTTGGACAGAGAAAAAAGTATCTGACATGTTCTTTTCCTTGGGTCTTAGACAGAATGTCTTGGATGATGGAAGAGGAAAGTGAACACTGAAACAGTTCAATTCACTGATGACCAACGAGAAGAAGAGAGAGTAATTCCCTAATGGGGTTCTTTATGGTTTGTTGACGTTTTTCTTCAATCTGTGTACGGATGATACAGACCTTGAGTTTTGTCCTTCCGCGCAGGCGTCGAGTTTTATCTTTCCGCGTTGGCACTCGCGCCGTATCGATTAAGCCCTTCACAGGCGCGTGTCGTTCTGTGTTTATTACACGCCTTTGGAAATAATTATTAGAAGGACACACAGCAGCATCAGCCAAAAGTAGTCTGTCAACGATTTCCGTTCGTCACATATGTGCGGAACGGATTTTCATTTTCCACATAATTTAGTGTTGCTGTAGATGGAGAATTCATAGAACAGGCGTGTAATAAAAACATTTCCATCTTTATGGAGAAATAATTGTTTTTTTGTGATTGCATTCTACAGTTTTTTTTTTCCTTTTATGTTTAAATTTTTTCTACTACCCACGGGAGGGGTCCGTGGAAAGTGTAGGGCTGCACGATATTCAAAACTGAATACCGGTATCGGTATTCCAAAAAATACCGCGGTATACCGGTATATCGAAAACTGTTCAGATATATGAACACAAGTACCACAATCGAGACTCGAGGCATCACAGTCGGAACGAATCAGCATGCCCTGATGATGCGGTTTATCCAACGCAGATGATATCAAAATTTATTATTTTCAAAATTAATTTATCAGATTTTCCCCAAAGATTTCAATGAAACTATATCATGTGACCCCTCATTGGAACGAGCTCAACGAGCTCGTTCCAATGAGGGGTCACATGATATAGTTTTGTTGAAATTTTCGAAAATTATTTTTTCAACTGCTGAATTTGTATATTATGAGGGCACAAGCAGACGATTCCTTGGATAAAGGGGTACTATTATTCATTCGGAGCTACAGTTAAAAAACTCAAGACATCTTGAAAATTAAAATGTGGGTAAATAAATAATGACGATAAACCGATATTTTTGTAATTACACCGGTATTCAATCGATATAGGTTTGAATACCGGTATATATCGGTTTATCGATATACCGTGCAGCCCTGGGAAAGTGGTGATAGCAGGGCGAACTTTGCATTTGCCACAACTGAAATATTTGGCTCAATGCATATTAGAGGTAGCCAGGAAGACCTTATAAGTGGGATTGGAACATTTGGGTGGCCATTTCTAATGCTGACCTATCTTTTGTGACGAAATACATCGCATGCAATAATAATTAATTTTGCCATCTGCTACTTCGCAACGGTTCTCGCGTAGAGGTTAACAGATCCGCCAATGTTAAAAAGGCGCGTTTGATTTCACGTTTTTGATAAAAGCCATCGGTTTTTTACCAGCATTTTTTGGAAAGATACTGAACGACGAGAACCAATCAATTTGTTAGGTATTTATTGGCCTTCCATATATTGCAATGGCGACACACCACGTCGTAGGTGGAACAATGCTTTAGCATTGCATATGTCTCCTTGTCACGTTGAATTTACAAAATATTTTGTGTACGAAAATACAGGATATTCGGAAATTATTACCCAGATGTGATAGAATATTACAAGGTAATGCTTCTCAATGCAGGATTTAACCCTTTACCTAATACGAAAAGTAGACGATACTTGCAAACAAAAATCTTGAATAACTAAATATTTTCATTTTTTGTCTCAAAAACATAGCTTCTGACCCCTCATTGGAACGAGCTCGTTCCAATGAGTGATCATAAGCTATTTTTTTGAGAAAAAAGATGAAAAAATAATGAAAACGGAATGGTGATTTTTGTAAATAGCGCTGGACGGTTTTGGCGGTTACGTTGGGTAAAGGGTTAAATACCTCCATTTTCTGAACACTTTCGGACCTCAGCTGGATCCGACCAACAAATCGCTCATACGCGCGTCATCGCACTCGGAGGCCCTGATTTTCGAATCCATTCCCCCGACTTTAAATATTCGAGCAGGCAAAAACCATCCAAGATTATAGATTGGCGTCAGAGGAATAGTTTAACTAGCCATATCCCTGTAATGTGTTGGTGGGACACGTTGTATTTTCGCTAAAATCGTTTTACATTATTCATTTCAGAAACTTCGGGCAGTTTCCTGTAGAGAAGTATAGAAATACAGAAGCTGGCTTTTTAACATTTTTTTCCAATGAATTTGAACAATTAACTCTTTACCCAACGAATCGGCCGCATCCGCGTAAAATGCAAATTCAGTAGTTGAAAAAAATATTATTTTTAAAAAAAATTCCACAAAACCATATCATGTGACCCCTCGTTGGAACGAGCTCGTTCCAACGAGGGGTCACATGATATGGTTTTGTTGAAATTGTTTGAAAAATTTAAAAAATTGTATTTGAAATAATAAATTTTGATATCGTCTGCGTTGGGTAAAGGGTTCATGTTTGGACCTCGGCAACATCATAGTTTGATTCCTCGGCGAATGATCCAAACCCCGCATAAGATAACGACCATTCTAATATACTATTCACAAAATGCGCCATTCAAATAATATTCTATCATATTCTATTTTTCTATTTTTTACTTTCAACTCTTCGCTTAACACCTCCACTCTCCGCATTGGAACGGGCTCGTTCCAGTTAGGAGCCATAAACTATGTTTTCTAGGAGGTATTTATTATTTATTTATTTATTTATTTATTTATTGGTGGTTAATAGTTAACCGTTAGAAACGAAATAAACTACTTTGTTCAAGAAAATTGTGTTTTTGAAAATGTTAATATATTCGTATGTTAACCCTTTCCCCAACGTAACGACAAAAACCGAACAGCCTTATTTACACAAATTATCATTCCATTTTCATTAGTTTTTCATTTTTTTGTCTCAAAAATGTCTAAAAAAACAAACATAGCTTATGACCCCTCATTGGAAGGGGCTCGTTGAACTGACATGGACGATACCACCAGGGCTCATGTGTTAACCCTTTGAACACGCATAATTTCGTCCCATTTTTGTCTTATTGTAAGAGGTCTATACACCGTCCGGCTGCAGACTTGAATTATTGTTTTATCCTCCCTGTATATTGATATTGAACTGACCCATCTCACTGTAAGCGTACACTAAGGCGATACCATTCTAGGAAACGAGGGTTCAAAAGGTTAAAGTAACTCATCACGTTACTCGGATGCTCACGTTGAACGGACGTGAATGTCGTCTTTTTAAGATTATTTGACAATTTATTATTATTTATTATGTATTGATGTTTAAGGTCACATATTTATGCACAATGGCTAATCATGACTGTGACAGTTTTACGGGTGGAGGAAGCCGGAGTACCCGGAGAGAACCACCGAGCAACGACGAGCAGCTGCCAGCTCCCCAACATCGTAACTCCACTCTGCAGCACAGGCAGGGTTAGATTGGTTGAAGACATGCGTACCATCGACGTGCAGTACGCCTTAGTACAACGCGTCATCGTGCCCCCACGCGGGCAATGGAGATGAAGTGTCTTGCCTAAGGACACAACGCGGTTGCCGCAGGTGGGATTCGAACTGAGGACCTCTCGTCTTGCAGCCTGCACCTCTACCTACTGAGCCACCGCGCTCCCCCTATTTGACAATTTCCCCCAGTCGAGGTGGTGAAGTATCCCCGACAGGCAGTTGCAGTTCTACTTCCTTTGTGGGTGCACTATCAGGACTCCGTCTAACCACACTTGTTTTAAAAATTAAAAGAGTAATGAAAAATGCCATTAGCGGGGGACCGGAGTGGTGTAGGCCTCCTCGTTAGAGGGCCGCTATAAATCCACGGAAGGCCAAAGAATTATAGAATTATCATTGAGTGATCATAACCCAACCAAGTAATTGTGTTTTAACCCTTTACCCAACGCAGACGATATCAAAATTTATTATTTTAAATATAAGTTTTTGAAATTTTTCAAAAAAATTCAACAAAACCATATCATGTGACCCCTCGTTGGAACGAGCTCGACGAGCTCGTTCCAACGAGGGGTCACATGATATGGTTTTGTTAACATTTGTTTGAAAAATAATACAGTTAAAACTAGAAGTACTGTCACGAATATTGCGCTTATCTAGGCTTAATTGCGCGTTGGAATTGCGCGCAATTGCCATATCGAATGGCACCCAAAGCACGGCAGGTTCTCTTGGTTACTCATAGCAAACACATGCAATGTTTCTGTCAATGGACCTCCGGGTTACCCGGAGGTCCATTGGCTGAAACATTGCTTGTGCACAGGCCATATGTACAGAACTTGATAGCTTTACTTGGGCCATAACGCGTACATTAACGCGCATATCAACGTGCTATTTGTGCGCATTTCATGACAGGACTTCTAGTTTTAACTGTATTTTTTCAACTGCTGAATTTGCATATTACGCGGGCGGATGCAGCCGATTCGTTAGGTAAAGGGTTAATAAAAAAAACCTCCTGGGTTCGCAGTCAACGATTAGCCAACTCAGTGACTAAACTGAAGCATATTATCGGTCGCTTTTCTATCCATCGGTCTTCAAATATCCCGTTCATTTATCAACTTAAAATGCAATGAATTACACATAATCGATTATAATGAAAACCAGAGTCTTGTGTGAAATGTGGAAAACAATGCATTTCCTATATGTGGTAATTCATTGGGAAATGAAGCTAACATGATTTGCGAAAAAATTCTCTTGCTTCATTAAACAAACTACATACACGACACGTTCGCCTGACACTCGTGGGGGAATGCTGACAAATGACCTGACAGTTTTTTCTGGTAATTTGCGACAGATGCAGACCAAAAATGTGGCAACCATTATTGAATAAAGATTATTAGAGAATATGTTAGGAATCGCGTCCTTTGTGATTGGACAGCGGTTTTGTAGGAACCAATGACACAACACGCTTTCCTTAGAGGATCACACATGTTGCTTTGACTAAATGTGTCTGAACTCACTCAAAGGGGGTCTGGCGTGTATACTAGCGGGATATTTCCCGCTCCCCCCCCCTTCCCTCCCCCTCCCCCGTCCCGCTCTTATACGTTCCTCAGGTTGCATCCATCCCCAGGTAACCTCAAATGATATTTTCTAGTCATAATAAAACTTCTCGGGTTCTGATAAAAAATGTCAGTGGTGCTAACCAATTGGGGCCGACCATGATTCGACCCTGTGGGTTGGGCACCATTGATATTATCTTGTTAAAACACACTACCTGGGGCAGCCATAGATGCCCCAGCGTCGAGTTTTGTGCGTTTTTTTTTTTTTTCGTTTCCGGTGGTCTCAAATGTCTTCCATGGCTGACAATTTCGTCACTGGAAGAGATTTACGTAAAAGTTATCTCCCCTTAATATTCCAAAGCTGTCAGTAAATTTAACATTTAGTGTATGTAAATTTCATATAAAGATTGAAATTTCAAATTGCTAGCGAATTCGAATCGTCGATGTAAGCATCATTTCACAAACTTCGGGCATTTTCCTGTAGAGATACTAGAGAAGTACAGAAATACAGAAGCTGGCTTTTTAACATTTTTTTCCAATGAATTTGAACAATTAACCCTTTACCCAACGAATCGGCCGCATCCAGCCGCGTAAAATGCAAATTCAGTAGTTGAAAAAAATATTATTTTTCAAAAACTTTCAAGAAAACCATATCATGTGACCCCTCGTTGGAACGAGCTCGTCGAGCTCGTTGCAACGAGGGGTCACTTGATATGGTTTTGTTGAAATTTTTTGAAAAATTTTAAAAAATGGTATTTGAAATAATAAATTTTGATATCGCCTGCGTTGGGTAAAGGGTTAACTAGTACTCTCTGTTGAAACCGCTTTTGATGTTCCGTAACTTTTCGTCAGTTCATTTTATCATCAGAGTTCGCATTGCGACATATAATATAGGCACTGTCCTTCCCATTAATATAAAAATCTTGGTGGTACATTTGCTATTTTTATATTTTTTATTCTTGAAAAGAATAAAAACTTGCAAATTACTGCCAAAGCATATTTGCTCAACGAAACACCAGAGTGGACACTTAGAGTTGGTAGGCCATTACAGACAAATATTCTTAATAACGGATTATCTGTAAACTAGTTGTTTCTAATTAGCTTGGAATAGAAGGCCATGTTTCCTTTTGTTACTTTTAATAAACGAAAACAAGAGACAGCTCCGGAGCTGCCTGTTGTTTTCGTTTATTAAAAGTAACAAAATGAAACTTGGCTTTATTTTCTACTGATGTCATAGAAGATAGGTGTTTTCTAAAAAAATGCATGCGTCTTAACTGGACCTTCCCCGCACGTCAAATAATTTTAAGAGAGATAACTTTATCGAAAGTCGATTTTTATGAAGATATAAGTCCGGGATGGAAACACAGGGCTGAACCATGGTCGGGTTCGTGAAATATTCTCTTCTATTTTTGCATTGCTCGATGCGTCGACAAATTCCTTAGATGCGAGGAAATTCTCCGCTTATAGAACACTACTCGGTGCGCCGACAGATGCATCAGATGCGAGTATTTTGCGTCTTTTAAACACAATTTTCCTCTACGAGGCCAAACAATGGTCAGTCCCATGTGTTCGGTGTTACAAAAGTTGTTCCCCTTTCGGTTGATTTCTCGGTAACCTTTTCGGTGGTTACTGTACCTCTCTGTTAGCCAATGATATAACGATTTTTACATTTAAAATTTACAGTGCCATACCTATAGCATATTATTGGTTATTATATGCTTTATAAATAACCACATTTCTATTGGCTGGATTTTATACACGCGACTGGTACTCAAAAATTCATATACACCGGTTTTCCAGAGTATATCTACTTTCTAGCTTTTGGAAATCCCCTTTCTAGTTCTATCTCAATCGACGTAATCTCTATAACATTGCTTATTTTTATGTTATTCTGCAGATGATAACAATTTTATTGTTAAGTAAAAGTATTTCTGGTTGATATAATTGAACTTTTAATTGACAAATAGAAGCTTTTTTGTGGTTGGTGTATAAAATAAAACAGTTATGTACTTCCGCGTTAGTAAATATGATGTGATATGAACCTAAAAACTTATATTGACCGAGGCTGACGCCTCGTTCAATATAATTTTTTTAGTTTCATATCACATCATATTCACCACCACAAAAATCTATAATTGCATATTATTGTAATGATTTGATGGTAACTTGATCTTATGGGCTTGCGGATCGGAGCTTATGTTCAACCGAGACAGGAAGCGTCCAGACCATGTTATCGTTAATTCATCACAGTAACATATATGTTCCAATACGACCCTACCCATAGCCCAAAACCCACATCGTGAAATGAACATGGCAACTTTTAACGACCACAAGATTAGTAAATAAACTGCTTGAGTACCCCACGACGTCACTGTACAAATAATTTATAAATCAGATAAAGGTCAAGGTCACTCAATCTTAGATCAAATGGTCCGATTTGAAATCTAAACAACACTTCATTTGGAGCACGGTCCGTTGCACGAGTGACAAATCTACAAAAATGAAGCGCTTTACAAGTCACCCCGCTGAATGAATTCAAATATTTCGCTTGGTGACATCAGACGGTAACGTATGGTACTGTAGCTGTAGAAAGAAAAACATTAGCTAGCTCTCGTCCAATCAGAGGGCGAGAATTTTAGTCTCATTGCATCATTGTTATAATTAGGGAAAATAATTCTTTGAGATACCCTCGAGAGATGAAGCACTCTAAAAGTTTTCTTTGTGTGGAAAAGAAAATCCTATAGATTATCATCATAATCTTATTCGCGAAAATTGTAAAGAAAATAAAATAATTCAACTGTTTCTTTCTTGCATGGCAAACACAGTTTCCTAAACTCCGTCTGTAGATTGAACATGTCGGTGGTTAGGAAAGTTATGAAGATTTCCAACAGAAGAGGTGGAAGCTCGGTGGCTCAACGGTTAGAGTATCGGACTTCAAACTGAGAGGTCCACGGTTCGATCCTGACTTGGGGTAACTGCGTTGTGTCCTTGGCAGAGGCGGCGGAACCGTGAGGGGCATAGGTGACAATGCCACTCCACTTTTTTCCAATGTCATGTTGCGTGGTTACACATTGAGTTGAAATGGCCGCATGCAAACGTGCCAATATACAGGCATTTCATTAATATAATATTTGCAAATTCAAACAACATTTGTCCAATGAATCCCACCTTCGGTCGCTTCGGTTCGTTTCTTCTACTTCGACCATCTTCCAACCCGAAGGCTAGCCTTCGAGGTGGAGGATAATTGAGATAGAAGAAATGAACAGGACAGTGACAACACCGTGGCATGCTCATCTAAACAAGACACTATAGTGTGTCACGGTACATTTACTGATATACGATCGTAACTTTTCCTCCCGCTGGGCTGAACCATGGTGGCCTTGAAAATTTGTGCCCCTCCATTTTTACCCAGCTTCCGCCTCGCCTGGTCCTTGGGCAAGGCATTTAATCCACATGGGGGCATGGTAGCGCTGTGTACTAAAGCGTACTGCACGTCGATGATGCACTTTTCTCCCCCCACTGCACGTGTAACATACGTCTGTCCAGGGTGAGATAGCAGGGAAAGACATATGTATCCCACTCCACCCACGTGACGTTATACATTTATAACGTTATTATGACGTTGTGCATATCGTATCAGTTTCTTGCTACCAACTTATTCATTTTGACGTCATCAGAATGCCGTGTGATCAAAGTTTGATGCTCTAAAACTCTTTAAACCCCCAGATGCCACCGTTCCTAATTGATTTCGTGGTATATACCTTTGGTATATACATAACTTTTGCATGCTCTTTCCGAAGGTGTCATTAGTTTTTCAAAACAACGAATACCAAATGAGTTGATTATATAAGCACGTGACCGCCGATTACCTCTGGATAACGTTACCGCTGTATGGTGGGGGGAGAAAAATAATCCCTGATGGGTGTGGGATGGGAAAATCTCACTCTCGGGACAAGATATTTGGTCCAGACACTCGGCAAGCCTCGTGTCTGGTCCAAATATCTTGCCCTCGGGTGAGATTTTCCCATCCCACACCCGTACCCATCAGGGATAAAAATAGTCTTCAAACAATGCACTATTCTATTTATGTATTATCTTACGTAACAACATAGTTACGTGACAGAGAGAATATCTGATACACACATGAACCATAAAAGTAAAAGACAAACATAACGATTCAAAGTAAAAGTCTTCCTGTCTCGAAGCACTTGCACGCCCCCCACCACACACACACCTATCTCACAACCCCTTCACTAACCCCCTCCCCCCTACAAACACACACAGACTTCACAAACATGTACACGCTTATCTTCACACGATCAGTCAGAGAGTTGTAGTCAGTATAGGCTTCTAATTTAGGATTGTTAACCTTTTGAACGCGATATGGTCGGTATTCGCCCCAACTTATAAAGTTTCTCTGTATGTTAATAAAATGCTATATAAACGGTGCGGCCTGCGATCATTTTATAGAAAAGGCCTACCTCTCTATTTATATTGGACAATTCAACTTCATTATAAAACGTGTACAAATCCCACTCTAGAGGATCCAAAATACTTAATGTTTAATGGCATTAAACTTTGTTTTAAGGCGCATGATAGCAGGAGAAGAGGAGAACTCGCCGGGGGATTAAAGGCACTAAACACCTCAAAGAGAGGGGGGGGGGGGGGGGGCAAGTGAGAAAGAGGGGTGGGGAGAGAAGGGGGGGGGGGGCATGGCACAAAAATAAGTTTGTAACTAATCCGTGACATATAGGTCAAGCTGGCTGGGTGCGCTGGATTATTTTGCATTATATTTGATATTGTATGCACATGTCACGAAAATAAAGAATATATCTATCTGTCTATCTATCGTTTCGATTCCAACTTAAAACACCCGCACCGAACAATCACAACTTCGCACACTAATCTCCCACGCACGTTATAAAATATCAAAATTGAAGCTACGGATTCGTGCATGAAGCCTATATGATTTGGTCATTGTCCGTTAACTCAAAGATCTTTAGGCAGGAATCTAACGTTACCTGCTACCTTTCTTTCTCATTCACATGTTTTTGATATATCTTATGTGCATACGACATAGCCATGGGTGTTATGTCATAATCAAAAGAGGATATCAACATGTGGAATAGATCCGCATCGTTCATATAGGCTACTCCTGAGGCAACCTCGTGAAATTTTGTCATGAATTCTGCTCTATCCACATTATGTAGGGGACATTCCATAAAAAGGTAAAATTCGCCCCTAACCTTCTCCCTGCAATGGAAGCACCAACTTTCAGTCCTCGGAATGGGAGGGTTTTTTTTATATCTACCAAGCTCGACATTAAGCCGATGCGCGCTTATTCTTAACTTCGCAAAAGTGTGTTTTTATTCTGCGTCACCCCCAATCCAGGATGAATTCTTGTTTGACAGCGCTGTATAAGAAAAATTTGTCGATGCAAACATTTTGTCCCCCCACCATTTACGGTATGCTTCTTCCAGGATGTTTGAAAGCGCCATTAAACTCACCTTGGAATTGAATGTCACATTGTGGATTTGTTTTCCCCAAAGAGTCCGAAATTTAAATAATATAACAAATGTTTAACCCCTGAACCCCATATAGAATTTTCCGATCGCATGCCTCAATACAACATTTGTGTGCGAGGCATTCGGTATTTAGCTGAACTGTGGAGATGTTGCCAGTATTTAATAATGCGACTGATGATAGAAATACTTAGAGGACATATACCAAGTTCTCCTCTTACAGCAAGAGTACTTGAATATTCTGTAACACCTAGAATTTGTTTAAAAAATCTCGACTCAGTGGCTGGGAGGGGGGATATGGGGGGTACTTACCCCTCCACTTTTTTCGTCAAGCGTAGTAAAAAAAATACTATCATTTTAATTTTTGTATTGAACGTTGCGGTGTAATGGTGGGTATGCTTAATTCCATATTCTCAAGTGCACTAAATCAGAGAAGTTTTTAAATTATGTTTGTGTGTGCCCCCCCTCCCCCCCCCCCCCCCGCCCACACACACACATTAGCTGCAAGCAACAAACAAGAGTCGAGGTCCCAAATTGCAACAAGGAGTGCCGCGTTCAAACGGTCTGAAACATACGGGTTAAGAGTATTCGAGGAATGCTAGTATCGAGAGCGTGCAACGCATCCGTTTGAAATGCAGCCTACTTTCATTTTCGATCTGAGTGTCGTTTGGTGCTTTGTGCTCGCACTTTACAACAGCGTTCTTCCGTTAAAATGTCACCAAGTACGACGTTTTCTATAACTGAAAGAACTAACCAGTAAGTTTCAAAAGGATAAAACTGTTTTAATTTAGTTGTGTGAGAATGCTCCAGAGAACACCATTTACAACGTAAGTTTTAAAAATTTTCTCAACTTCGGGAGGGGATACGCTCCCGAAGTTGAGAAGATTTTTAAAAATTACGCGCGGCGGGCAATACCCAGCTGTACCCCCTCACTTCTGTAACTCTGGCGCCGCCACTGTCTCGACTGAACCTGGTCGGGTTTCAATTTATCTTAATTGTCAGATAGATTGTTGGGATATTGAAGGCGAGATGCTATAAGCTACACAGCAGTAACCCCCAAACTTCACATCCGTACACTGAGGAGTCAAGCATTTGCTCGCCGCTGCTCGGTGGTTCTCTCCGGGTATTCCGGCCCTCACCACAAAACTCTCCAACACGAGGTGATCCTGGTGGCCGAACTGAATGGTTTAACGCGCCGAAGGCGCGCAGGGACGGTATGGGGAACAAGTGGCTGGTGGCTGAAAGTTAAACCCAATATAAAAGAAAACAGAAAGGGGGTGGGTCATGACAGATTGTAAAAAGGTCAAAAGACAGACATCTCTAACATGTGTTTCATTACTAAATCAGTAATGGTGACACAATCCATTTTTATTATCTATCATCAAAGAATAGGAGGGAAGCTCGTATATAATTCACTCATCGTGGATTGCTATAATTCAATGCAATTAATTAACAAACAAGAATGGTGACGCCGAGTAATTTTTGATTTTACATTATTAACGCAACAATTCAGTGAACAGAATGGATAGGATCTTCCACTGCATGGCGTATAATGTGAAAGTGGTATTCGCGTCTCCAGATTCATTTAATATCAGTTCAAAACAATACGAACGCACGGTTGCAGCTTCCCAATTATCTTTACTGAACACGGCCATTAATGGCTTTTAGAAGTCTGACAATGCTTATTTATGGAAAACTCGCGTGCCTGAAAGATATATGTGATTTTTCTTCTCGGTTTAGTTACAGCATATCGCCTACGGTACATTAAACATTATCAGATTCAGTTCCGTTTTTGTTTCTTTGTTCCGCAGTCCTGTACTTTCATGTCTGTTTATTCTGTATAGTCAATGTTTTTTTTCATTCTGACCAAGAATTGATTTTTGTAGAATGCTAACGGCTACCATAAAATAAAATATGAAAGGTCATTGTTTGCACAGCTAATTCTAGGGCATTTCTGTATTATTCAGCATGTTATGGCTATTTCATTCTGACTAGGGGTGATTATACTCAGAAAAGATACAAAAAATAATTAAATTTTATGTATGGACTTTTATACCTTTTCTACTATACACTCTAAATCGGTTGGGTTAAAAATCAACCCAAATCGAATGGGTTGAGTGAATATGAACCCAATTTGGGTTCATATTCACTCAACCCAGTCAATTTGGGTTGATTTTTAACCCAACTGATTTTAGAGTGTATATAAAAAGCCTTTGACATTAATTTTCGCTTTATACACCAACCGTGATGAACACGCCAGCAATGGGATTTCAATAGTTAAAATTTGCACCTACAGTGGAACTACATCCAAGTTGACCGTTGGTGACGTCGACCTGAATGCGAACGTATGGAGAAGACCAGGAGAGCGATTCCATGCAGCCAACATTGCTGAGCATGACCGCTATGGTGGAGGATCAATAATGGTCTGGGCGGCATCAGCTGGGATGGACATACAGAGCTCTGTGTCCTTGAACGTGGTACATTGACTGCACAACGGTATATTGATGAGATCCTGGATGTCCACGTCAGATTGTATGTTGGTGCAGTGGGTGATAGATTTATTCTGGTGGACGATAATGCCCGTCCTCATGTTGCCCATGCTGTCGGGGAGTACCGACAGAGGGAGGAGATTGAGCGTATGGGCTGGGCAGCAAGATCCCCTGACCTCAATCCAATCGAACATGTCTGGAATGAGTTGCAGCTTGCAATTTCAGCCCTCCAGTCCAGCCAAGAAGTGTCCAGGAGCTTGGTGCCATGCTGGTCCAAGAATGAAACAACATCCCACAAGGGACCACCAGAAACCTGATTGGGGCCATGAGAAGGCGTTGGCAAGCTGTAATTAATAGTAATGGGTCTCATACTCGATATTGAAGCCATCATACCAATTCGCTCCGTCAACTTTTTGGCATATTGAAAAAATAACTCTTTTACCAAAGATATCCATTTTCCATGGTTATCGTATTCAAAAGATAAAAAATAATGTCAAACACAAATAAAATCTTAATTTCTGTACTTATTTCATTAAATATATAATTAAATAAAAAAATATATATACTTTTCATTACAATATTTCAACTAAAACGTAAAACGGGTAGTTGGATGTACTTGGTGCTTAGCAAACTTTAAGTAGTATATATATTACGCGACGTCATGTTTTCCGATGAATCGAAGTTCACTCTCGACTTCCACGACAGGCGAAACAGAGTGTGGCGGTGGCGGAACGAACGATACCATGACGTAACCGTTAGGCAGCACGATCGTTTTTGTGGTGGATCGTTTATGGTGTGGGGAGGCATAACCATGACAAGCCGAATAGCATTACATATCATCCAAGGGCGTGTCACAGAGCAGTACTACCGTGACAACATGTTAGCAGCTCATGTGGTGCCATTTGCGCGACGTCACGGCCGTCGTTTCATTTTCCAAGATGACAATGCAAGAGCACACAGGGCCCGTGTCGCTACAGATATCCTCCAGGAGCAGAACATCACTACACTGAGTTGGCCAGCACCAAGTCCAGACCTTTCACCAATCAAGCACGTCTGGGATGTGCTTGGCAGACGCCTACGACAACGCCAACAGCCCCCCACCACTGTCCAGGAACTCGCCGCTGAACAGCAGGAAGAGTGAATAACATCAGTCAAGCTGATATTGGACGTTTGGTGAGGAATCTGCCACGTCGGATGCGCGCTTGTCTCGCGAACCGAGGAGGATTTACAAGGTATTGAGGTCTTGGACTGAATGTGGTAAATTCTCTGACTGACCGCCCATGTCTTCTGCAGGTCAGTGCGTGGAATGTGTGCTTGTCAGACACCCAACTATCGCTGAAATCATTCACCAGATGTCACAATGCAATGCCTCAACTGCCTTTTTGATGAAAATATTAATATATTTCTTCATATATCCCACTTTTGGCAAATATCCCTGACCTTTTTTGAATAGTATATAATAATAATAAAAAGACCTCTAACTGCATGCTTTGGTTTGTTGCCAGAATTATCCCATTCGCGACTGCAAGGAAACTGAAGTTTTCACGAGCGCCTGACAGCCGTACTTGAAAACTTAAATTACCTTCCAGTCAATGATTTGATTTATTGGTGTTTAAGGTCACATACTTATGCGCAATGGCTAATCGTGACCGTGACTGTTTTACGGGTGGAGGAAGCCGGAGTACCCGGAGATAACCTTCCAATCAATGAGATAATTCTAGCTCCAACTCATAAACGGTAGGTGTATATCTTCTCTGTATCAGGCTTTGAGTCTAAAATATTTTTTCCACAAAATGTTAATTCTTCAGGTCCACAGAATATAAAAGAAAGGAATTTGGAGATCTAAAATAAAATGAAGTATGTCAAAATATCTATTGTCCTATTCCCAGAATTAATGATGTAACTCTTCCGCCAGGGAGCCCGTTGTTTCATTGGTTAGAGCATTGGAGTTTAAACCAAAAGATCGACGGTTCGATCCTGACCCACGAAATCTGCGCAGCATCCTTGGAAAAGACCATAACCATTTACATAACATGAAAAGCAGACGACACTTGAAAACAAAATTCTTGAATAACTCATTTTTTAAAAATTTTTTGTCTCAAAAACACGGGTAATGACCCTCATTGGAACGAGCTCGGCGAGCTCGTTCCAAAGAGTGGTCATAACCTATGTTTTTGAGACAAAAAAAAATAATGAAAATTATTTGGCGACTTTTGTGAATAGCGCTGGCCGGTTTTGTCCGTTACGTTGGGTGAAGGGTTAAATCCCTTTCTGCCCAAGTGTGGGGGAGGGGGATACGGCGGCGTTGTGTACTAAGGCGTACCGCACGTCAATATGTGTTGCCTTCAACCGCTACCAACTCTGCCTGTGCTGGGTTAGTAAATTGGGTCGTATGACAGTTACTTACCCTTCATTGTGGTTCTCTCCGTATATTCATGCTTCCTCCATTACTAAAATTGTCCCACACTATGTGACCCCGGTTGTTGAAAGTGTCGTTGAAACCCTAAATAAACAATAAGCTTTTATACCTTCGCCAAGGCCAGTTGATCTATTTATTAACCCTACTCGGGCAAAAAAGTATTTATTTTGACACATTATTTATGTATATTCCACCATGAGAGTTTAAACGCAGAATATATATAAAACCGTACCTTACACGCTAAAAACTAAAGTGTTAAAAACTACACTTGAAGTGTTGTATTTAACACTTACTAAGTGCTGAACTAGCACCTTGTTCAAGTGTAGATATCCCAGAACTTGACAGGTGTTACAATAATACCTCTTGACAAGTGTAATGTCGCGACACTTAAAAGAAAACAACGCAGATGACGCGGATCAGGCTCGAACTCTCGAGCCTGATCCGCGTCATATGCATTGTGCCCTTTTAATTATGTACCCACCAAGCGCAAATCAAATTATGGACGATTCTGGAAGAACCACCAATGCTAGACACATGGGAAGTGCTGTCCATTCAAGTTTCAGATGTCTGACGATTGTAATGCCTAAGAGCTTAAAGCATTGCACTTTGAATGTTAAAATCAAACCCTAAGAGTTAGAATGGGGTTAACACCTTGAAAGTGTCAGTTTTGACACTTTAGTTTTTAGTGTGTAGCAGGCCATCCCACCCCTTTCAGTTCCGAGAGATCTGTTTCACATGTGCGCACGCTGCATTTGTGTAAGGCTGATGAAGACAGCGCCACTCTTTGTATCGCAATACCCTATTCAAGTACGCAGCGCTTTGATAGTTAAAGGGCTTACCATCAATACAATTACTGCTGTTCTCTACGTATGCATGTTTTCCTCCATCGGAAGTGTTGTATGGAATTAAATGATTCGTCCCTTCGCAGTTATCGCAGAGAACAGCAAGCGATTACTTCCGCAGCATTGATGTTATTCTACGTTTATACAGGAGCCAGTAAAATGATAATTATTCCAGAAAGATTAAAGATTTCTCTTTCAATTTCGCTTCTGATATCCCTGCTTAATTGCTTTGAAAATATCCAGTTATTTTGTCGAATCTCATAAAATTGGGTTTCTACGTCCTTTAGGCTTGTTTGCTCAGCGGGATATTTGACAAATTCTCAATAATCCATGGAAATTAATCACCATCCTGATGGGACACGGTAATTTTTTTTTTTAATTTATAAATGTGAGTTTGTCTCTGTTAACCCCACCTGGGATGATAAATACATTACGAAAACATGCTTGCGTTACATACAAAACAACTCAACATATTGAACTGAACTTCACCCGAACCTCTTGATTATGCGATAGCACAGCGGTAGTTTATTGTATAAAACATTCATTAGGCCTAAAAAAATTAAAAATCTGTTTCTCAGGCCCTCCCTCATGGTCCTTTTGGCCGCCGCATGCTCTCTTTTTATAACCAATTTAAACTTAAAAAAACCCAAAAATTATATGGTTTATGTCTGATATTTTACCCAAGTTAAAAAAAATGATGAATTTGTCCCTTGAGTGCAAGAAGGCGTTGCAATGCTTTAGCATTGCAAAGCTTTCTTGCACTCAAGGGATGAAATACACCACCACCCGTGCTATTCTGTAGATTATGAGGCCTAAAACTTGAACCAAGAACATGAACTTTTGATGGCAAAGAAGTAATTACTGAAATAAAAAATAAAATAAAAAACCGCTCGCCCGCATGCAATTTTACAAATAATGGCCTGAGAAACAGAAAATCTACTTTGTGTGGCCTTATAGAGCTTGTGTTGAATATGGTGACCTTTTTATCTTTTCAAATCGAGCATCCACGTAGATCCATCAATTACAGTCTTTTAAACAACTTCTCGTGCCCCGAAAAAAAAAAGGATAATCGTTACCAAGCAAAGATGAAACCCAATTGACACCAAAAAGAGGTTGCGGACGCAATTTTCTGGACGTTCCTACTGAATAAAGACACACAACGTGCATAGGGTTTAATCTCAGTAACGGGAATTCCCCGGTCCCCTGTTCTGAAAATCGGTCACCATACCTTGTAGATTCATAGACTACAACCAACAATAAAAGGTTGCGTCGTTGTTCTCAAAATCTCCCCCGGCAGCTGGGAAATTCATAGACGAGAACCTCGATTCGGACTCCCGCGTTGTGTCCTTGAGCAAAGCACTTCACACCGGTTGTCCGCATGGGGGCACGATGACGCCGTGTACTAAGGCGTACTGCACGTTGGTGGTGCGCATATCTTCAACCAATCAAACCCTGTTTGTGCTGCAGTGCGGAGTTACGATGTTGGGGAGCTGGCAGCTGCTCGTCGTTGCTCGGTGGTTCTCTCCGGGTACTCCGCCTTTCTCCATCCGTAAAACTGTCACCGACACGATATGACCTTGGCTGTTAAAGTGTCGTTAAATGCTAATAAATAAATAAATAAAGAAATAAAGAAATAAATAAATAAATAAATAAATAAATAAATACACCAGAACCGGGAATCAATTAAGCAACCTTTGGTTCCCGATTCTTGTCTTTGAATTTCCTGGATATCTGGACTGATTTTTGGAACAAGGAACCGGGAAATACCCGTTCGTAGAAATAAACCCAACAACTGAAATTTCGAAGTTTGTCTCGGAAGAAGTTGATATTTGTCGTAATCTCAAAAACTGATACGCAACCTTTCATTCACCGTTCTGGTTTAACCCTTTACCCAACGCAGACGATATCAAAATTTATTATTTTAAATAGCATTTTTTTAAATTATTCAAAAAATTTCAACAAAACCATATCATGGGACCCCTCGTTGGAACGAGCTCGACGAGCTCGTTCCAACGAGGGGGTCACATGATATGTTTTTGTTGAATTTTTTTGAAAAATAATATTTTTTCAGCTGCTGAATTTGCATATTACGCGGGCGGATGCGGCCGATTCGTTGGGCAAAGGGTTAAGACTTGCCGTGGACTGTCGGGGCTGACTTTCAGAACTTCCCCATTTCGGGATTGAACCCCAATCGTGCAGTGAATTCGAAAAGAACTATAGTCTGCAAAGTTTCAATTTTTTTCCACCTTTTGTAAATGCATCGCTATCCTTGGGGTTCCGATGTATACCATTCGTACACGCTCTAATTTAGTGAATGAGCTTGAAAGGCACAGATGAGTGAGTGTATGCCTTTTATGCCAGTTTTAAAAATGCATACTAACAAGTTTAATTTCATTTTCCAATTTTAGACAATCGATTCCAACAGGATAGGACATAACTGTACATTAGCAAAAATGTAGCAAAACAAATTGAAACCCCACTTTTAGGGTGGGTAGGATGCGTGGTTTGTAACTTAACCAATTTCCTTTCAAATCTTCCCCTTCCCAGCTCGCAGAGTTTGAATTTACAGCTATGGTAGAAGATCTGAGGCTGGAACAGTGCAGGTGTGTGTGTGTCTGGGGGTGGGGGTGGTCTCCGCAAAACATTTTTGCTATCAAATAGAGCTTTCTATTGGTTTTGGGAAACTGGTGAGTTCTGCATTGAAGACGTGCAATCAAGAAGAGTCTTTCGATGGGTATTTGTGCAAAAATTCACTTTAAGTTTTGGGTTTGCAGAATTACGTTTTGATT
Organism: Pictodentalium vernedei; assembly: GCA_031216915.1. Classification (NCBI taxonomy): domain Eukaryota; kingdom Metazoa; phylum Mollusca; class Scaphopoda; order Dentaliida; family Dentaliidae; genus Pictodentalium; species Pictodentalium vernedei. The sequence goes on from CM062296.1 coordinate 794,531,548, forward strand.
TCCTTTTTTTAAGCAGCAAGTTTCACATGTTTCAAATTGCCAAGCTCATCCGTTAATGCTTACTTTTTCACACTGGCAGTTTTTAGCACTGCAAGTGGCGAAATAAATCCTGTGTTAATTCTTGAATGCATGTAGATTTAAAACTAGAAGTCCTGTCATGAAATGCGCACAAATAGCACGTCGATCTGCACGTTAATATACGCGTTATGACCATAGTAAGGCTATCAAATTACGTACATATGGCCTGTGCACAAGCAATGTTTCAACCAATGGACCTCCGGGTAACCCGGAGGTCCGTTGTCGGACACATTGCCTGTGTTTGCTATGAGTAACGAGGAGAACTTGCCGTGCTTTGGGTGTCATTCCTACGCGCATTTAAGCCTAGATAAACACACAGTTCGTGACAGATCTTCTAGTTTTAAATGTACAGCGCCTAAACAGTAACATCTTATGTAAACTAACTTCTACTTACTGATTAACCTGCTAATGCTTTATCGTTAGACGCCATATTTTTTATTTATTTTTCTGACACATTGTCTGCCACATGTATTACATATTCTGTAGATACCTCTTCTGTCGGGAGCACAACTATTTCTGCATAGAATATTGTGAACGTTGTGATTGCTTGATAATAATGATTAAATTTTAGTGTTTGGTGGGTATGGTGATAACCGGTCCACTCCACCTGCCTCGGTTTGCTTTATAAAATTTGTTCTCCCCAGTCGGAGCTAATACTATAAAAAATTTACTCTTGTATTTTCTCAAATTGTATTTTTTGTTTATGGAAATAACTGACTGAAACGAATCATTAGCGCTTCAAAAGAAGTAGCAATTTACCATTAGGTAAATTGCCACGTCTTTTTGAACGCTAACTATTTATCTCATTGATTTATATTGGCAGGTAGAAAATACAGTTCTGAAAAATACAATTGTAAAAGTTTTATAGCATTGGCTGCAGGTGAAGTTCGAATATCATATTCCTTGACATTTCCTTGATTCTCGGGTGTAGGTGTGGGGGGGGGGGGGGGGCGCATAAGGGTTTAAAACAGACTGGAACATCGTGTTGTGAAAGATGCCAAAAATAAATATACTTCCTGCGGCTTACTGTCGAATCCAATCCACATACTATTGAACATTACTACCAGATACTAATGGAAATAAGTGGGGAGATGACTAACATAAGCTTCGGGAGATGACTAACATAAGCTCCTAGCTTTCTATCAGATCCCCCCCCCCCCCCTCTCCCATTACATACCAATATGGTATTTTGTTAGTATATGTTATATTCTTGATGTTCACTATATATACTGTTATTCTTGTGGTGTTCAGTCCTGTAACATATAGCATACTTATTGAATAAATATTGTTTAAACAATGGAAATAAATATTGTTTAACCCTTTACCTAACCTGAAAAGCAGACGACACTTGCAAAAATAATTCTTGAATAACTAATTTTTTTCATTTTTGTCTCAAAAACATAGGTTATGACCCCTCGTTGGAACGAGCTCGATGAGCTCGTTCCAACGAGGGGTCATAGCCTATGTTTTTGTGACAAAAAATGAAAAAAATAATGAAAATTAATTGGCGATTTTTGAGAATAGCGCTGGCCGGTTTTGGCCGTTACATTAGGTAAAGGGTTAAACTAAATATACTTTCTATTAGAAACGGCTGAGGGTGTCCTTTCGTATCATGCCAGTAACGTCACTCATTATAAAAGTGTATCATCAAATAGACAAATACCTGCGTTTCAGAGAGCACGTTGGCTCGGTGCTTATAGCGTTGGACTTTAAACCGAAAGGTCGGCGGTTTGAACCTGATCAGCGATAACTGCGCTGTATCCATGGGCGAGACGATTGACCGTATGGGGGAACGGTGGCACTGTGTACCAAGCCTCGCAACACGTCGAGGGTGCAATTGCCTTCAGCCATTTTCTTGTGCAGAGTAATAACGTGGATAGTCTAGCAGTTGCTCACCGCAGTGAGGTGGTTCTCTACGAGAACTCCAGCTCCCTCCAACCGCAAAACTCTCCGACACGATGTGACCCTGTCTGTTAAAAGTGTTGTTAAACACCCCAAAACAAACAAATCTACTCGGCTCTTATACTGGCTTGCGTGCAACGGTCTGGTCTCGATTCGGTTCGTTTCTTCTACTTCAACCGTCTCACAACCCCATAGCCTTCGGGTTGAAAGAAGATTAACGTTGGGAAAATAGACAGTAGAGAAATACAAGAGGCGTTATGTTATTTTCGCAGGGCAGGAAGAGTGATTTGTCACTTGAACGCCGGCGAAGTTGTTTCCACCATTTATCTCTTTATCATCTGCGAATATGGTACCGCTGACGTGGACTGGTCACTTTTCATGGGTGGGCAATATTTCCACGGACGCAATAATATTTCGATCCCAAACACTAATTATAGGAATAATCATCAAAAATTTAAATAATGAAGCACCGGATACAATCAGGTGCTTCGTTAATTAAAATTTTGCTGATGATGATTTTTATTACCTGGTAAACGCATGCGTGGACATCACTGCCCACGCGTGGATTACAACAATTCCACAGAGACTGTACTGTGTTAACACTCGACGCTTGCAGATATTATTTAGTAGATATGATTTTCTTTAACAGAAGTGTCCATTATCAGGTACGGCGGATATGGCTTCGAACTCTTCTGATATGATGCCGATGTCGGGCGATATGAAACGACTCAGAGTTGTCCCCCTTGATGTTTTACTGGGCACAACTAATTTTGTTAACATCGAAATCGTTCACTGGCATTCCTCGATATTAGCCCTCTGCAACTTCACATCAGCCTTCGACCTTCGGTCTCAGGCTGATAAGAAGTTACCGCGGGCTGATATCTCGGTCGATATGAAACTAATCAAATAATAATGTAATGCATCTGAAGTGAAGTACTCTTAAGTGAGTCACGTGCGCATCAATGATTAGATTTTCACAATTCAATACTTACACTTTACGAATGCTTGATTCATCTTTTAACCCTAGAGTAATTTTGTGGTTGCGCCCCCCCCCCCCCCCCACACACTTTTTGGTTTAACATTAAACCACAGGCAGGGGTGTAGCCAGCAATTATTTTTAGGGAGGTCGCCCATAATGCAACTCAAGGATGAGAAGGTCTGGCAACTAAAAAGACTGAAATCTTGGCCAGAGGCCAAGCCCTTGTCAAAGGCCAAGTTGGAGGAGATTATGGGAGGGGTGATCCCCTCCCATAATCTCCTCCAACTTGATCTTTGGCCACTGGTGGTGGTCTGGTTGGGCTTGTGGGGGGGGGGGGGGGCTCCTCCGGAAAACATTCTTCAATATTTGATATCAGCAGGGATCAAAGATTTAATGCTGAGTGAAAGTGTATCAAATTCAATGTAGGTATGTATTAGATTATTATGGAGAATATCGGCCGCGGACCTTTGGGATTCGGGGATTCGTGGGGGGGGGGGTACGACCCCATGACCCCCCTGGCTACACCCCTGAACCATTATATAGTTCACTGACGAAGCACTGGATTATTGTTAGGTTATAGGAGGAACCGAAATGCTATTTCTTTTTTTTAAACAGTATTTTTATTTCATTCAAAATATGAAATGGGGTGTGGTGAATAAGCCGAGCCTATTTAAACGTCTCCCCCTACAGCAATATTCAATTCTAATACTGACACGGGTACAGGTGCTGACAAGGAGTGGCGTACACATATAGTGAAGTGATATTTCACATCGTAGTACATAAATATGATCGTACAATACAATCTAAGTATTTGAAAGTCAACTCCTTAAAACAAATTGTACGTTTGGAGAGAAACTAGCTGCAACTTCTTTGTAGAGTGAATGGAGGGCATTTTAACATGCAGTAAAAATGCAGTTTGATCTTGAGCAATTTATTGTTTCCACATTGAACTATTTTGGTAAGTCGTTGAACGATTTGATATATGGATCAATGTTAAGCCACAAATGACCTACACTGTGAATCATAGTATGAAATTACTGATCGAATGGGAAACACTTCTAAATGCCGAACATTTGTATATTCCTTTGGCAAAATATGTGATTCTAGCTACATTTCCTGCATAAAATATTAGCTTTTTAAATGTGTTGCCAATGCTAAGAAATCCCCTAAATATAAAAACTGAGTAACGACGAGTAACTATCGTACTCCTCTGAACTAACAGCTAACCAACGCGACGCCAAAACTAACCAGCATTTGCTGAAAGCAAGTTAATCATCGTCCTGACGTACGCACGAATACACTGTACTACTGTGCTTTCATTTGAAAGATTAGGACTCAACTTCTTGCTCAAGGGCACAAAGTAGACCCCGAAGGTCACACGCTGAAAACTGAAGTGTTAAAAACTACACTTGAAGTGCTGTATTTAACACTTACTAAGTGCTGAACTAGCACTTTGTTCAAGTGTAGATATCCCAGAACTTGACAGGTGTTACAATAATACCTCTTGACAAGTGTAATGACGCGACACTTAAAAGGAAACAACGCAGATGACGCGGATCAGGCTCGAACTCTCGAGCCTGATCCGCGTCATCTGCGTTGTGTCCTTTTAATTATGTACCCACCAAGCGCAAATCAAATTATGGACGATTCTGGAAGAACCACCAATGCTAGACACGTGGGAAGTGCCATCCATTCAAGTTTCAGATGTCTGACGATTGTAATGTCTAAGTGCTTAAAGCATTGCATTCTGAGTGTTAAAATCAAACCCTAAGAGTTAGAATGGGTTTAACACCTTGAAAGTGTCAGTTTTAACACTTTAGTTTTTTAGTGTGCAGGTTTTAATTCTCAACCTCTCAATCAGAAGGCTGCTTCAACAACCAATAGGCCCCATTCTTATAAAAAATTGAGATATTGTCGATATTTCTTTAATTATTATTACAATTATTATTACAAATATAATTGGCGCCCCCCCCCCCCCCCCCCACCACCCTCTTATTTGGTTGGACTCCTAAAGTCACTAGCCTGCGATGTAAGTTTATTTGACCGGCGAGGGTTAATTTAGGAATTGTATGTGACAAGAGAAGCGATACATACAGGATATTCAAAGAGCTGAAACGAACCAATTTATAAACCTTAATTTGAAGGAACGTCAGCTATTTGGACGTGAATAAACGAAGGAATTAAAGCGATCAATTGAAATTTGTTTATGCATCTGACAGAGAATAGAACTCATAAGAAGGAGATTAAACGTGCTCAGACTGAAATGTGTAAAAATCCGGAAGAAAATTGTGTTGTTTGATTAAGTTGATGCTTAGAAAAAAATTGTATATCCCTTGTAAGATGTAATATATTACAATATTCTGACATTTCAGCAGCGGGAGAAATTCTAGTTTCGGTACATACATTTAACCCTTTACCTAACATGAAAAGCAGACGACACTTGCAAACAAAATTCTTGAATAATTAATTTTCTTCATTTTTTGTCTAAAAACATAGGTTATGACCCCTCATTGGAACGAGCTCGTTTTTCTGTGAATAGTGCTGGTAGTTTTTGGACGTTACTATGGGTAAAGGGTTAACGATCTGAACGCTGATGTCAAAATGCGGAATTTTCAAGCAGAACATGTTTCCCATGATGCAACTATGAATTTAACACATTCAGTCTTGTTTGACAGAGCTCAATGAGCTCTGTCAAGCAAGATTGAATTGGATAAATTTCTAATTGCATAATGATAAACATTTTCAGGTTGATATTTTGATCCAGAGATTAACTGTTTACTTATTCTAGTTGTATTTACAAAAAAAAATCACCATCGTTTTTATTTCTTCATTATTGTTGTCTACAAAACATTGTGTTTGACCCCTCTTTGGAAAGATCTTAATGAAACTCCAATTTCAGCGTCTTGTTCATATGAACAGCTATCCTCGGGTATGAAATACAAAAATTAACCCTTTACCTAACATGAAAAGCAGACGACACTTGCAAAAAAAAAATTCTTGAATAGCTATTTTTTTTCATTTTTTGTCTCAAAAACATAGGCTATGACCCCTCGTTGGAACGAGCTCGACGAGCTCGTTCCAACGAGGGGTCATAACCGATGTTTTTGAGACAAAAAAATGAAAAAATAATGAAAATTAATTGTCAGTTTTTGGCAATAGCGTTGGCCGGTTTTGTCCGTTACGTTGGGTAAAGGGTTAAAGTCGTTATATCAAATTGGAAAAATGTGAGTACCTTGGAAAGGAATTATTATATTACCGTTCTTGATGATATTTAAAAGATAACAAAAAATACGGAAATATAAACGGAGGCCCTATTGCGAAATTCAAAGCTCGTTCTGCTAAGATGGCCTCTAACGACGCACAACTTTCACGTCTGGGAAGATTATTTCCATGTGTCTTCCAGTGGCGCGGCCATTTGAATAAAGTGTGTGTGTGTGTGGGGGGGGGGGGGGGGGGGTGAAACCAAAAAATTGTCTTCACTTCTCTTTACTTTGGGTTGAGTTAAGGGGGACATTCCCCTTATATAAAGGTCATCCAAGGTTCCCCTGATAAAATAAAACTGGACCGTCCTGCTATGCAAAAATTGTAGGTTCTAGGAGAACCAGAATTGGTTCCATGCCTCTCGTCACGTATATGAACAACAAAAAAAAAACAAAACATAACCAGAAATGGAATCAAATATAAAATAGAATCAAAATGGGCTGCATGCCTTATCGCGCTAATGGGACAAAAACAGAATCAAATTTAGTTGGTTCCATTATAAAAGTAAAATTGGTTCCATGTTTTATCAGGTTATATAGAATCCAAAATAGAACCCATTAGACAATCAAATGTTAACGGTTCCATTATAGAACCAATATTTGTTCTATACCTTGTCACGTATATGAAACTAAAACGAGAATCAAACATAAATCAAAAACTAAATGGTTCCACGAAAACTATTTTTCGTATATATGACACAACATTCCCACATACGAACACTTTTTCGTGTATACTAACAAGGTTTCGTTCCATATCCCAAAATAGGTTTCGTGTGAATAAAACAATTTTTTTCTTTGAATCAGCACTTTGCTTCCATACTTTGGTAATTCCTAATATGTGCGAAAAAATTAATTCCATGATCTTTCCCAATCCTTGGCGCGATTAAAAAATAGAGGGCGCCCTGGCCATTACTTATTTTAAGGGGGGGGGGGGGGGGGGGTGAGGGGCAAATATGATTTTTCAAAGGCCGTCGAGTGGGGGTATGCCCATAATCTAACTGGGACCCTCTGGTGGTTGCGCCCTCCCCCACTTCCGTTCAGGTAAGTCGGAGGAGGGGACAATGACCAGAGGGTTCTAGTTAGGATTACTCCCACTCTCCACCCCGAGAAACGTTTGCAAAATTTTGTGATTCAAGAGCCAAGCTGAGGCAATTATAGCGTGTGCAGTCCCTACATTGGAGACTATTTTGTGTGAAAGTTCCAATGATTTTGAGAGGCAGCCCCCTCTGCGGAAGTTACATCATTGCCCAACTTTAAAGAAGCACAGGCCTTGCACATTTCAATGAAGTGAGAAGATAATCATCTCTGATTCAGAAGCATATGGCGTGGGTGATGATAGTTCTCATACTGAGAGATTTGTTAATTGTTTCCATCGACGGACTCACAACGGGAAAATAATTGCTTCTCATCAAATGAAAATAATTTCTCTCAACTAATTTTCAGTTTAATGAAAAAATAAAACCGCCAGATACTTTGATGTATCGTAGGTTAAGTGTTCAGAAGATTTTGTCGAAAATGTGAAACGATTCCCTCGTTCGCTAAAAAGGTTGTGACACAAACAGCACTGATTTTTCATCGGCCTCGCTATATGCACTGTATTTACAATAATAGTGAAAGAGAAAGTTGGTGTATTACTGTATAGTTGTAGTTGCAAAAGTATTAAGCCAGTCGCTGTTGAAGGGATAAAATTGTGTAGTACTTTCATTGCAAACGTGGGCAGAGAATTGCAACTGGGTTGAAATTGCATGTCCTGATCAGGATCAAAGAGTTGGTCTTTCGGTTTAATTGCATGATAGAAACTATAGCCCTTACCGTATAGCCCTTACCGTATAGCGCCCCTTACCGTATAGCCCTCACCGAATTGTTGCTTAGTGTATTACTTATTGTATTAATTATCGTATTAAACAAAAAAGTCGTATCCTTTGTCTACATCCTTGTAGAGTGGCGAGGGAGGACGCTACAGAGGTATCAGTGGTGAATTCTCCACCCGACAAGTTTCTAATAACTGGCGAATATAGGCCACAGGAACTGGCGATGGGTTTTCGGTCGTGGGGGTTGGTCATATCCAACGGTTCGCGGACCGACGGCTCATCGGCGCTTTTTGTATTCTATGTTCGAGGGGTTGATATGCCCACACGTACATTGGTAGCGTTTCTCTCACAAACTGTTTACTATACCCCATAGTATCTTTCCAAGAAGAGGTTCCATCACTAAACCTAATGAGCCATCAACACAAATCTTGCTGTCAAGAATATACTTTTCGTCAAAAGGGAATGGCAGGAAGAGAGCCTCTCAGGCTATGCCATTTCCTTGCAGCGCGTCCAACTATAACCTGTTTTATTGTTATCTTGTATATTCTTATGCTGCAAAATAAATCAATCAATCAACACAGTACAGACGCCGTGAACTGGTCATAATCCGCGCGTGGGCAGTAATGCGTCGACCAGATAATAAAAATTATCAGCATCCAAATTTTAATTAATGAAGCACCGGGTTGCACCCGGTGCTTCATTAATTAAATTTTGGATGCTTATTGCTACCATTGGTCTTTGGAATCTAATATTATTAGTTACACAGTTTGTTGGTGGCCTAATATGGTATATATGGTGTCAGTTAATTCCATATTGGACGAGAGCGAAGCTCGAAGCGAAGCTCGAGTCCACTATGGAATTAACTGACACCATATATACCATATTAGGCCACCAACAAACTGTGTAACGAATATATCTTACCGACTGCTGCATCGATGCACAGAACCAATAACAACAGCGATCAACATTAAATGAGAGACTTCCCACAATGTGTTCACGTGTCTTTGCCTTGCTAAAATTTATGGGAGAGTTCCTACAGGCACTCTCCCATAAATTGTAACAAGGCAAATTCATACATACCAAACAGTTTCATTTCGAAGGTAACATGACACACATCCATAGAATATGAAGTTGCCTAACCTGCACTTCAGACCAAATATGGGCTTCCAACACTCAATCTTTCAACTTGAAGCGTTTATCGGCTGCCGCCATTTTGAATAATCAATGAACAAAGGGGAGATTACCCATAGCTGTCAGCGTATATTGATGTTGACAGGCAGTATATGGTTTTATATGCAGTCTGCATGTGACGTCTTTGAACCACATGGAAAGTGACCAGTCCACGGCGGATGTACTGTAGTTCTCTGATTGTGACAAATTTGAAATATCCTTACTACTTACACGGCAGGCAAAATGAAGTATTTCAGACAATAATAGACTGGCCTTTCTTAGTTGCAGCGCAGAGAACATCAATACACTACAATTAACTCTTTACCAAATGAATCGATCGAAACGCTCGTGTAATTTACAAATTGAGCAGTGGAAAACATTTTTCAATTTTTTTTAATAAAAACATTTCAGGTGGCCCCTCGTTGGAACAAGCTCGTCGAGTTCGTTCGAATGAAGGGCGCATAATATCGTTTTGTTTATTTTTGTTGAAAAAATTTAAAATAAAGAAAATTTAAAAAAATGATATCGTTTGTGTTGGGGGTTAGAATGTTAAGGTTTCGAAAAGCGATCAAAAATCGTCAAACAGAGTTTTCGACTTTATGTCTAATAATTCTTTGTTTTACAATGCGATATTTGGTTACTGTTGCCGGGGCAAGGGATGACCGTACTCCAAGCAGTTCAGTTAAGGACATTCCGGTTCAACACAACCCCATCCAAAACAGACAAATAGTCAATTAAATTTTTTGGCCCCGACATTCATTAAATTACCCTTTTGTTCTCTGGAATATTCAGCAATGACGCAATATTTCAATTTATCATATGACTCGTCCGTTTTGTTCACTTTAAAACATTTGATATTTTGCTTTCATATTAATCAGTGATAAATAAAGCCTTCCGTCAATTTCATTGGTCAATTTCAAAACTAGTCAATTTGATTGGCTGAACAAAATAAAACTGGGCCACATTTTCATAATTTGCATAATTAGAGTAGGGAGCTCAAAATTGGACAATTTGATTGGCTAAACAAAATACAACTGGGTGACATTTACATAATTTCAGTAGGGAGAATTTACGTTATCTGTCCTATTTAGGGTGGGTTATATTGTTTTCATCTTTGACCTACAAGAAAAACGCCATTCATTTTTTTATATTTTCACCTTTTGCTTCCAAAACATAGGTTATGATCCCCTCATTGGAACGAGCTCGACGAGCTCGTTCCAATGAGGGGTCATAATCTATGTTTTGGAAGCAAAAAGTGAAAATGTTTGGTTATACGAGGATATTTTTCCAAGTGCCGTCTGCAGTTTAAATTTGGTGATGGGTTAAAAAGTCATACTGAGTGGCTAATTTGTGTGCGTGTGTGTCATATGATAAATAGAATATGAAATGAGTGTTTTTCTCATATAATATTTATGAAACTCGTCCGAATTTTCCGTTTGGGCTCGCCAGAGGCTCGCCAAAACAGAAAATTCTTAGACTCGTTTCATAAATATTATCCGAGAAAAACACTCATTCCATATCCTCTGTACACTGCCTGTTTTTTTAATACAATATTTTTTCTCGGGGTTGCAAAGTTTCGGAGACTGCATCATTTCAAAGCTGGTGACTCCAATTCAAATATTTAGTACTGCCAAACAAATCATTACAGTTTGTACCTCCAAATTATACTCTATTTCAAATGGCGTGTTTCTATTTTTATGTCTATGTCAAAACAAAAATAATTGTGAACTACATATATGAGGTTGTAAGCGTGCACAATTTTTTTTATTTCAAGTTTTTATTTTCTTTATAATTGTTGAAAATATTAGGTGTAGAAAAGTTATAAACCAATTGAAAAATTCTTAAAATTAGATTGAAAATGAAAGATCCAATATGTCTCTAGCAATTAAAGAAATTTGTCATGTCTTTTATCTAAGTTAACTTTAAATCTGGCCTTTCATTGTATGATTGGCATTAAACAGCCATGAGTCGTAAGATAATGGTGTTCTATCCAACTAGGTAGTGCAGACTACAGCACAGCCGCAGTTGACTGGTCACTTACCACGGGTTTTCAATATTTCCACGGACGCAGTAATATTAGATTCCAAACATTAATTATAGGAATAATCATCAAAAATGTAATTTATGAAGCACGGGTGCAACCCGGTGCTTCATTAATTAACATTTTTCTGTTGATAATTTTTATTACCTGGTAAACGCATGCGTGGACAGCTATGTCCGAGTGTGGATTACAACCTGTCGACGGCGACTCAACTGTAGCAAAAGAGAGATGAGTACAGCGCATGGTGCTCTGTGTGAAATAGTACACCAGCAGGTGGACTTCAGTGAGGTTTATTGGTGTATAATTTAATTTTCATTAATGATATAGGATTTGCTGGGATATGATTTGTCGAGGCGAGTTTCTCATAACTCGATGAATACTTTTCCTTGCGTATGAATGTTTTTGCTTTGTCCTACCCCTTTGTCAAATAAAAAAAAAATACAGGCGAGTCCAGTGGTACAATCAGACTATAATAGCTGATGGTTGGCTGTTAGTTAGATGGTTTTCGTTTACGTGAGTTGTCCACTTTGGTTTTCCTTTTCAGTATTCGAGACCGCGTGTGTCTGGCTATGTTGAAAATAATAAAATTGTCGTGTACACAAAGTTGATATGGCTGCAATGATATAAATGACGGAGACTTCGGTGGCGTAAGGGTACATTATCATAAAAGCAAACACTTGAAATTAAATTATAACATCGGGGTATAAATGTGGAATGGGTGGGTTAGGTTTTTCATGAAGTGCCAACACGTTTAGTATTCACAAATACACATTACTCCTGCGGATTCATTCTCGCCAAACGAGACATTATTGTCTCTTTCCCCATGCCATCTAACAACCTCTAAACAAATGTGGATCCCTGATTTTTTCTCGGAATGTCTGGTATATACCCGATTTAGTGGTGATCAAAAATTTACGAACGGACTTCTCAGAAAACGTAATTTTAACAAAATGTGGAAAGAGTGTAGAAAAGCTCGCGTTCAAGTTGCCACCTACATAAAATAGCAGCTGTTTGTATTACTGTATATCTGTTGCTGATGTAACCCAGCAATGTTCTTCATTAGAAATCTGTCAGGTCGATAAGTGTTTTAAATGAAAATTTATGCGCCACTATAATAAATGAATGCTGTATTGATGTAAGTTATAAAACCTCGTTGCTTGAGATGGCCACACATCGATGTTAACCCGGAAACAGCGCAGGGATACACTGAGAAGATCTACGCACCAATCCTTGCAAACTGTCTGTTCAAAAACCAAGCGCCCAAGCCACCAGTCAAAGTCTTAAACGATACCGCGTTTTATGGACCGTAACTAGTCTAGCCTTTAAATAGTCCATCTCCTATTTTTAGACCCAATCGGCTCGAATATTACAGTTGGTCGGAAAAACGACCCACCTATGGTTCGTCTTTTTCCAACCAACTGATATATTCCAGTCGATTGAATTCCAAAATACTATAAACAACCATCTTCTTTGAATAACCACAAGAAATATTTCTCAATTGACACTTGCTTTGACCGAATATTTGGTGACATTACCAATACCAGTATACACGTTTGTTCACTAAATAACTATGAATGGAGACTCACAACAACCGTAGTTTTATGATTTCGCCTCATAGTTTGGTTTTTTCATGGTGAATAAATACTTATTGAATGGAATGCCTATGACTGGAGCATGAAATAGTATCTGTATATCTTTGTAAGTAAAGGAACAAAGGGTTAAATTAAATAATCAAGGCGCATACTCAAAGGAAAGTGGGCAAACGAATAGCACACAACAGCGTAAAATTCCTAACAAAATTTGACTGGTGGACTGAGACCATATTAAAATAATGAATACTAACCAAACCGCCAGGCGTTGCACGCAAGAAGAGGGTGCTAAACGCAATAACCGAAGCGTTTTCCCCATGGTTTATGTGAGGGGTAAACATAATGCATTTAAATGAATTGAAATGATAAAGGCGTTGTTATTATCCTTTCAAAGTCACCTTCAAGTGCAATATTTGATCTCCATACAGTTCGACCGCCGTGGACTGGCCACTTTCCTCTGGTGGGCAATATTTCCACGGACGCATTAATATTAGAATTCAAACACTAATTATAGGAACAATCCTCAAAAATTTAATTAATGAAGCACCGGGCACCACCCGGTGCTTCATTGATTAAAATTTTGTTTATGATGATTCCTATTACGTGGTAAACGCATGCGTGGACATCACTGCTCAACCGTGCAATATGACCAGTCCACGGCTAATGTACTGTTTCTCGTAAGTTGACCGGATGAATAGCCAGTACAGAAAGAGAGGAAGGAAGAGAAAGAATGAGAGAGAGAGCGAGAGAGATCGAGGGAGAGCAAGAGAGACCCTCTCACCACACCCTAACATAGACACACACACCTTCCCGCACTGTCTTATTTATATATTAAGATTCGTGAAAGTATAATTCACGGACGATAGAACAGATTTTATGCGTGTATATACATATTATTTATCGTCGACCATCTTCGATACTCGATACTCTTTTCAAACTTTAAGACAATGACCCTTTTAGGAGTCCGGACAGTCCCAAATGCGGGTGATGGTCCCGTGGCGATGATATGTACGGCCGTCGTGGACGGGCTACTTTCCACGGGTAGGCAATATTTCCACGGATGCAATAATATTAGATTCCAAACACTAATTATAGCAATAATCATCCAAAATTTAACTAATGAAGCATCGGGTACAATCTGGAGCTTCATTAATTAAAATTTTGCTGCTGATGATTTTTCTTACCTGGCAAACGCATGCGCTGACATTACTGCCCACGTGCGGATTACGACCAGTCCACGGTGACTGGCATGTACACTCACACCAGCTGGGGCGTTAGTAGCATTTCAAACTTGAGTGGTTGGTCAAATGCCTTAGATGCATGGTAGGAAATAATAAACAAAGCCATGTTTGGAACTCACGCACCTCTACATTGAGAAAAATGCATATTTTGGGCTCCATATTTAAAACAATTGTTAAATATAAGCAAAATAATTGCAGTGTGCTTGACATGACATATTAAATAATCTAAAATCGTAGAAAAACAAAAACTGCCTTACCACATAGAAAGTACATTATACTGGTTCCAGATGCTATCAAGGGAGTTCAACTCAGTTAAGCCCAAATAAGAGCGTGTCCTTATAGCATAACTGTACAATGAAATACACACCAATCCGCACTATAATTCCAACACCTGCGCGTAATTACTACGACTCAGAATGATCGTCAGCCCCTGCTGACCTATATATTATATATATAACAATTCAGAGCCATGTAATGTCAACCCAGGTATGTAGAATGTTGGACCAGCTAAAGAAGTGTTGCTCCTGTCCCACAGATGAGATGTGCAAAACACTTATGGCTTAGAAAATAGGGTGCGGTTTTGTAAGCCAGTGCAAGCCATGTGTTGTGTTTCTGTAAAATTCGGTGAACGGAACAAAGTTTGGGCAAATGTTTTAAATTTCCCGAACTCATACATACATTTTGAGCTGAAATATAATCATTATTTTACAACTGACGTTATGTATTGCTTAGTTGTGTGATAGTTTGAACCACAACCCTTTGGACCCTATAATGGAATCGTTCATGGCAGTGCAATGACATCAGTTGGAAGAGTCTGTATTCATAATTTGGGGGGTAGACCAATTAATATTTTTCAACATGCAGTCTTTTGACTGCATGTTGAAAAATATTGATGGGTCAGCTCCTCAAGTTTACTGAGCAGCCATTTCCTTTATGAAATTAGGGTATTCCATGATGCTGCATGGAGAATCGGTCTTTCGGGTTCTGAAGGTTATTGCGCATCTTTTGGTGTTTTGTGGATTTTCTGGCTTTATGTAATGATCGAAAAGCAATGGAAGTCAAAATCCCAACACCACAGATTTACAACGAAACACGGACAGGTTATGCAGGGGTGACGTGTTTCAAGAATTATATGAGGAATGTGGTCTTTAAATATTACTAGAAGACAATCCGCACTGTGGACGAAAAATCAAACAATTATGTGGGAGACGTTCAGTCTTCATGAATGTTGACAGAAACACTCAGAGTGCAGTACAGTCGCCGTGGACTGATCATAGCAATGGTAGTCAAAATTCCAACACCACAGATTTAAACGAAACATGGACAGGGCTGATGGGTTTGAAGAATTATATAAGGAATGTGGTCAATAAATATTACTAGCACACAGCCCGTACTGTTGACGGAAAATCAAGCAATTAAGTGTGAGACGTCCAGTATTAATGAAAGTTGACAGAAACACCCAGAGTACTGTTCAGTTGCCGTGGACGGGTCATATTCTACCCGTGGGCAGTGATGTTCACGCATGCGGTTATCAGGTAATCAAAATCACCATCAGCAAAATTTTAATTAATAAAGCACTGGGCTGTACCCGATGGTTCATTAATCAAATTGTTGATGGTTATTCCTATAATTAATGTTTGGAATCTAATATAATTGCGTCCGTGGAAATATTACTCACCTGTGGAAAGTAACCAATCTACTGTGGCCGTACTGCAGATTGCAGAACGTGAGTGCCAAATGAGGGAACAAACCGGGCGGCAGTTTTAAAGAATATCCCGTACAAGCAATCACAGTTTTTGAAAGAGTGACAGTAACTGGCGTTACGATTAAAAAAAATCTTTAACCCCTTTCCCAACGAATCGCCCCCATCCGCCCACGTAATATGCAAATCCAGAAGCTGACAAAATCTTATTTTTCGAAAAATTTCAACAAAACCATATCATGTGACCCCTCTTTGGAACGAGCTCATCGAGCTCGTTCCAAAGAGGGGTCACATGATATGGTTTTGTTGAAATTTTTTGAAAAAAATTAAAAAATGATATTTAAAATAATAAATTTTGATATCGTCAGCGTTGGGTAAATGGTTTTAAAGCAAGGACGGCCTTGATCGCAGTGAGGGACCGCACATCCTTCCTCAAAAGTGTCCTTACTTTTAGTACTTTTAGGCTTGCAACCCAAACGCCAACTTCCCATATCACTCTCAACCTCTGTTATCAAATCAGAAAGAGAGATTTTAGCTAAATGATATGCAGTAATGAGGACACATTTGCATTTGGTCTGAATTCGTGTAGCACAACCTAATCTGAGAAAAGTTTCAACGTTTTTTGTTCAATTGATGTTGAGATCACCTGAAAGCTAATGATTAACCAGAATACATCGAACATATGTTCTGTCCGTGTATAGGGTCGAGATGAACAAAGAAGCCCACCTTGTGATTTTTGATGCATATAAACCTTTTAATTTAAGTTACGTGAGTCACGCACGCAATAGAGCAAGCGATGCCGGCTTATTGCACAAAAGAACTATTTGTTGATTGAAGTGCAAGTCAGCATGCACCCATCTGTTACGATGACTGAAAAGATTGTTGTCCATACAAAAGGCGAGGAAACGCAATAATATGATCTAACATGTCTCTCGTTCTGAATATGAGAATAGGGCGACTATTGCCTCATGAGAAAATGTTTAAGGGAGCAATTATAGCTATAGTATAGGGGCTTGACCAGCACAAATGAAGTGGAGGAGATGGAATATTCTACTGTTGCACATGGGAGAGGGAAATCATTTTATCTCCTCCAGTTCATTTCATCTCTCGCTGAGTTAAGATTTTGTATTACCCAAAGGAGAAGGTACAAAACTTTCCCCGCGAAAAAAAAATATCTAACTTCTCATACCAAGAAGGGAACACTGGGTACATTTTGAAGACTTAGTTCCAAGAAATAACCACATCAAAATAACCCAGAAAATATCAGATTGAGATTACATGAGCCACTTTTAGTGATTTCAGGCATGAATGTATAAACGGTTGACAATTTCCACGAAAAGTGGGGTGGCGTATCTCCCACCACGGGTATTACGCCGCTGAATATAACTGTGATATTGTCTGAGTCTTGCCTTTAATATCATCAATTGGGAGCTATTAACCATTAAAGGTCTTTATCCGACTTGGACAAACTTTGCGATCTAAGAACAAGTATTTTGACATTCGATCAAGAAGAAGTCGTGTGTCAAAAGTCAAATTACCTCAGCGGTGGTTTCCAGTCAAGTTTTGGCTGCCTCTAGAGGTAGCCAAGACTTCGCTGGAAACCACTGCTGAGCCGCTCGATTCTCCAGGTGTGGTTTAGGGAAAAGCCCGGAAATTACTTAACCCTTTAACTAACATGAAAAACAGACGACACTAGCAAAACAAATTAAAAATAACTATTTTCTTTTCATTTGTTGTCTCAAAAACATAGGTTATGACCCCTCGTTGGAACGAGCTCGTTCCAACGAGGGGTCATAACTTATCTTTTTGGGACAAAAAAATGAAAAAATAATGAAAATTAATTGCCGATTTTTGAGAATAGAGCTGGCCGGTTTTGGCCGTTACGTTGTGTAAAGGGTTAAACCATTAAGTGTTGAAAGAGAGTCGATATGCTTCCATTCCATTTATCTTGCGAACAGGCTTTAGATGACCTCATTTTATCAAGATTTTCTAGGTGGGCCATTGCTGCTCTCCTTATTTTACTTTCATGTAGGCTGCAGTATAGTCGCTCGCCTCAAAACGAACAAACCGATGCTATGAAATATTTAAGGAATGATCGTTACTTTTTGTCTATTTCTTGAGTTATGAACCCCAAAAAAACAAAGTCCAAACTCTGTAAATGGGCCATTTACACGATGTTTGGACTTTGTTTTGGGGGGTTTATAACTCAAGAAATAGACAAAAAGAAACGATCATTCCTTATAATTAAACGTTCGCGACCCAAATAAATAAATAGTGTTAGTCGTCCTCTACTTCAGCGAACGAAAACTTAAGAACTAAAACTGTTAGACATATTATTTTTCTGGCATAAAAGAGGGCGCATATTGTTGAAATGCAGGTAGCAATTGACATACTTTTCAAGTCAAATGCACTTATGTCATTAAAGTTTTTATTGACCAATGAATTACGTAATGCAAAGAAAACGTCATAAGCCACGCCTCCCTCAAATTTCATTCAACTGTTCACTTCACGTAAAAGTTACGTTCCGTGGTAGGTGGAAGTAGGCCATCAGTATTACATTGTATTTTGGTTTTGACCGTTTCCCGAGAACTGAAAAACACAGTTGGTAAAAGTGGAGTT
Source organism: Pictodentalium vernedei (assembly GCA_031216915.1). Lineage (NCBI taxonomy): Eukaryota > Metazoa > Mollusca > Scaphopoda > Dentaliida > Dentaliidae > Pictodentalium > Pictodentalium vernedei. Next base: position 794,549,940 of record CM062296.1, read on the forward strand.
AGATATAAAGCCAGATGACATTGCCGTATTCAAATTTGCAATGTCAAAATTGCCGTATTCGTCGTGACCAGCAATTGTTTACAATCGATTTGTGTAAAACGATGAACGCAGACGATCACCCAGTGTGCGTAAAAATTGAAATATCAAATAAATACAGGTATGAAGAAAAAGAAAAACTGACCCACCACGGTCATTTAAATATTTTATAAATAATTTCATGGTGATAAATTAGTAATATAAATTTATTTTTCTTTTTCACATTTAGAACGTGCCAGTGTTCTAACTTCTATTGATATGACACCATGTTGCAACTCCAAAGACTGGTATTTTAGGGGCGTGGCTGGGGCGGACCTAATTGTGTTTTTTCGGTTCATTGAGTTATGAAAACAAAAAAACAGAATCGTGCGAGCTAATCGTTTTATCTAAAAACGCATGAACCGAAAAAAAGTTTAATTATTTAGCTGTAGACATGACCTCGACTTTAGACAATCAGCTCATTAGGCCATAATCGGGATTCCATAAAGAATGGTGAATAATCTGTGCCGTCGAATGAAGGTAATTGTTAAAACAAATCATTAAGAAATAGCCCACATTGACCAGAGACAAAGACGTAGTTTCTGCAAGGAAATATTGCGTTCACCTCAAACTATTCTATGCCATGAGATCTACCTGTGTTCCAAAAATATTCAGACGTGGTAGAAGCTAAAGAAAAGTGTGTGTGCAGGCGCATAGCAATACGGGATTTAAGTGGAGTGACACCCCTCTCCCACCCACCCTCAACAATTTTTCTAGTCGGTTATGTATTGTCTGCACTGGATTTTTAGATATCGCTGGGAATCTTTACTTTCTCGCGAGACGAGATTTATTACTTTGACTTATCGTCGCCCGAGTGCTAGAATGTTCTATGTCCCATAGGGGACATAGAACATTCTAGCACTTAGGCGACGTTATGTTAGAGACACAGTCGGCCATACAAATGGGCGGCTGTAGTACTTGATTCGAGCAGCTGATGGCCCAACATGACCAATGATGGTTGTATATTTAACAGGGTTCCACTGCTGTAAAAATACAAGTTACGTTTAACCCTTTACCCAACGCAGATTCTATCAAAATTTATTATTTTAAATGTTATCTTTTTCAGATTTTTCCAAAAAATGTCAACTCAACCATATCCTGTGACCCCTCACTGGAACGAGCTCGATGAACTCGTTCCAATGAGTGGTCACATGATATGGTCTTGTTGAGTTTTTTTGAAAACTAAATGTTTTCCAAAGGCTCATTTTGTAATATACTTGTCAATTAAGTCATCCAACGAAGCTGGAATGACTTATTGTAAGCATACTTTTTAAAAAAAATTTTGCTCTTTTTTCCCCTTCAGCGAACAACGGCCACATTTCCAAAGCTACGGTCACTAAATATGGCACATTTGCAAATGTTGACCCGGTGTGACAGGAATGGAAGTCCGTAGGAACGTTATTCCCTCTGGACTATTATTCCGCGGAATTATAGTCGTAGGTCTATCATTTCTAGGAATAGTAGTCCGGCGGACTACTATTCCTAGAAATGATAGACCTAGGACTATAATTCCGCGGAATAATAGTCCAGAGGGACTAATTTTCCTACGGACTTCCATTCCTGTTACACCGGCATTGAACATTCCAGTGTTAGATGTTTTTTATTTTAGATCTTTATCCATAACTACGTCACTTCAATCCTTTTTATCGACTTTTTAATATCTACGCTTGCATCCAGCCCTTCCCCCACTCCTTTCATCTTTTCTAAATTTCATTTCCAACAAGAAACATATCTAAAAATATGCTAGCCCTTGTCAAGTGCGCGACGGGTTTTAGAAAGTTGTCGTATGGTGGGAGCGGCGGCTTCGATGAATGCAATACACCTCTGAAGCAGCTGACAACGTTCTTTCGTGTCACACCGTCTATTTTTATCATGCCAACAAATTTATTTTTACCCGCCTGTCTCCCCGTTTCGGTGTGCGTGATACGATCTGCTTCGGTCTATTTCTACCGCTTCAACCATTTTTCTACGCGAAAACTAGCCTTCACGTTAGAAGATTATTTAAGTGAAAGGAATAGCCCGAAGGCGACATTCACTTGCCAAATGGAACAGAATATGTTTACATTTGTAAATAATAATAATAATAATAATAATAATAATAATTTTTTGGCCTCCTGCTGATTTGTCGCTGTCCGCCAACGAGGAGGCCTACATTAACCCACTCCACCGCGGGATTATTCCTCCCCAACTCTCCCTCCGAATTCCCCAATATTCAGTCAAACAATGTTTCGTAATTTCCCCTATTGGAACTTTCTCAATGACCCCCAACTATAAAATAGACCCTTCCCCTCATGCCATGCCATTCCTCATCCTCTGTTCCTTCAGGTTTTCATCTCATTTTTTCCTCTACCTTTCCCGTGGAGTCTTATTCAAATAGGCAAATATTTGGGACATACTAAGATGAAACGTCCCAGGGCCTCCATTACTGCAAAGTTGAACATTTGGCACGCACTTTCCCGACGACTCTCCCCCTCAAATCTAGTGACTTGGGTCTCACTTTGTACAGCAATCCAAGCGATCCATCCAAGTTCTCTTTGAAACTAGCGCATCTTTTTAAATATAATCCATCTAAAGAGCTCTTGGACATGATTCCAGCTCGGTAGTTTCTATTGCAATCCTCGAGCACTCTTCTCCCGATAAAGCTACCCGCTGCATCAGAATCATATTCAAGATCTTCAGTCACAATAAAGTAATTCTCCATTAGCTTCATCGCCTGCCTTAATAATAATAATAATAATAATAATAATAATAATAATAATAATAATATACATTTTGTGAGCGCAAACATCTCACAATATTAAAAAAGTTCCATGGCGCTTTACAACACTGCTCATAAACTAAATGATGACCAACATAGGATTTAAAAAATATTTGTTAAATAAATGGGATTTCAATCTAGATTTAAATGCTGTCAAAGAAGGGGCTGTTTTAACAAATTCTGGTAGCATGTTAAACAGTCTAGGAGCATTGTAGCTAAAGGAACGTCCACCATAGCAAGCGAGAACATAGGATTTCTCTTCTAAAAGATTTTGGTTTGTGGAACGGAGGGGGCGTTTCGGTATATATGGTTTTACTGGATTAGCAATGTTCCTGTGTACTTTATATGTGAAGAGGAGAATTTTGAACTCAACTCTGGTCATAATAGGAAGCCAATGCAAACTTTTCAACTTAGGTGTTATGTGCTCTCTCTTTTTCGCTAATGTCACAATGCGTGCTGCTGTGTTTTGAATAGACTGTAGTCTGCCAAGTTGTTTATTGGGAAGACCATGTAGAAGCGAATTACAGTAGTCCAGCCTTGAAGAAATAAATGCGTGAATGAGGCATTCTGTGGCACGCGTGGTTAGGTATTTTCTGGATCGACCAACTTTCCGAAGATAAAAATTGGCGGACTGGCAGACTTTTGAAATATGAGGAACCATGGTTAAGTGAGAATCAAAATACACATCAAGGTTTCTAACAGTGGTAGATGGATTCATAATGGTATCTCCTACTTTAAGGCAGGGCAAATTGTCTGGGGCAGGTTTATGCCTAGAAGAAAAAATTATAAGTTCTGTTTTCTCATCGTTAAGTTTAAGTTTGTTTACCAGCATAAAGGTTCTAATATCATCGATGCAATTCCGCAAAATTTGAAATTTCAACTCAGTGTCATTTGTATCCAAGAGGTCAAACTCCGCATAGATCTGTGAGTCATCTGCATAGAAATGGCAGCCAATCCCATGTGATCGAATAATCTCCCCGAGGGGCTGTATGTATAATGTAAAAAGAATTGGACCCCAGGACTGAGCCTTGGGGTACGCCAAATTTAAGTGGTACAGGGTTTGATTGAATTCCCTCAGTTGTGACACACTGGGTCCTTTCTGATATGTAGGATTGAAACCACCTCAATGCTTTGTCTGCTTTGATTCTAGGGACTGTATGATTTGGAACAGTTGCTTTTGGTCAGAGCCACAAGCATTGATCTTACCACAAAGAAACTGTTTCTTAAAGTGAGTAATTTGGTTTTTGACAACTTTACATTGTGCAATGTACATCTCGCGATGTACAGTTAGATTTGTACGTCGCCACTGCCTTAACCATCCTGTCTGAATGTTAGAATTCCATACAAGGTTAAACGTTGTTTCACACCATCTGCTGTTTGGAAGGTTTACCAGGTAAATCACGTAGCATAATTTTCCCATATCTATTCTCTTATTAACCGGCATCCAAACGAGTACCCGTCTGAACGCTTCCAGTGCGGCTGCGTTACCTGATAGGTTAACCACCGACCAGCATCATTTTGTAGACTCTCCAAATTCCTCATCATCGTTTGGTTAAGAGGGATCACATCTTTTCCGTAAGTTCTACTTGGTAATTCCACTCCCTACCAAATAGTTTTTCCAACACCCTGTTAAAGCTATTTCTTACAAGAAGCTTTAACCCTTTACCCAACGAATCGCCAGCATCCACACGCGTAATATGCAGATTCAGCAGCTGAAAAATATTATTTTTCGAAATATTTCAACAAAACCATATCATGTGACCACTCTTTGGAACGAGCTCATCGAGCTCGTTCCAATAAGTAGAGCTGTAGGTTTTTAAATTTCTTGTTCTGCTTCGATTTTGGTTTTTCAGGTGGAGTAAAACCTCGGATCGGTTCGGTTTTCGGTTTGTTCATGGCCAAATACAATTCAATAAAACTCTTTCTTATGTCCGGAGTCATGACTGAATGGCAGTGAAACTGAGTTAAACTCAATGAATGCCCGAAATAAACTATAATACATGAAGAGTCAGGAAGGCCAATATAATAATTACCTAAATATACAGAACTTTTATTGTGCTTTGCCATTTTTCGAGGTCTGACACCTACACGCAACTTGAGGAAAGCTGCAAACACAACTAAACTGAACTGTCGGAAATTCACAGAATGTAGCCTTCCCAGAGTAGTGAGAGTACCCAGACACTGCCATTGGCAGTGTCTGGGTACTCTCACTACTCTGGGATGGCTACATTCTTTGAATTTCTGCAGCAAGAGAGTATTTAATAAAAAACGAAAAACCTTAGATTACGGGATGTCGACGGTTTCGGTTTTTTAAAAAAAAACTAAAAACCTCGGTTCGGTTTCGGTTAACCTACAGCTCTACCAATGAGGGATCACATGATATGGTTTTATTGTAATTTTTCGAAAAAAATTAAAAAACGATATTTAAATTAATAAATTTTGATATCGTCTGCGTTGGGTAAAGGGTTAACTGATTGAGTACTCTTTTTCTCCTTTCTCTTAAATGTATTCATGTGGTTTCGGCATATGCCTCTGTCTGTAACACATGAATTCTCCCCCAAGTATTCATATTCTCCCGTTTCCCCCACTGCTATATCATTGTCTTCCCCGTGACAATAGAGAATTTACCCACAAGCTTATCTATATACTGGAATTTTTCATATTCTCAAATTGTAAATGTTTGTTTATGAGTGTATAACAACACTCTCAACAGCCAGGTTCATATTGTGACGAGTCGTTTACAGGTGGGTACCGAAAAAGAACCATCGAGCAAATAACTGCCTAATGTATTAACCCGGCATGAATAGTGTTAGCATCGGTTGGTGGAAAGTGTGCCGCATTCTTGCTCTACGCCTTGGTATCCAGCTCCACCGTGCTCTCTCGTAAGCAACCAGGAAGAAGTTTCTTGTCCAAGAACACAACTGTGATAATGCTGGTGAAAATTGAACCAGCGATCCTTCGATCTCAAGTCCAATGCTCTAAAGAATGAGCCCGTGAGAACCCATCGTGTAATCATGAGGCTTGTCTGTGGAAAAAAATGAGCGTGCGTGTGCTTGTTGGGGAGAGAACACGTTTTCCATGTGCGCCACTCGCTTCCGTCTTCTCTGAATATATCTGACCCGAATTACTTTAAAATCTCTGATCACATTGTGAAGGCCTGTCTATCAATAACCTTTCAACCTAGACGACCTGCATGGACTTGTTTTAACCCTTTGGGACTTTAATTATCGTGACGTTCAAACGCCACTGGGAATTCAGTTTCTTCAACGTTTTTCAAAATGTCAAACGTCGGAAAGTACAAATAAAAAGATATTTTTTCACATTAGTGATTATTTGATTGAGGGCTAGATTATTCTTGGTGGTCTGAATTTGTTATTCAAAACCTGTTTTATTACAAATTATTGGAGAGTGCCCACAGGCACTCTCCAATAATTTGTGATAAAACAAATTTATATAAACAAAATATTATTTGTGTTTGACTGAATATGAAGTATAAGCAAGGGAAGTGCTGACTTTAAAGTTTTGCTCTGGTATCCTCCTCAGTTTTTGAAAGCCATGATAGTGGCTTCTTGCAGTCAAACAGTTAAGAAGTCTTGACAGCAGGATTATAATAGTATTTTAAGCTGCGATAACATTTGGCTCAACGGTTGTCTCTGAGCACTAGTCGGGAGAAAACAGGAATAGAGGTTTAAAAAATCGAAAATAATAACAAAACAAATGACCACAATGTATCAAGGCGCTGTCTGATTTCGTACGTCATAAGACGTATAAAAGTATCAACGCGCTGTTTGATTTCGTACGTCATAAGACGTACAAATGCACCAACGGGTTAAACAGTACTGTTTAATGGAGAAATGGGCGAGTGAAGATGTTAGACTTGTGAGGAGGTTCAGTAATAATATAATCCTTCAGCCCTATCATTGATCATCCTGTACAGTTATGTGCTTAGTGCTTTGTGTGCTTTGGACTACCAGGGTTTGCTTGGCGACGTGACAACCGTTACTTATTCCCAGTTCCTTATTCGTATCGTTATCAACCGATAATTTGCTTGGGGCGTGACAACCGTTATTTATTCCCAGTTGCTTATTCGACATTCGTTATCAACCGATGCTATCGGTTGATAACGAATGTCGAATAAGGAACTGGGAAGAAATAACGGCTGTCACGTCCTTGTTTTGCTTCACGTTCCAGTATACAGAAAAGCTTGTCCGTAAGTTCTTTATTGTCACGAGGAATACAAGGATATAGCTGTGGGGGAGACGGGAGAATATGAATACCTGGGAGTGAATTCATGTGTTACGGACAGAGGCATATATTGAAACTACATGATTAAATTTAAGAGAAAGGAGAAAAGAGTACTCAATCAGTTAACCCTTTATCCAACGCAGACGATATCAAAATTTATTATTTCAAATATCATTTTTTCACATTCTTCAAAAAATTTCAACAAAACCATATCATGTGACCCCTCGTTGGAACGAGCTCGACGAGCTCGTTTCAACGAGGGGTCACATGGTATGGTTTTGTTGAAATGTTTTGAAAAAATTAATATTTTTTCAACTGCTGAATTTGCATATCATCATATTTGCGGGCGGATGTGGGCGATTCGTTGGGTAAAGGGCTAAAGCTTCTTGGAAGAAATAGCTGTAACAGGGTGTTGGAAAAACTATTTTGGAGCAAGTGGAATTACCAAGTAGAACTTATTATGGAACAGATGTAATCCCTCTCAACCAAACGATAGTGAGGAATTTGGAGATTCTACAAAATAATGCGGGTCGGTGGATAACCGGATCAGGTAACGCAGCCGAACTGGAAGCGGCCATACCGGAACTCGTTTGGATGACGGTTAATAAGAGAATAGATATGGGTAATTTATGCTACCTGATTTACCTGGTAAACCTTCCAAATAGCACACGGTGTTGAAGGTGTCACGCATTTCTATATCAGCAAAATTTATATTACATTACAACATTTTCTGATTAATCCTCCAAATTGTTCGCAGTGGGTAACCGATGTACAGACTGAAGGCTGGCAAGGCGGAGACAAAAGAGAAAAATGAATCTGGAGATGGAAATATTTGATAAAAATATATAGTAGTGGAAAGAGTAGTGAGATCCGTAGTGGTAATGGTAGGGACAGCTGCGGAAAACGCACAAATCGTCCCTTGAGTTTCAATGTGTTCTATGTGCCTACTGGCACATAGAACACATTGGAACTCAGGAGACAAAATGTTGCCCGCCGGTCGTTGTTTACTCATTGATAAAGAAAAGGAGTACATCGACTCTTACAGAACTATCTTCTATTTTTATCAATCGCATTCTAACAATCCCATTTAGACCACACCACGCCAAATCAAGACTTATATTTCCTGCTAATTGACACAGGCGGATAGTTAGAGACAACAACCTATGGACGGGAGGAGGAGGGTACAGCAATCGTGATGAAAAGGTAATGTGGGGTTCTACATTTGAGTTATATCCTAACATTTGAGTTAAAGGTAGAGCAATAAGGAAGAAAACCCTTACCAATTATACATAGTATATATATGGTAATGAAAGTGAGCGCTGATCGACAAAATTAGAGTCGTCAGAGCATAGTCTGTATCAGTTACTGCAGGATAGACATTTGTACGCATAGATGTATGAAGTGATCTGACGCGACGTTCTTGGACTTGATTGAGAGAAGAGGTCCAGATTGTACAGAGACCGACATAGCCAGGAAGGGGTAGACTCAAAAAGTCATAACATGTTTAGAACAGATGAAGCCTTGGAAAGGAGGGAATAGAATAGGCAAAACAGACAGTGTAACAGGTTGCATTCGAGTATTCTAAAAGAACCCGAGCATGAACAGAAGACTTTGGGATCCATTTGGATAATATCGTGGAGCTGTTGGGTCATTTGTGGTAATTAGTCATCCTTCCATTGAATCAAACAAACCTTTTGGGGGCCACGTGGTCATATCGAACTTTTGGTGCTACTATTTTCAACCCGAGATGGCAGTCTATACGGGCCCATTGTGAACATTTTGGGACGCTTCGCTACACTCTCTTTGAATCGATTATATCCTCCAAACATACCCCTCATTTTTAGAGGTCCCTAGGGTGACTATTAATACGTTCCAACATAAAGCAAAGACGGAGGCCCCCACCATATAAATAGACGACAGAAACGCGTGTCACATTGACAACATGTGCTTCGAATACATACTAATATCACGCATTACCATTGTAATGACGTCACCCAATAGCCACACATGCAGACTACCATGACAACTCACGTGACACCACGATGAACCGCGGCATGACGCCACTATCCAGATACTACACCGAAGTTCTACGGATAGGATGATAGGAATCGTACATGACATACCACTCAAATATTAGGCTCTGTAGGCTTTGATCCAAGTTCAAACCAAACAGGCCGTCAATGCAAAATGTATAGTGTTTTTTATCGTATGATTTAAACTGAAGCTGGTTGCCACTCTTTTCGCCTTATATTTTTAGGGTATCATATTTACGGTGTGTGAGGGGTGAAGTGTTAGAAGTAAATTAACTTTCTCATAACACAAGAAACGCACCGACGCGGTAATTTGTCTATGATTGCATTAACAAATTGCTTCGAATTCATCAGACTGTCTATTCGTATATATAAATTCTTCTTTATGGATTTTTATTAATAACCTACAAATATGAATTCAGATTATTTCCCCTAATCTCGTTTCAAATATAGCGATAACTATTCCGTGAGAGGGAGTCAAGCATTTTCATAGACGAACCAATGCACGGAGATAACCCATCTATCCCGCCCACACGTAGCATATTGAATTTGGAATGCAGAGTTGAGCTAGGCATTTTGGAGGTTTCTCGGTTACGTTCCGGTCTTTTGTGGCAAAGAGGAAAATCGAACAGCAAGACCCAGCAAAAATGGAGCAAACTATTTTAATGGGAAGACACTGGCCTAGCGGCTCCTATGGACTCTCGTAACTTAGTATATCTGTCAAAGAGGCGATTGCGTCGTGTTATGATTGCGCGCAACATAGATTAACCCTTTACCCAACGCAACGGTCAAAACAGGCCAGGAAAAATCGCCAATTAATTTTCATTATTTTGTCATTTTTGTCTCAAAAACATAGGTTATGACCCCCCGTTGGAACGAGCTCGTCGAGCTCGTTCCAATGAGGGGTCATAACCTATGTTTTTGAGACAAAAAAAGTAAAAAAAATAGGTATTGAAGATTTTTTTTTGCATGTGTCGTCTGCTTTTCATTGTAGGTAAAGGGTTAAATAAATTTTATTCATTTGTCACCCTAATTTATGTTTTTTCTGACTCAGTGGATTCAGTATCTGACCCTAGATGCCCCCTGAGAATGATCAAAGAGCAGTTAGGTTTAACCGAATGTTGATACATTCAGACAGGACTTTTTTGTGGTGAGTGGAGTCGTACAAACTATTCTGACTTTTTTCACGCTGAGCAGCCTGAAGTGTTATTTACCATGTTTTTTAACACACAGAAAAACCTAACAGAAATCGAATGTTTTTTCCCTGAAACCGAAGCGAAAACGAATCTGAAAAATCAAAATCCCCCGGGTGTAGTTGGTGGTCAGAAAGGGAATCACTACATCTCTTCAATCCTTCCTCTGGGAGAGGAGGTGGAATTACAGTGTAAACAAATACAGTCAAAAATACATTAAAAGTACCGACGACATTTTGCCGTCGATTCTATCGCAACTTTTACGGCGATGACTATTACTGCTTAAAGTTTACTCACCTGAAAGCTACTAGATGAGTTAGTGCCCACGTGCAGCAGACACTTTTCCCAGAACGAACACATCACCTCTTTAATTCCGGCTTTTATGTTTCAAAATGACGTCATCCTCGTCAGAAGATACCATGTTTTGAAGAGGAAATGTTTAATAGGTACGAATTAATAATATCTGTAACATCCAGCCAATACACAAATAATCAGTCTATTTATTTATTTATTTATTTATTTATTTATTTATTTATTTATTTATTTATTAGGGTCTAACGACATTATAACAGCCAAGGTCATATCGCGTCGGTGACAGTTTTAAGGATGGAGGAAGCCGGAGTACCCGGAGACAACCACCGAGCAACGACGAGCAGCTGCCAGCTCCGCAACATCGTAACTCCGCACTGCTGCACAGGCAGGGTTAAATTGGTTGAAGACATGCGCACCATCGACGTGCGTCATCGTGCCCCATGTGGCCAATCAGGGTGAAGTGCCTTGCCCAAGGACACAACACGGGAGTCAGAATCGATCGCTCAGACGGTCACCCATCAAGGGGCTAACCGGGCTCGACGTTGCTTAACTTGATCTGACGAGAACCGGTTACCGCATCGCCACCGCGCCCCATTAATTAGTATACTTTCATAACAAATCAACAACATTTTGGTGTAGTGAGGAGAAGAAACCAAATATAGTTCTTCGGTTTTTCATAAAAAGCCGCCAAAAGGAATTTCATCCCTGACTTCTCTCGTCATGAAAATCGACTTCCGATAACGTTGTCTCCCTTGAAATTATTAGACGAGCGAGGATGGTCCAATTAATTGTTGAGAAAACACCTATGACATCAGTAGAAAATAAAACCAGGTTTCCTTTTCGTATGTTTAATAAACGAAAACAACAGACAGCTGCCGGAGCTGCCTGTTGCTTTCTTTTATCAAAAGTAACCAACGGAAATTTGGCTTTATTTATCAGTATCACACCTACCAACACTAGGCGTCCACTTTGGCTTTTTGTTGAGCGAATGTCTTTTTACAGTCATTTGCAAGTATCATATGTCACGATGCGTACACGGTTAATGAACAGGAAACAAAGTCACAGAACATCACACGATGGTGAAAACGCCGTTTTAAATAGGCTTCAACAGAGAACAGTCAAATGTTCAAACTGATTTGGGAAAGAAATGTGAAAAGCCACATTATATTGCACTTTACACTATTCTTCAGGAAACTGTCCGAAGTTCGCTCATGAAAACAAAAACATATTCGCACGTGTGAATATTGATTTATTTAACATTCAAACGCTTATTAATCTGGCGATCATGGTATAAATAAAATATACCCAAAGTAACTTGGTGTACCAAATGTTCTCCACTCGTGTTGAACATTTGGTACACCAAGCTACTATGGGAATATTCTACATGTATATCTATCTTGTTGAAAACAAGAATTGCGCACATCGATCATTTAAACAAGAATTGCGCACATCGATCATTTAAATTCCCTAAGATTTCTGAATACCGATTTCCATCTGAAATTCCCATACCCCTAGTGTTAGATTTACCGACGGCTTTGGGAAATTTAATGGGAGTAAGCTTTCCTGTGAATCTCGTCCAATTACGAAAATGGTCAGTCATGAATATTGGACTTTCACCGTAATATTTTATGGTAAATGTACCGGCAGGTGGTTGTCAGTATGTTTACCGTAGTGTTAACGGTAATTGTTTACAATGTATGTATACAAATCCATGTGTCGTTTCCCTCCGAAACTTCACCAAGCCAAATATTGCATCCTGCCAATTTCCGGTGTCCACCTTAGGACGCTTGATAATAGTGAAGAAAATTCTAAGGTCAATTCGGTAGAAAAACTTTTTAGTTTTAGAGACCTCAAATTTAATTATACGTTTATAATGTCACTTTGCAATATTGTCAGGTAGGGAGGGATTCGTGCATACTATTTGTGACTCGTTCGAAAAGTTCCTTATATGAGATATATTTTAAAATACGTAGAAGTAAGTACTAAATTAATAAAGAAAGACAGGACTGCGCTTAGTAGATTGTTAGGGTTCGCGGTTAAAAATACCCAAACTTGTTAATTTTTTAAATTTTTACTCAAAGCATACATTATGATCTCTAATAGGAACCTGCTTCACGAGCTTGTTCCAATAAGGTCATACTATCCGCTTTGAAAGAGTGAACAAAAAAGATTTTTTTTTAAACAGTAATTTTATTTCCTTCAGATATGAAATAGGGTTTGGCGAACAGGCTAAGCCTATTTAAACGCCTCCCCCTTACAACAATATTCAATTCTGATACAAAAACATTCAAACGGGTGCAGGTGCTGGTGAGGAGTTACACTTTGACTTAGATGATATTACAGATCATTGCACTCTAAAGTTGTCATTCAACAATAGTAAGTGTGTGAAACTCAACTTTTTGATAAATTGAATGTCTGGACAGAAACTGGCTGCAACTTGTTTATAGAGTGAATGGTGGGCACTATGGGATCTGGCAAGATTTTCGAGCAAGTAAACATGCCTATTATTCCTATTTTAGACAGCCTGTTACGTAGGGAAGGTCACCATGTACAAACAGATAAGTGGGACTGACGGATTCAGAAGTATCCAGAGGGATATGTGAGCAGTTGGTGACTTTCCACTCACCACCAGCGACTATCGAATCTCTCAGTGTCGACTATATATTGCTGGAAAGCCACAAAAAGCTCACTATTAGCCTCATCTGAATACTGAGGATCGCCAAAGAGAAGAGTATTTAGGGATACATTAACATTGTTTAATTTGTTTAAAAGGGTCTGTCTCTGAATCATGAAGAGAGGGCAATTAAAGAAATAGTGTTCTGTGCTTTCATACCCGAAACCACAACAAAAAAGATTTAATGTTCGGGTTTTTTTTCGCTGCGGGACTGAACTCAATATAGATATAATTTTGAGAAAACATTATCGAACATTGACGTTGGCCTTGGTATACGTTTGATTAACATAGCAAGTAGCTTCAATGACAGACACAAATCATGGTACTTTTTGTTCGGTTTGGTTTTGAATTCCATTTTTTAACACGAAATTGAAGCATTTTTAAAAGGTGATTCCGTAAATTTGGCAACCAACTTAAAAGGGTGATATACATGCAAATGGTTGAAGTGTTGTCTTTGTGCTCGTTGAGATACACATTCTGGAGATATGAAAACCAAACCCTTTTTATACCATGATTACCTATTCTACTGTACATGAAAAGCCTGTGGCATAAATTTTAGCTTTACACACCAACCGTGGTGAACACGCCAGCAATGGGATTTCAATAGTTAAAATTTACGCCTACAGTGGAACTACATCCAAGTTGACCTTTGGTGACCTCGCCTTGCAAACTTGTCTAAATTTATCACTCGTCTTCTCGTGAAGAGTGAAATAAAACCGTAAATTATTTATCACGTTTTTAAATAGGTTTACCTCATAAGATACAGAAAATTAACAAATATACGTTGCCTCATGTTAATAAAGCACCCAAAACTCGAAACAGTATGTTCTTATGTTATTAAAATGAAGATGACCCTGTAATTTGTGTGGCTTGTATTCTATTTCATAGAGCGATAAAATTACCAGCACCCATCGGTGCTCATGTAAACAAAAACATATTCGCACGTGTGAATATTGATTTATTTAACATTTAAACTCTTATTAATCTGGCGATCAAGGTATAAATAAAATATACCCAAAGTAACTTGGTGTACCAAATGTTCTCCACTCGTGTTGAACATTTGGTACACCAAGCTACTCTGCGAATATTCAACAGTACGTGGAGAGTGGATTGTAACTAAATCACCCGCGGAGTGGAGTTATCACCCAAACTATAACTTTCAAATTTTGTATATAACGACTAAAAACACAAGCAACGTTTCAGCCAATGGACCTCCGGGTTTAACCCGGAGGTCCATTGGCTGAAACTTTGCTTGTGCTTGTCATGCTTTGCAACAAATTTGCAATTATTGCTTGGGTGGGATCTCCACTCAGCGGGTGATTTAGTGATAATACACTCTCCGCGTACTGTATATCTATCTTGTTGAAAACAAGAATTGATTGAAAGTCTTAACAACCTGTCTTCCTGATATAATAACTCTAATGTTGGGTATTTTAGAGAAGCCCATGCATTAACTACAGTTCATTTGGGTTTATTTTACAGCACGTCGATCAGTGCAATGAAATGGCAAGTTGGTTCACAAACTGGAGAAGTATTAATTCAGAAGAAATTAATAAACCTAAAAATTATGTCTGGTTCTATGTTTGAACTTGCACATTTTACTTCAACTGCATACATTTTCCAAGGTTTACAACATGGTGTGGGTTGCTTTTATCGCACCGCGGCCAAATTACATTCGCTGGTATCGCTTATGCACATGTAGCGTGCGACGCATTGAATCCTTTCAAATTAGAAAAGCCCATGTAGGGGCGGCGCGAATATGACCAATTGGGGAGGGGTGTAACCCTGATTTGTCCCGACCGTCATGGCTCAAGTTCCGGCTACCTGACATTTCAACTACTAACTGGAATATTAGTCAGACGGGATTACAGTTAAAAAAGATTTCCTGGGAATTGATTTAGTAAATAAATACAATATACATGCAGAAGTCGTGACGCAACGATTTAATGAACACGTACCTCCCCGCAGTGGCGGCGCCATGGGGATGGGAGTATGGGGGGGGGGGGGGGGTACTTACCCCTCCACTTTGTTCGTCAAGCGTAGTAAAAAAAATACTATCATTTTAATTTTTGTACAGAACGTTGCGGTGTAATGGTGGGTATGCTTAATTCCATATTCTCAAGTGCACAAAATCAGAGAAGTTTTTAAATTATGTTTGTGTGTGCCCCCCCCCCCCCCCCCCCCCCCCCACACACACATTAGCTGCAAACAACAAACAAGAGTCGAGGGCCCAAATTGCAACAAGGCTTGCCGCGTTCAAACGGTCTGGAACATACCGCTTAAGAGTACTCGAGGAATGCTAGAATCGAGAGCGTGCAACGCATCCGTTTGGAATGCAGCCTACTTTCATTTTCGATTTTAGTGTCGTTTGGGGCTTTGTGCTCGCACTTTACAACAGCGTTCTTCCGTTAAAATGTCACCATGTACGACGTTTTCTATAACTGAAAGACCTAACCAGTAAGTTTCAAAAGGATAAAACTGTTTTAATTTAATTGTCTGAGAATGCTCCAGAGAACACCATTTATAACGTAAGTTTTAAAAAAATTTTAAACCTTACGCGCGGCGGGCAATACCCAACTGTACCCCCTCACATCCGTAACTCTGGCGCCGCCACTGCCTCTCTAATACTCCAAACAACAGCACTTGGGTACTACAGACCTCCATTTAAGACCAACTTTGTGTGACAGTATCAAATCTAGTCTTTTAACTCGTTGAACCCTGAATACCGCTCTTCCGGTTCAAAAAACATCATGCGGTCTAATTCCACAAAGTAGGAGGAGAGCTCAGTGAAAGTGTGGTGGTAATCAATGAATATTTCCAACATGCAGCCTCCAG
Source organism: Pictodentalium vernedei (assembly GCA_031216915.1). Lineage (NCBI taxonomy): Eukaryota > Metazoa > Mollusca > Scaphopoda > Dentaliida > Dentaliidae > Pictodentalium > Pictodentalium vernedei. The sequence continues at coordinate 794,566,062 of CM062296.1, forward strand.
GCTGCACGTTGAAAATATTCAATGCTCTACCCTCAGGTAATGAATATGGTCTCTGCGGAGTCCTGTTATTGAACTGACTTGGAAAGAACCATCAGTACTCAGAGGGTTAAGAAAGTATCAGATTACTAACAAGAGAGAATTGACATCTTTGACTCCAATCTTGACGAAACTGTCCCGACTTGTATTGGGGAGGGGGGGGGGGTTGTTACACGCCTCCCAAGCCCCTCTTAACGACATGCGTGGGCTTATATATAAGTTTGAAGTTTTTTCATAATGGAAACTTTGGCAGTCAAAGGATAAACAACATAAAGAGTACAAATGGCTGGGAGGATCAGTAATAATTTAATCCCGCAGCCCTATAGGGTTGGTGACCATAGTTTTTTTTATAGGCATTGATCACACACGGGAGAGTGGGATGAAGTGGTTAAATGCTGCGCACAAAAGTATGCATCCGTCAACATGCCAAGAAAATGCACAATCTATTACCGCTTAGTAGCGCTTTTGTGTTTCCCACTGATCAATACAATAAGTAAACATTTGTTTTAAATTCTGAAAATAAAGCAGCTGTTTAATTTAACATTAAACGTGTTTACCTCAAAAACAATATGCTGGCTTATCAATAAATAACTCATTCAGTCTATGCGGTAAGTGAAAACATATTAAATCTCATTTCGATTCCTGCTGTTTCAATTACAGTTTTAGGAATTAATTATTCTTTACGAATTGAAATCATGAGATTCAATTATGTTTCAGAGTGCACTTCAGCCGCCAAAACAGCTGAGACTGAACCGTTAACCCTATACCCAACGAATCGCCCGCATCCGCCCGTGTAATATGCAAATTCAGCAGTTAAAAAAGTATTATTTTTTCAAACAATTTCAACAAAACCATATCATGTGACCCCTCGTTGGAACGAGCTCGTCGATCTCGTTCCAACGAGGGGTCACGTGATATGGTTTTGTTGAAAGTTTTTGAAAAATTTAAAAAAATTAGATTTAAAATAATAAATTTTGATATCGTCTGCGTTGGGTAAAGGGTTATAGTAGTATAAACATCCTTTTGTACGAGTATTGGATGAGTCCAATCGAATGTTGACGGCAAACACATTGAGAGCTAGGGTCCTGCGAAGCTTCGAAATTAAATTCGTTTCGAAATAGTCCCCGTGATTCGATTCGATTTCAATCGCGCCGATTCTGAAATTTTCGAATCGTCGAGATGTTCTCAAAATCCTACAGCGTGTTTCCTCTTGAAGTCTTCTTCTATCATCAGGTCTCCTTTACAGGAGACCTGATGATAGACGAAGAGTTCAGTGAGGTTCCGCTTCCGAAATTTCATTTATTCCGTTTTGGAATATTCCGCCTTTTTGCTTGATTTTCTCGAGTTGTCATTGGACACAATACTTGAGGGGGTTACTGGTAATATTTACGGCTGTAGGAAGGTGGAATATTCACAACTTGAATAGCGGCGAGATTCGATTTGAATCGATTCAAAATCTGATACCTGCATGATTCCATTTGCGATTCGATTCGACCCAAAATTTGCCCTATGGAGAGCGTATCCCCCCCCCCTCCCCCGCCAAAAAAAAATTAGCACCGTCCCATGGAGTGGTGGCTGTATCCATGCAATAATGCTTCAAATTCTGTGAAATGGTATAAAGGGCACGTGCAGTATTTCAACCGAATAACCCCCGATGTAATAATCGCTGAAACTTTGTATACTTCTCTTTACAATTTTTTTACCCAAGATGAGTGATTGCGTCGGTGAAAATACCATTCCGCCGGCATCTGAATGGCGATACACTCTCTCAACACTCTTCTTAAAATATGAGATCGTGGTGATAGCCGTGCATCCTCAGGTGTCACGAGTGTCAGCATAAGTTAAAATCTAGAATGAATAAATACTCTTTCCTGTGTTTAAATTAACTAACGGATCGAGAAGTTCTCAGTTCAAATCCCACCTGCAGCAACCGCGTTGTGTCCTTGGGCAAGACAATTCACGCCCACTGCCCACGTGGGGGCACGGTGACATTGTATACTAAGGCATTTTGAACGTCGATGGTGCACCTGTCTTCAACCAATTCTAACCCTGCTTGTGTGGAGTAGTTAGTATGTTGGGAGCTGACAGTTGCTTGTCGTTGCTCGGTGGTTCTCTTCGGGTACTCCGGCTTCCCCCACTCGTAAAACAGTCGAGGTCATGATTAACCATTGTGCAGAAATATGTGACCGTAAACACGAATAAATAAATAATAAATAACTAAGGGATCTCAAAACTTCACCGGTATCACAGACTTTGCAATAACGGAAATGACAAAACACTCAATAAGCCCACATGAATATAATGACGCTCCCGTTGAGCTGCCAAAAATAGCCCAATTCACATGGAGCATTTGTAACGCAGTGGTTAAGGCATTGGACTTCAAACCGAAAGGTTCACGGTTCGATCCCCGCCAGGGGAAACTGCATTGTGTCCATGGGCAAGATACTTAATCCCGATTGTTCACATTTGGTCACGGTGGCTAAGGCGTTCTGACCATCGGCGGTGCACTTGTTTTCAACCAATGCTAACCCTGGTGGCCGGGGGATAGTATGTTGGGGAATCTGGTAGATGCTCGCCGTTGATCAGTGGTTCTCTATGGGGACTCCGGCTTCCTCCAGCCGTAAAACAGTCCGTCACGATGTGATCCTGACTGTCGAAAGTGTCGTTAAACCCAATAAAAAACTCTACTCGTATTAAATATTTTCAGCTGAAGTGGTTATTATTGGATTTTAACCCATTGAGCTCGTAAGACCGATTTTTCTGTCCAAAGCATAATTTCGTCCCATTTTTGTCTTATCATAAGAGGTCTATACACGGGGCATTGAAGATAAAATAATAACTGCAGTCTGCAGTCTGCAGCCAGACGGCTGTTGTTATTTTATCCAACCCGTATATTGATATTGGACTTACTGATCTTATTATAAGTGTAGGCAATACCATTCCAGGAAACGAGGGTTCTAAGGGTTAAACGCCTAGACGGCTGATTTTCTTCTCATCAAATTTAATGAAACATTTTAACCCCCCCCCCCCCCCCCACACACACCCTTCTTATTTCATTTGTAGCACAAGCCCGTGCATGGGCAGAGGTGTTTATCCGTTAGAACGACTCTATGTTTTGAACAGTGTATTCTTTCTTGTGGGAGATGGCAAGTCTGACAATTTTCCTCATTGGAAGATATTTACGAGAAAGTTATCCCCCATTAATTCACGAAAGCTGTCAATGCATTTAGCACTAAGGGTATGGACATTTCATTTAAAAATTGAAATGTCGAGATGTTAGCGAATTTGCGTCATCGATGTGCGCATCAGTTCATAAACTTGAGGCATTTTCATGAAGAGTAGTATTAAAATAAAGAAGCTGAAACTTTTACATTTTCCCCCAATCAATTTGAACGTTTCACTATTTTTCTTTGTTGAAACCCATTTAAAAATAAGAAAAAAACGTGGTTGTCACTACCTTTTGATGTTCATTATATCAACAATTTGCGCATCGTGACAAATAATACAGACACTACCCATTTCGTTAATATCAAAGAGTCCAGGAGGTGAGATATACGGGTTTTTTTTTCCTGGAAAGAATAAAAACTTGCAAATTACTGTAAAAACACATTCGCTAAACAAATAGCCAAAGTGGACGTTTAGTGTCAGCAAGTGAAATACTGATAGACATTCTTAACCCTTTACCCAACGTAGACGATATCAAAATTTATTATTTCAAATACCATTTTTTAAAATTTTTCAAAAAATTTCAACAAAACCATATCATGTGACCCCTCGTTGGAACGAGCTCGACGAGCTCGTTCCAACGAGGGGTCACATGATATGGTTTTGTTGAAAGTTTTTGAAAAATAATATTTTTTTCAACTACTGAATTTGCATTTTACGCGGGCGGATGCGGCCGATTCGTTGGGTAAAGGGTTAATGGAGGATTATTTGTGAACTAGTTGCTTCTAATCATCTTGTCATTAAACACCAAGTTTTCCCTTTCTTACTTTTAATAAAAGAAAACAGACAGTGTCAAGGTAAAAATTGCGATTTTTTTGTTTATAAGTGTAAATATTTTCGGTAATAGTTCTGCCTGGGTTAAATGTAAAGCGTAAAGATAGGTATGTGACGGACCCCGTAAACAAATTTGTCAAACTAACGATAATTCAAGAGCTTCTAAATGAAGTATGAAATTTAATGTCCATTATGTCGCATTTGTCGAACGCCACATGAGCTATCTGGTAACTGATCAAAGAAGTATTCTCTGATTGTTCACGGGTAATTTGAACGTAAATAGTTTAATCGTGTTCTGGTCGTTTCAGACAATCATTAAAATGTCTAGTTGTTTCAAAAGAGGCATATCTTATCAAACCAGGAGAGCTCCGAGTTATGTTTCCAGACATCACAGAACACGTGCTCATAATAATAAAAGTGTCCACGAAATGTCAAGCGAGTCAAACTCAAACAAAATACGCATTAATATCTCTATCCATATCGAATTACAAAGCACTCGTTAAATCAGAATTAATATGTTTAAACTTGGCGTTTCGAATGTATAAAGAGTGAAGCAGAATTCTGAGGGGCAGTTGGCCCGAGGGCACTCAGAGAAGGTCCGAGTTTAGCCTTGGCCGTCTAGGGCCATAGGCACCAAGATTGAAAGTCCGCGTATTGTCGTAACCCTGTGTGGGCTGTAAGGAACCGATAGTAGTTTGTTAACGGTTGCGAACCGTAGTGGAATAGTAGCCAAAGAAGTAAAAGCTGTAACGTTGAGGTCTAGAAACCGTATTAAGAGCTTGAGTAAGCGCTTGAATAGCTCGCGAGATAAGATAGTTTTAGGCGGTGCGAGGATTGGTGATGTTGAGAACACTTTGCAGAATATTTTTATGTAAGCTTTGTTAAGTATATATATGAAGGCGAAGAATAACTTAACCTGTGAGAGCCGGGCAAGGCGCAAAGTGAACTGTGGTAGACGCCGATTTAATTGTGATTGAACTGTGAGAATGCTGATAGAGACACACAAGCAGAACATTATATGTGTTCAGCCCGAATTACTGTGAAGTTAACCCTGCGAGGAGGAAGCAAGGAGAAGTGAATAGACACTTTGTATGTATCACAAACCGTGAGAAAATGAAGATGATGTGAGATTGATCCAGCGGACACAGCTAGCTGTGGGAGACGTCGAGGGCCCTAAAGAATAAACTTTTATCCGCGTAATTAGTTTATTCTTATGGATAATTTTGTGAGTAATTTGTTTCATATTTTATTTCTTCGTACATGTAAATAAATAATCTTTTCAGTGAATTATCGTTGATCACCACTGGGCGTTGTAAACCACAGGCACCTTCAGGAATCCTAACAGTCCCAAGCGGACAGAGCATTGATAAGGTGGCAAGGTTTACGTTCGAACTAAGGTTCAGACGACTGTCACTGGCTGTCGGCTGAACACTGATAAGAACATAAATTTTCCTCCATCATTTCGAACATCAATTTAACCCCTGTAATCCTGCTACTGACAGCCCCGAGAGTTGTCTTTTGTATTCGATTATTAAAAGTAACAAAATAATGCTTGACTTTATTCTCTACTGATTCCATAGATGTTTTTCTCAACAATTACTTGCTTCTTAGTTGCGCGTTTAATAATTTTAAGGACAACTTTTTTAAAAGTCGATTGTCATGACGATAAAATCAGGGACGGTTTAAAAACAACATATGAAGTGCGATCACGAGATTTAATTTTACATCTAATTTTAAAAAATTCTCTCAGAAGAGAACCGTGACCACTCTTCAAAACACCGCCTATGTGCCCCGATTGGAACGAGCTCTATCAGCTCGTCCCAACGAGGGATCATAAACTACGATGTCTTGGCAGATTTGGTCGATACGATCAGATATTGGATAATCGATATGGGAACATTTTGGTTGATACATTTTACAAATCTCACTTGGAAAATTTATTCGATGAGATCGCTCATAGTTTTCTCTTCGGTCGTCACATTTCCGATGATATATATATTTATCATATGACTCGTCCGTTTTGTTCACTTTAAAACATTTGATATTTTGTTTTCATATTAATCAGTGATAAATAAAGCCTTCCGTCAGTTTCCTTGGTCAGTTTCAAAACTAGACAATTTGATTGGCTGAACAAAATACAACTGGGCCACATTTTCATAATTTGCATAATTAGAGTTGGGAGTTTTCATTGGTCAATTTCAAAACTGGACAATTTGATTGGCTAAACAAAATACAACTGGGTAACATTTGCATAATTTCAGTAGGGAGAATTTACGTTTTCTGTCCTATTTAGGGTGGGTTATATTTTATTAATCTTTTACCTAACGTAACGGCAAAAACCGTCTCGCGCAATTCAAGAAAAACGCAATTCATTTTTTTTTATATTTTCACTTTTTGCTTCCAAAACATAGGCTATGACCACTCATTGGAACTAGCGTGTCGCGCTCGTTCCACTGATGGGTCATAACCTATGTTTTGGAAGCAAAAAATGAAAATTTTTAGTTATACGGGGATGTTTTTTTCCAAGTGCCGTCTGCAGCTCAAGTTAGATAATGGGTTAAAAAGTCATACTAAGTGGCTAATTTGTGTGTGTGTGTGTCATATGATAAATAGAATATGAAATGAGTGTTTTTCTCATATAATATTTATGAAACTCGTCCGAATTTTTCCGTTATGTACGCGGGCGCAAGCACACCTATACGCCCATGCACGTGCACATGTAAATAAATACACACACATACACACCTACATAAACACACACATATGCCAGCACGCACGAACACACAGACGCTCAACTATATGTATTCGGTTTCATACCTATTTATTTGGATGCAAGTTCCTTTGCAACCGGAGTGTGCTGGCTGCGCCTAGCAGTCCACACTCAGACAGAGAAATTAAGTGCACAGGTATATAATTGCAGGAAATGCATTAATTGTTGGCTGTCATTTCCACATATTTATGGATCCACCCGCAAAATATGCCCTTATTGAACGACGCGTAGCCTAGACCCGTATACCCCCCCCCCCCACCACCACCACCCCCCTGCAGGGTACACTGTGGTAACAATCCCATGGCTTTTGTTTCACAAGATTGTCTCTTTGTACATTCACCATGCATAAAGAAGGCCCCGATGCTGAAATAAATATGCACTATTAAAATACAACAGATAGGTTTGGCATTCTTCCTTATTTGATTTGTTCGAAATGAATGTTTCCAGTCCTCTCATCGTAAGAGAATTGGTCGTCGTTTTGTCTGTATATTTTCTCTAATTTGTGATTTTCATTCGTATAAACAATATTACTTTTAAACGTTGATGGCGTCGTTCATACAAAGGAACTCTACATCCGGTCGCCCTCTTTAAGTACACTTGTCTGGAACCATTTTTATACAGAAAGGCAAATTCTTTTGAGTCAGTTAGATGGATGTACCGCTCATGTCGTTCTATATTCACACGTTTGCGCGGCTCATTGATATTACAAATGACAGACTGTTTCAAATCTGTTACGCTCCTGTCTTCACACAATTTAGAAAAAACAATCATTAGTACCATCCCCGCCCTCACACTCACACATACATACACACAGGGACCAGAAACGTTTGCTGTATGAGAGTGTACGTGTTTGCATGGAGGTGTTTGTGGGGGTATAGAGTGTGTGTGTGTGTGTGGGGGGGGGGGGGGGGGAGTGGCGCTATAACTTGTAGTATTTTCGATGAACAAATTTGACCACTTTTGTCGTATAATATATATGTATATATACATAGCTAGCGCCGTTTCACACCCCGTGCATCTGCTGTTTATGAAAAGTGAACAAAGTTTTAGCAAGAGAACTTCAGCTAAACACTAGTTTCCGGGTATCATTTTTGACGGTGTGCAATGATGGTCCGGTGGATTAGTTGTTGATCTCTCGGTTGTCAGACGGACTTGACGCGGATCCGATTCCCGGCGAGTAATCAGAAACCAGCATTTATTTAAAAGCTCCAAAACATGATTGTGTCCTTCGAAATGTACGTACAGACTAGTTGTCCCTTGAGGTCCAATGTGTTCTATGTGCCAAAAGGCACATAGAACACATTGGAACTCAAGGGACGTAGTGTGTGTCAGTCTTTGTTTGGGGCCAATCACAATAATTTCGTCGTATTATAACCAGCGCCGTAGTGTTTCGTGGTGAGCAGGGTGTCTAGTGGTTTAGATGTTGGTCTCCTCATAGCCAGGCGGAATTGCCTAGATTTCGATTCCCGTCGAGGGATCAGAAACCAACATTCTGAGTTCTAAATTCCTCTAAATCATTATTTTATTATATGCTAGCCTGTGGATTATCGCAAATTATATAAAATATATTTCTCAATATCCATCGTCTTGACGGATAACGAGGAATATCCCTCTGCAGCTTTGTAAATGACATCGCGCTTCGGCGCATCACGTCGCCGTGGAGGAACGATCAGCTGATCTTTGTTATTGGTTTGAAACGTACGTGTTTGCAGTCGAATTAGGCTGAAGACTGCGCAGTAAAATGTAACGTAACATATAATAAAAAGAAATTCTTCGCAATTGTAGTGAATATCTGGTATTATCTCACGAGTGTGGACCTGAAAGTTTCAATTTTGCGCGCGTGAAAATAATATTTTCAGGTCGACGCGATGAATATCCTCCATGTATCCATAGAAATACACTGACGGCAAACACAAGTTTGTTGTATAAGCGTGGGCTTACGCGTATCCAGGTGTTCCTGATGTGGAGAGAGAGGAGGTGGTACTGGAAGTTCTAGTGTTTTCGACCCACTGCATGGTGTATTGGGTGTCAATATCATTTAACAAAAGATGTAGGTAAAGTGCCACCGAGTAGTGCCTTGGATAGAATCCGCAATCGAACCAAGCAGAGGATTTCGATCGAATCGAATCTCGAGTCGAACCTCGCGCTATTCAAGTTGTATAGATTGCGCCTTCTTTCTACACAACCCAAAATCTTCCTTGTGTCCACATAAGTATCGTATTCAACACCAACGCGTCTGTTTGGGCAAGTCAATCCAAAAAGGAGAATATTCCAGAATGGAATCAAAGTAGTTGAGGAATCGGAATTTCCTCGAATTCTACAGTTATCACTAGGAGCCAATACTAAATACTATAAAACCTTTTACAATTGTATTTTGTAGAATTATATTTTCTAGCTGTTAATATTACTGAATAAAAAGAATGATTAGGATTTTGAAAGATATGGCAATTTGCCAACTGGCAAATTGCCAAATCATTGAAAATGCTAATGGTTTATTTTAACCAACAAAGTCATAATTACAAAATACAATTCTAGAAAATACAATTGTATTGGCCCCAGGTGTCCTTGCAGGGATCTGATGACAAAAGACGATTTAAGAAGGAGACGCTTGGTAGGATTTTAACAACATTTCGACGATTCTAATTGAATCGAAAACCATCGGGGCGATTTCGAATCGCATCGAATTTCGAAGCTTCTTAATTTCCTACTACCAAGACAGTCAACAAACAAGAAGTCATTCATATTAAAGAAGACTCTGCTGTATTTATTTAATTATTGGTGTTTTAATGTCACATACCTCTGCACAATGACTAATCATGACCACGGCAGTTTTATGGGTCAAGGAAGCCGGAGTAGCCGGAGAGAACAACCGAGCAACGGCGAGCAATTGTCAGCCCCCAACATACTAACTCCCCACAAACAGGGCTATCATTGGTTGAAGACAAGTGCACCATCGACGTGCAGCACGCCTTACTACACAACGCCACTAATGGGCAATGGGGGTGAAGTGTCTTGCAGCCTGCATCTCTACCTACTGAGCCACCGCGCCCCAGGCTGTGCTGCAAAAAGGTTTTATCGGGCAGAAGAGTGCTCACAACCTCTATCTTGTTCCTCCCATATCGTCACTAATTTTATCCTTTCTTGGCACCGTAAAGGCACTTTTTAATTCTGTGAATTCTCTGCTGGTAAGATGTGAGTATACTGTTTACTGTGATTGCAAAAGCAATCCCTGTCTCGATCAAACCATTAGCATTTTCAAAGATCTGGCAATTTGCCAACTGGCAAATTGCCATATCTTTCAAAATGCTAATCATTCACTTTAGTGGGTTGTACTAATATAATTCTAGAAAATACAATTGTAAAAGTTTTATAGTATTGGCTCCAGGTCGAGAGACACTTACATCAGTAGACTTGGGTTTCTAATTATAGACGATACATTTGTATTGAGACACAAAGACGGAATGACGAAAAAGAAACGAAAATTCAATCTGATAGTAAATGTCCTTAGATTGTTTTTGAGATTCTATGAGTGTTGTGAGATTCTATGAGTGTTGTGAGATTCTATGAGTGTTGTGAGATTCTATGAGTGTTCTGAGATTCTATGAGTGTTGTGAGATTCTATGAGTGTTCTGAAATTCCCTGTGAGTGTTGTGAGTATCTATGAGTGTTGTGAGATTCTATGAGTGTTGTGAGATTCTATGAGTGTTCTTAGATTCCCTGTGAGTGTTGTGAGTATCTATGAGTGTTGTGAGATTCTATGAGTGTTGTGAGATTCTATGAGTGTTCTGAGATTCCCTGTGAGTGTTGTGAGTATCTATGAGTGTTGTGAGATTCTATGAGTGTTGTGAAATTCTATGAGTGTTGTAAGATTCTATGAGTGTTGAGAGATTCTATGAGTGTTGTGAGATTCTATGAGTGTTCTGAGATTCCCTGTGAGTGTTGTGAGTATCTATGAGTGTTGTAAGATTCTATGAGTGTTGTAAGATTCTATGAGTGTTGTGAGATTCTATGAGTGTTGTGAGATTCTATGAGTGTTGTGAGATTCTATGAGTGTTGTGAGATTCCCTGTGAGTGTTGTGAGTATCTATGAGTGTTGTAAGATTCTATGAGTGTTGTAAGATTCTATGAGTGTTGTGAGATTCTATGAGTGTTGTAAGATTCTATGAGTGTTGTGAGTATCTATGAGTGTTGTGAGATTCTATGAGTGTTGTGAGATTCTATGAGTGTTGTAAGATTCTATGAGTGTTGTGAGTATCTATGAGTGTTGTGAGATTCTATGAGTGTTGTAAGATTCTATGAGTGTTGTAAGATTCTATGAGTGTTGTGAGTATCTATGAGTGTTGTGAGATTCTATGAGTGTTGTGAGATTCTATGAGTGTTGTGAGATTCCCTGTGAGTGTTGTGAGTATCTATGAGTGTTGTAAGATTCTATGAGTGTTGTGAGTATCTATGAGTGTTGTAAGATTCTATGAGTGTTGTAAGATTCTATGAGTGTTGTAAGATTCTATGAGTGTTGTGAGATTCTATGAGTGTTGTGAGATTCTATGAGTGTTCTGAGATTCCCTGTGAGTGCTGTGAGTATCTATGAGTGTTGTGAGATTATATGAGTGTTCTGAGATTCCCTGTGAGTATTGTGAGTATCTATGAGTGTTGTGAGATTCTATGAGTGTTGTTAAATTCTATGAGTGTTGTAAGATTCTATGAGTGTTGAGAGATTCTCTGAGTGTTGTGAGATTCTATGAGTGTTCTGAGATTCTCTGTGAGTGTTGTGAGTATCTATGAGTGTTCTGGGATTCTATGAGTGTTGTGAAATTCTATGAGTGTTGTGAGATTCTACGAGTGTTATGAGGTGAGATTCTATGAGTGTTGTGAAATTCTATGAATGTTGTGAGATTCTACTAGTGTTGTGAGATTCTATGAGTCTTGTGAGATTCTATGTTGTGAGATTCTATGAGTGTTGTGAGATTCTATGAGTGTTGCGAGATTCTATGAGTGTTGTGAGATTGTATGAGTGTTGTGAGATTGTATGAGTGTTGTGAGATTCTAAGAGTGTTGTGAGATTTTATGAGTGTTGTGAGATTCTAAGAGTGTTGTGAGATTCTGAGTGTTGTGAGATCCTATGAGTGTTGTGAGATTCTATGAGTTGAGATTCTATGAGTGTTGTGAGATTTTTTGAGTGTTGTGAGATTCTGAGTGTTGTGAGATTCTATGTGTGTTGTGAGATTCTATGAGTGTTGTGGCATGGAAAGTGGACAGAGAATTCCGACCGAAATCGCGACCCATCCAATCGCGATCCAGTCTCTGTCTGCATTTTGATCCACGCGGTAATAGTAATGGGGTCCTAAGGATGATCATATATATACAGTACGCGGGGAGTGTATTATCACTAAATCACCCGCAGAGTGGAGATTCCACCTAAGCAATAATTGCAAGTTTGTTACAAAGCATAATAAGCACAGGCAAAGTTTCAACGAATGGACCTCCGGGTTAAACCCATTGGCTGAAACATTGCTTTTGTTTTTTGTCCATGTGTATAAAATTTGAAAGTTATAGTTTGGGTGATAACTCCACTCCGCGGGTGATTAAGTTACAATCCACTCTCCACGTACTGTGTGTGTCAATATCCGATTTAGCCGAAATTTGAATTGACAAAAATGAAAATAATAAAATGCGTGGCGAAGATTTTTAAATTCGCGTTACATTAAAGACATTCACGAAAAATACGTATGAGCCTCCCCCCCCCCCCCCCCAACCTGAAGATTAATTTTGAGAGTTTCTTGTTTCGAGAAATCTAGTAACTGTGTGCCATTCCTCTGGAAGTGTGACGTTCTCAAATACAGGATGTTGGGATTCAGTCAGCAAAAGGACTCGTCCATTAGTTACCATCAATTGATTCAGGAAAGACACTGCAGTGTGTTATGGATCTAAACCGTTTGTTTTCTCACAGAAGCAGTAACACTTTGTGATATTTCGTGTGAAATCTTGCAGTTTGGAGATAAATTGCCGCCTTGTTATCAAACATCCTATTATTAAGCGACCTTTTCACCAGAATGGTCAATAAAACTCCCAAAATAAAATTGGGACACAAATTGTGTTACAGTTTTAGCTGAAAATGGATTTCCCAATGCATAATGTGACTCCATTGTTGGTGAATGGTGAACATTTGGTACACCAAGCTACTTTGGGTATATTTTATTTATACCATGATCGTCAGATTATTAAGAGTCGCTATTATTTTTTCTCGATTTTACTGAGCAGCAGACGTACATACGTACGAATTTGTTTTTGTTTACATGAACATCGGTGGGGGTACTTCCACTGTCAGTTTTATCACCGAAACGAAATAGAAAAAGAAACATGGCATGTTTTCATGTTAATAACATAATAACATACTATTTCGAGTTATGGATGCTTTATTAACATGAAACAATGCATGTTTGCTAATTTTTGGTGTTTAATGGGGTAAACTCATTTAAAAACGTAATAAATAATTGCCACTTTCATTTCACTCTTCGCGAGGCGACGTGTGATAAATTTAGACAAGTTCGCCATCAGGTGGTTGACGTCACAAAAGGTCAAGGATGTAGTTCCACTGTAGGTGTAAATTTTAACTATTGAAATCCCACTGCAGGCGTGTTCACCACGGTTGGTGTGTGAAGCTAAAATTTATGTCACAGGCTTTTCATATATAGTAGAATAGGTAATCATGGTATTAATAGTGATACACAACGGAACGGCAATATGGCAAATTTAAGTGCACAACAGACCACCAGGTAATCCATATATTACATATTTACTTGCTATGTACTAAAGTTTCTACAAGACTGGAAGGTAGAGGTTGGACAGATTTCCTCCGAGCGGGAACCTGATTCTGATTACAAAATCATTCAGAACGTCCTTTACTCTTTTCCCTCGGTTGATATGGAACTGATCTCACCAAAAACTACCAGATCATTTCAACTCTCACGTCTTAAATCAAAATATTTTGCCTGGGGTATATTATATCTGTTAGCGACTAGGCTAATTCACCTCGTGAGATTTGGAATCCATCGCCTATAATTACGACAGATTATAGTGCATATAATCTAAGACATCGACTCTTGAAGCATGTGTGGAATACAACAAGAAAATGCCGAATTCGTATTGCACATCTTGAGTAATTTTCTCCGCCATCTGTTCAATGCCACGTTTTTATCTCTCTGATGAACTCCGAGAGCACAAATGTGAAGTGAAAACTTTAGAAGGGATGCGAAATACATTGACTAAAAACTCTTTGAATCATTTTGCTTAGATGAGAAAGAAAATCAGATCACTGTGTGTGTGTAATAAGTTTATAATTAAGTAAATGCTTACAATAGTTAGAGTAATTTAGAGGTAATGCAAAAAGTGATGCGTGCCTGGTGTGCTTGCGCTCTGTGATGGATGTGAGGGTGTGTGCTTTTGTACGAGTGTTTATATAGGATGGAAAATGTACAGCTAAAACTAGAAGTTCTGTCACGAATTGTGCGCTTATGTAGGCTTAATTGCGCGTTGGAATTGCGCGCAATTGCCAAAGCGAATGGCATCCAAAGAACGGCAGGTTCTCCTGGTTACTCATAGCAAACACATGCAATGTTTCTGCCAATGGACCTCCGGGTTACCTGGAGGTCCATTGGCTGAAACATTGCTTGTGCACAGGCCATATGTACAGAATGTGATAGCTTTATTTTGGGCCATAACGCGCACATTAACGCGCATATCAACATGCTATTTATGCGCATTTCATGACAGGACTTCTAGTTTTAACTGTAGGGTCAGAATACGTGAAAGATTTACTAGGTTAACGACATGGCAATACCATTATGTTCAGAAATTCCTATGCATGTGACCTACGTAATAGCAGCGGGGAAGAGGGATAACTGTGCCTCGTTTATGCACTCTTATCTTTAAGAAATATGTTTATTCCTGCAAAGTGAGAAAATGTCTACCATGCTGCACAAGCTACATTCAGCAACTAAATGGTTATAAGGATATAGAACTGTCCTCAGTATATTGTCACTCACAGAAAACAGCTTCTTTGTTACGAACAAGATGGGCTATCTTATCACCTCTTGTATGACCCTTTAAACCGTTAAAGCCGGAAACAAGACAACGAGAACCTCTATTTAAGTATCTGCCTGCATTGAAGAACATTCTGAAATGTCAGTTTGTCTCAACCGAAACCCCAAATCTGCTTGAGCAAAATTTTCGATAAAAAAAGCCAAACTTATCTACACAGTATTTTTGTTTATTATTGACAACTATTCATTATATCCAGCTGTTAAATACTGTTACTCAATTGTATGTTTTATCATGTCAACTTCATCTATATCTGAATAAAAAAAAGTTTGAAAAACAAAAAAAACTGTGTCTCGTCTTGAGGCTAGCGCCTTCCCCTTTTCGCCAGCTGCGCAGTAGTGGAAATGACTTTATTTTTGAGAACTGTAACAGAAATGTTCGAGTATTTGTTTCTCAAGTATTTTACGTGTGGCATTGCAAGTGTGTGTGCTGGGGAGGGGGGGGGGGAGGGGTAGCGGTATGATAGCGGAGCTTAGTCGATAATCACCAAATAAAGAAGCTGAACGACGGAGTGATTTCGAAAGCTTTGTATCGTCCCTTGCAGATGGCACATTGTTCCTCTCAACAACCGGTCTTAACTCACACCCAAAGTCGACTTCCCTTTTTGATACCCTTATCTTTTGCCATCGGATGCTTCTGACACCCTTGCAATATCTGGGTATAAAACAAGAACGTTTGTCACTTCTTTTATCAGTAAATGTTGACATGACAAGGAGGAGACTGTCGGAGGCACTAAGATGGCAAGTCGTTGGCATGCATGTAACAGGCATGTCATTCAAAGCTATTGGAAGGCAACTTGGCTTTCGTCATTTTGTTATCAACAGACTTGTCCGAAAACATCAACAAACCAACGATGTTAAGTACCGACCAACGTCTGCATAACCCCAAAATACCTCTCCTCGGGAAGATCGGAATCTGACACGCCTCGTTACACGTGAACCTTTTGTGTCAAGTGGTGTTTTGACACGCCTTTGGCTCCTCAACAGGCGTTTGTGCGACAGAATTGTCCGAACCCGTATCAAAGTACTGGGTATGAGGTTCAGAAGGGACACCAAGCGCTCAGCTCTGTCCGATCAGCATCAAGGACGACGTTTGGAGTCGTGTATGGTACGACAACATTGGAATCTCAGGACGTGGGGTGAGTCCAATGGTCAGACGAGAGTAAGTTCATGATTCACGTCACAGATGGCCGCGTGAGAGTGTGGAGGCGTAGCAATACTGCTTTCGTGGCCAGGAACATAAGACCTACTGTTGCTTATGGTAGAGAATCAGCAATGATCTCTCGTAAATGTAAACTTGATATGGTGAATTACGTTGGAATCTCAGCGGTCGTCAGTACATCCCGGACATTCTCAATCCGGTTGTCGTGCCTCATTTTGACAACCTCCCGTTGGCTACTCGCCCTGCATTCATGGGCAACAATGCAAGGTCACGTCGTTCCCACGCTGAGAGAACATTTCTGCAGAACAACGCTATTACAACACTATCTTGGCGTACAGTGAGCCCCGATTTGATTCCCTTAGAACACATCTGGGACTTTCTTGGACGTCGTGTACAAGCTAGGAATCCGCCTGCAAAGAATTTGTCCGATTTGGAATCGGCATTGTACGAGGAGTAGCAGCAGTTGCCCATGGGCCGTATCAGAAGTTCACTAGTAGCATTAGGAGGAGGGTCCAGGCTGTCATTCGGGCCAGTGGTGGATACATACGCTGCTGATGTCAGACACTGCTATTGTGTTCAGGAGAACACAAGTTACTTTTTTGTCAGTAATAACCGGCATTGTTTCATCCTGGACCGCCCCAGCACCATACTTGTCGAGAGAACATTTTTCCATTAAAAACTTTAGTGACAGATGTCTGTAATTAGCGCCATTACAATACTGCATATTTTCATCGTTGTGCTGTCTTTCAATTTTCAATAGACCATTCGTTCCGCAACAATCACTTTTGGCCGATTTAAAGGTAGCATGAAAGTAATGACAGTTTCTATTAACACCACTGCGAAAAAAACAGGAGGTGCTTAATTAAGTTCCAGGTGAATAGTTTTTAATAGTTCCTTAAGTTCTATTGAAAGGTCTGGTGTGAGGCAACGTCATCGCGTTTTCGGCAATGTCAATATAGTCGTTCCGGTACGCCTAATTTGCATCTCCGAAGGTTTCATGTCAATTTCGAAACGATCTTGACACCGTGTGTTACACATTTAGCATCCGGTACACTCACCCTTTACCCTTTTTCAAGCATTTTTCTTAAACTTCACCAATTTGACTACAGCTTTTACAAGGGTACTACATCTTTTACCACGACGACGCCGATAGACGATGACAGTGATGGTTCGACGGCTGGCCAGATTCACGTAACACCAAACTAGCAAACACCAGTAACGGTTTCACGAAGGCCCCCGAATAAGCAAAGCTTCCACGCTGCTTTTCAATAACGAGGTGTATACTGGGTGGCTATATCGGATCACGTGTTTTATCTGTGCATTTATTAATCAAGGTGGGTCCCTTTTCTGTGAGTTCATAGATCTTCATGGGGTATCATTCAACAGTCTTGAGTTCTATATCGTCTCTTGAGTGTCACAAGGCGTTATCTGCAATTCTAAGGCATTGCAGACGACGCCTTGTTGGACTCAATGGGTGATATCATAATCTACCAAATTTGTAATACAGTCGGGCAAACTCTGAAAACAAGTTTGTCTCCAATTGCTCTTATTATGTTAAGATTGCTGCCAGTGGTCGGCGCCAATGGGGTTCAGGGGGGGGGGGGGGGCAGGGTCGCCCCCCACCCCGTCGGAGTGGTCCAGCCCCCCGTCGGAGATTTTTAGTCAGTCCGTCGGAGAGTCTAGTAAACCCGACTTCACGAGAAATTTCCGAGAATCGAATGTAGATATCTCGTCTTGTCAGTCTCGAACCCGTGCAGCACTGGAACTTTGATAGAGAATAGTGATTCTCACGAAATTCCTTAATGTCGTTCGCCAAACTGGCTTTATAGATGCAATATTTCCCGACCTTATTATAATATGTTTACTTCAACCCTTTACCAAAGGTAACGCACAAAACCGGCCAGCGCTATTCTCAAAAATCGCCAATTAATTTTCATTATTTTTTTCATTTTTTGTCTCAAAAACATAGGTTATGACCCTCGTTGGAACGAGCTCATCGAGCTCGTTCCAACGAGGGGTCATAACCTATGTTTTTGAGACAAAAAATGAAAAAAATTAGTTATTCAAGAATTATTTTTGCAAGTGTCGTCTGCTTTTCAGGTTAGGTAAAGGGTTAAATAATCAACAAACATACTCAATTTGCTTCTATTTTGGTTCTCCAATTTACCAATTTTCACTCATTTTCCTTCGTTTGGGAGGTCAGATGTTATAGCCCCCTGTCGTAGAGGTCAGCCCCCTGTCGAGAAATCCCTGGCGCCACCCCTGATTGCTGCATCGTACTATCGGGGAATAGTACTTTCCCAATTATAGCCTAACAAGACGAGGAATATGGGGGTGGGGGTGGGGGAGGGTAGGATCTAACACTATTTTGTTTTTACGCTCCTGGATGGATATAAACGAAGGGGTCCCAGCCACATTCACCGACAACGTTAGTTGTAGAGAATTTAGTTCGTATTTTCTGTGGAAATTTAGTATTCAACTGGTTAAACAAAACTACAATTATGGGGACGTCTCAGATATTTTTGCCATTCCTAGATTATCTCACAAACGGACATATTGCAAGAGTGTGGCTTCAGAAGAGATGTTGAAGCAGAAGAAATCTCTGACTTTCCTGTCTGTCACATGTTGTAACACCTGAATCTCAACAGAACACCAATTCGTTTGCATACTTCTCGAATAGCATCGCCCTTTAGAAACACATTATTCAACGCGGGGACGTGACAACCGATTCTCATTCCCAGTTCCTTATTCGTCATGTGTTATCAACCGTCAAGATCGGTTGATAACGAATGTTGAATAAGAAACTGGGAATAAGTAACGATTGTTACGTGTATTCTACGCTTCTCTTTGATGAATGTCAGCACTATTCTTGACATTCGAGCTGTTTTGGAAATTGAACAATTAAATGCTATCAACGCTCAACGGGAAATATTTCATTTTACAACAAATCGCAATCTGTTCACAGAGATTCGAAAACAGATTCAATGAATCACGAGGGAAAGTGATATTTCCGCGTAGGCTGGAGATAAAATGAACAAAAGAATAGCGAACACCTTGTAAAATATTTCCTTCAGTGCTGTTATTTTTTGTTTCTTTAACGTTTTGGGTGCTGTTGGGTGACGTTTTGAAGGAATGACGAATCAGTAGAAAAAGTTTCCATCACAACTAAACTGACTTATTAACCCACTAACAAATAAAAAAGAGGATATATCGTGATTTTGAGTGGATACCGAAAATTATCTCAAGAGTGACCGAGACAAATGATTTTTTTTTCCCGAGCGCTTGCGGTCACAAGTGAGATAATTTTCGGTATCCACTCAAAAACACTAGATTTTCTTTTTATATACGGTTTTTATAAGAATCTGATAATTCCACTCGTTTCAACCGTGAATTGATGCATGAAAGTAAACAGTGCATTGAATCGTTGAAAGAAGGAAGTGTTTTGGCGGGTTTCTAGTCCAAATATGGCCTGAAAGTCCGTAATATAAGTTTTTGGCTTGGTACCTCCTTTGAAAGGACGTACCAAACCAAAAACTTATATTACAGACTTTCAGGGTGCTTCAGTAATTAAAATTTTCCTGAAGGTGATTTTCGTTCGAACTTTCGTCCGTTTCTGTGTTCGTTCCTTCGTTAGTTGGTCAGCACCTTAACCGAGAAGGAGTCATGTTGGCATTGGTTGGTTTCAAATACTGCTTCGACGTTTTGATGTAACAACTTGTACAGAATGCATCCATATAAGTAAATGAATTAAAATTAAAACTGTTTCGTCATTTGAACTTCTGTCTCATGTTGTCATGTGCCACGTACACAGCCCGCGCAATTGGTTTCAGAGAATATCTGAATATCGCCTCGATTCTTTATGCAAGCTGGTATTCAAGCATCCAGACTCCATGGTTCTACAACACTGTTTTGAGACCCTTTATAAATGATTTTTCCCAAATGCTAGAATTGGTGGGGGCCCATAGGATACGTCCTAACTTCGTTGTGAGGGAGTTACGCCACACTGCGGAGGAGGGATAAAATGTTACGCACTGGACTGGCTGTGACCGTTGCGCGAGATGATGAGATAACCCTTTGCCAAACGTAATGGAAATAAACGACCAATGCTATTAGCAAAATTTACATTTTCTGCCTCGAATCCCTCACCTCCAAACTGAATGGATTTTTTCACCAATCTTGAGGTAAATTTTGATGAATTTTTCATCAAAATCTAGTTATGGCTGCTAGTCAGAGCAGTCATGACTAGATTTTGATGAAAAATATACTGAAAATAAGAGTTAAAGCGTTAGGAATTAAATATATGTGTACAGTCAACGTTTCGTCCGTCTTATCACACTACACCACCGCCCTCCCTCATATAGACTATCGGAACGGAATCGGTGGTGTGACACCCATACAACGAGGTTAGGGCGTCTCCTAAGGATCACCAACAATTGCACGTTTTTAGGGGCTCCCATACGATTCCAATTTTGGGGGAAAATCATTATTAAGGGTCTCAAAACAGTGTTGTAGTTGAAGCATTAGGGTTGGATGCTTCAATACCAGCTTGCATAAAGAATCGGGTAGATATTCTCTGAAACCAATTACGAGGCTGTGTACGTGGCACATGACAACATGAGACAGTAGTTCAAATGACGAAACAATTTTAAGTTTAATTCATTTACAAATGTGGATGCATTCTGTACAAGTTGTTACCTGAAACCGTCCAAGCAGTATCCGAAACCAACCAATGCCAACATGACTCCTTCTCGGTTAAGGTGCAGGCCAACTAACGAAGGAACTAGGGCGGTCACGATTAATCGTTTAATCGATTGTTGATCGGTCACTGCGAAATCGTTTAGTATTTTTCGTTGTCGAATAATCGGTAAATTGTATCCCGTTTTAGACGTTTAATAACTAAAAGAAAATTTGATGATAAAAATATTGTTTCTAAAGGTAAAGAGTTAAGAACATCAATGTTAAACCTCAAGAAGCTGTGGGAAGCATTTGTCTTCCAGGTATATTCATCAAAGCTTTGATGTTCTGAACTTTTGAACCGTCAGTGTAATAATCAAGACCGGTCGGCAGTTGCGAAGTTCGCAACTGCCGACCGGTCTTGATTATTACGCTGACGGTTCAAAAGTTCAGAACATCAAAGCTTTGAATGCAACTAAAAGAGGATCGTCTTCGTTGTTTACTTGAGGTAGGTCAACCGACTTCAACTTCATTTTTATCGACTTCAAAGAGAGGTAAGGGGTGGGGGGCATCTAGGTGCGATCAATCGATGATCATCGATTATTTGCGACGATTAATCTATTCCTAAATTAAAAAATCGTGACAGCCCTAGAAGGAACGAACACAGAAACGAACGAAATTCACCATCAGAAAAATTCTAATTAATGAAGCACCGAGTTATACCCGGTGCTTCATTAATTAAATTTTTGACGATTAATCCTGTAATTAGTGTTTGGAATCTAATATTAATGTGTCCGTGGAGATATTACCCACCCGTGGAAAGTGACCAGTCCACAGCGACTGTGCTGCATCCGTGGGGATTTTGAAAGGTTTCCGTTCAACAGGCAAACTCTATTTGATAACATCTCCTCTTCTACGAGTCCCCATTTATTGTATGCACGTATTTAATACGTTTTCCCCTGAAGGAAATTGCGTTAAAACATGGAAAAATTGATCAAGACTGTGATGTGGTCTTTTGATATTATTGCGTTTGGCGACGGAATCAATCTCCATCGATCATGACAATCACAGGAACAATTTGTTAATCAGATGAAACATAGGTATTCGGTTACCACTTCAAGAGATTAGAAAACGGAAAATGCAATTACATTATAAACCTAAACGCCCTGGGATGTCGGCTTTATATTTGACCGACCAGTTTGTGATTATTTGGATATTTTGTTGCGGAAATTATTCACGGCGTTCAATACTAACCCTTAGCCTAAAGTAACAGTTGTATTCAACAAGCACTATCTATGAAAGTCTACATTTAAATTTTATTATTTTGTTTTCGATTTTGGCCTCAAAAACATCTACCTTTAGAAGATAGGATTTGCAATGCTTCTGATGTTTGTAAGGACGCCGGCGATATGGAATCCGAGATGCATTTTGTCACGGACTGCCCGGCCTATACAAACACCAGGAGACAGTTGTTCGCAATAATTAATAGGAATAATGCAGACTTCACAAATGCAAGCAAACAAGGTCGGTTTGAATTTATTACGAAAAATAATACGGCCTCATTATGTCACACCATCTGCAACATAATCCTGCTGTTCTTCAGGAAAAGAGAAACAGTAATTGCAAAATAGTTGGTCATTAAACTGACCTAGGGTTCTGGCATTATATACTTATATGTATGATACGTTAGCCTTATTTACTACACAAAAATAGCTGTTTCGTTTATTATTTGTTTCTATATAAATAATCATATCATATCTCTGTTAACTCTTTATGCAATCTGCCTCTCTGTAGGTATTATTTTGCTTGAATAAACTATTACTTTTACTACTCTCGTATATAACTAGTTGAGTGTTGTTAGCCCGTAATTGAGACCTACTCTAAAGTGCAGGTACTGTAACTCAAAGTCTTCAAACTCGCGGATAGTCCTCATAATTATAATATTTGGATCAAAATTATTTAATCTCAATGGATTTACTTTGTAACAATTTATGGGAGAATGCTTACAGATACTCTCCTATAAACTGTAACAAGGCAAAGGCTTGTGAACTGTTCAGGCCATAAAATTTGAGAGGAACGATCTTATCGTTACTCTGGTGGTCATTTAAATGAAAAAAACAGATAACCGAAAAGTTGTTCGTCTGGATCTACAAACAGTTCGACAAAAAGTTGTGTCTTATCACCTTATTTGATAGCACTGTTTTAAAATGTTTCTGTGGGAAGACCCCTCTCTTCAAGGCTCAAACTCCCTAAGACAGCTGACGCTCTCTGTGCTTACCGCAGATACTTTCGAAATCTGTGAACTGTCATACAGTAAGGCCATGGGGGACGGTTCAAAATCCATGAGTTGTCATTTTTTCCATGCATATAATTCAGAGATGATCCGCTATGACACCCAGCAAAATTTCCACCAATGAAGCACCGGGATTACCCCGGTGCTTCATTGGTGGAAATTTCGCAAGGTGCCATAGTGGATCATCTCTGAATTACACTATTCCAAAAAAGTAGGGGATATTTGATAAAAGTGTGATATATGAAGAAATATATTTATATGTTCATCAAAAAGACAGGTGAGGCATTTCACTGTCACATCTGGTGAATGATTTCAGCGATAGTTGGGTGTCTGACAAGCACAGATTCCACGCACGGAGCTGTGGAAGACATGAACGGTCAGTCGGAGGATTTGTCACATTCAGTCCAAGACCTCAATACCTTGTAAATCCTCCTCGGTTCGCGAGACAAGCGCGGAACTGACGTGACATATTCCTCACCAAACGTCCAATATCAGCTTGACTGGTGTTATTCCATTCTTTTTGCAGTGCAGCGCGAGTTCCAGCGATTTGGATAAGGGGCTGTTGGCGTTGTCGTGGGCGTCTGTCAAGCATATCCCAGACATGCTGATTGGTGAAAGGTCTGGACTTAGTGCTGGCCAACGCATTGTAGAGATCTTCTGCTCTTGGAGGAACTCTGTAGCGACACGGGGCCTTGTGCTCTCGCATTGTCATCTTGGGAAATGAATCGACGGCCGTGACGTCGCGCAAATGGCACCACGTGAGCTGCTAACATGTTGGCACGGTAGTACTACCCCGTGGCACGCCCGTGGATGACATGTAATGCTGTTCTGTTTGTCATGGTTATGCCTCCCCACACCATAACCGAGCCACTACCAAAACGATCGTGCTGTATAACGGTCACGTCATGGTATCGTTCGTTCCGCCGCCGCCAAACTCTGTTTCGCGTATCGTGGAAGTCGAGAGTGAACCTCGATTCATCGGAAAACATGACGTTGCTCCACCGACGATTGTCCCAGTGCTGTCGTGCACCACACCAGTTACGCCTTGGTGCGATGTGACGTTCAGTCAAACGTGGAATTATTCGAGATCGTCGAGCGTACAAATTCCAGCTGTGCAGGCGATTTCGGATAGTCTAATCTCTGACTCGCGCATGTGTCGCTCAGTGCAGCTGCTGTCCAATTTCTGAGGCACTTTGATGGCGGTTACGTAATGCTGTGGTTCGGATGAAGCGATCCTGGTTAGCAATTGTCGCCCTTGGACGACCTGACCGACGTCACTCTGTCATGAACATTTCCTGTCTGACGATAGCGTGGCCAGAACCTGCTAATCACTGATTGTGTAACGTTGAGAATTTGAGCCACTGCAGTCTGTCTGTTGCCAGCTTCCAACATGCCAGAGGCACGTAAACGTTCGTCACGTATCCGTCTTCGTGTAACTCAAAAGTTACGTTTCGACCAGACACTATTGATGAACGAGTTTATACCAAGAAAATGTCAGGATGTTAGAAGCGGCGGCAATGGGTTCGGAGAAATATTTAACCCTTTCTCTAATCCACTAATTTTATTCCTCAATGTTTCTCTGTTATACAATAATTCTCTCTCTTTCTCTCTATCTAACATTCGTTATTTTTCATCTATATTCGACTGTTACATTTTACATACTGCCCAGTTGGTCTGGGAACCTAGAATATCCATGCCTGTGTTTCGAAACATTATATTTTCTTATCAGCTCATTTCCTATTGCTAATGATGTGATGCTGGGACAATATTTGTCAACTTGACGTTTCAATAGACCAGATGTTCTTCTCTGTTATGTATTCATTCTAGATGAAAGAGTGTTTAAAGTATTTAGAATATTAACCCTAACAAAAAGAACGATGAGACATCCGAAAAAGCCGGTCCAGTACAAATGAAAATTTCAAAACGTACCCCACATACCCTAACGCAGTAATCGCGCGAAATACCTGCCGGTGACATCATTCATCATCCACACTAAACTTGGTAACACAGTGATGTGTCCAATCACGCGTAGCCAATACCATTTTTCGAAAATATCAACATCAGTTTGGATATCCCCTACTCTTTTTGAATAGTATATATTTCCACCCGTAGATTTTAACCGGCCCACGACGGCTGTACTGTAATGAGTCCCCTTTATTATATCCAGATGAACGGTAAATAGGTTATCTCAAAATTCGAGATTTTATTCTCTGTGAACGCAGTTTGACGATAAAAATAATTCAGTACTCTACCAGTTAACTCTTATTCAGAGTCGAGTACCCTGTTTGATACCCTTTCCCTCTTGTCCTCAGATGCTTGCACCCTTGCTTCCACGTTAATGATTCTGCATATGCGTAGAACTTTGACACGCGTGTGCATGGGTTTATCGATATGGCACGAGGGTCAGCGCGGAAGGATAAAGCGAGAGGCCGCAAGTGTCATATCGATTAACCCATTCACACGCGTGTGTCGTTCTGTGTTTATGACATGCCTTCGCGTCTATGAAAAAACATTATTTGAAGGACACTCAGCAATTTATTTGACAAACATCAACGAAAAGAACATATTTTATCGCCATCCAAATTTGCGAGGGGAACCCGTGTTACTATTTCGTCCCCCGAGTTCCAGTGTGTTCTATGTGCCTACTGGCACATAGAACACATTGGAACTCAGGGGACGATTTTCAGGTATCGCTATGGATTCAAATTGTAATTGCTTTACACAATTTGTAGAAAATTCCAGTGACATTCGCTTCTTTTTAAAAATAGTCTGTCAATGATTTCCGTTCCGCACATATGTGCGGAACAGATTTTCATTTTCCACATGGTTTAGTGTTGCTGTAAATGGGGATCACATAGAATAGAAGCGCAATAAATTCGTTTATACTGAAGCATCTTTATTATTGGGGAGGTTTCGAAACTCGCGTTTTGTAATTGCGGATATGGATACGTCAACAAAAACTGTGCACTCTCAAAGCGTTATCGTTACTTATTAACCGCGATAATCGATAGATGTTCGTCCGTTTAATCAATTCCACAAGTCCACAGAAATATGTTTCTAAGGAAATGAAGAGGCACTATACGTATTAAAACATTATGTCGCACGCCCATAGAATATCTCATCATTTTGAATTTTAGCTGTAACCTCGACTGATTGATATAATCATATAACAGATGCAAATATAACCGTATGCTTGATTTTGCAAAATCTCTATTTTAATATTTTCTCATATCGGGTAATTTCATTGAAAAAAACGGCGAGGGTAGAGACGATTACTGCAAAACTATAGCCCGACAAACCATGGATTGAACCAAGCTCAACCCATTCCACCAATAGCAAAAATCTTTATTCATTCTTAAAGCTTGGTGGGAATCATCCGTCTTTTGGAATAAAACCGTCTCATTTTAGAGTATAAGAACATTTGTTAACTTCTGAGGAGCTACTTCGAAAACAGTGTTTCCTACAGCCTAATTGTCTTCTAACTGTTTAAATTAGAACTATGCCTTCTGCAGATATGCAAGATCCAAATAGCTGTTTACCTCTCAAAACTTGATTATTAAAGGCAATCATTTCACTGTAGACCATGAAATAATTGACCAGCTCTCATCATCTGAGAGCTGCGACTGCAACGCGTTCACCCTCCCCACCCCACCTCACATGCAGTGTACCATCTCATTGAAAGAAGGATCGTCGGAAAGAACCGGCAAACACGGAAACATAAGATTTTGGGTGCCTCCATCTCCTCCAATAAAAACATGGGCGCCTCACCTTAAGAAACACGAGCACCACTCCTGGAAGAACACAAGTTGTATGTATCTGGACAGCCCCCTTTATCCGGACTTTTGCCGGTGTAACGTTTCCAGTGAAAAACCTCAAAAATAAAAAAAATAGTTATTCGAGAATTTTTTTTTGTAAGTGTCGTCTGCTTTTCATTTTAGGTAAAGGGTTAAAGGCAATTTCGCTCAATGCTCTTTAGCTCATTTGAAGAAATCATCATCCACGTTCCTGGCATTCCACGTATATCTAACAATGGTCAAGACGGCGGCACTCATTTTTTCGAGATGTTTCGAAGATCCATACTAGCCGTAAGTTAATACAACGCATTCGGTTTGTAAGTAGAAATAAGGGCTAACAGTATATCATTCCAGTGCGAGAAAACCGATATTCTCTAACCCGAACTCCATTCAATCTGCTGCTGACAAGTTGTGTATGTACTGTTTGCATACTACAGTAAAGTAAAACTATAGTTACGTATGTATCGACATGGCTTTAGGTATCTGGAATGGGAATGGTAGAAGATCGATGGGAAAGGTGGGTTTCTTCTTGACAATGTTTTCCGCGGTTGACGGTTGACGTTGCCACTGACTCCGGGACGACATCGTGTGCACGCAAAATCAGAGAATCCGACATTACTTTGTTCGGGTTAGATAATATCGGTTTTCTCGCACTGGAATGATATACTGTTAGCCCTTATTTCTACTTACCAACCGAATGCGTTGTATTACCTTACGGCTAGACATAAAAGTAGTAGTGTATGTATGGATCGGCCCCGGTTGGGGAACCCCGGAAGTAACGTCATGTCACGTGACCTGGTGGTGGCATGATGTATTGTCATGGTAACCCGCCTGAGCGGCAATCTTGTGACGTCATCTCCATAGTGATGCGTGGTGTTAGTGCGCATGCGCAGCGTGTGTTATTAGGGTGATACGTGTTTTCGTCGTCAGCAGCATGTCTCGCACGTTTCACCCCTTATTTGGATGACCTCGGTGGATGACCTCGGAAGTGACGTCATGTCACGTGACCTAGTGGCGCCATGTTGTGTTGTCATGGTAACCCACGTGAGCGGCCATGTTGTGACGTCATCCCCATAGTGATACGTGGTGTTAGTGTGCATGCGCAGCGCGTGTTGTTAGGGTGATACGTGTTTCCGTCGTCCATTTTGTATACTGGAGGCCGCCATCTTGGTTTCTATGGTAGCAAGTGATTGCTATGTTACCCAAAGGCCTACAACAAGACATGGGTATGTTCGGAGGGTGTGTTCGATTCAATCGAATGTATCACGAATTACCGCAAACTACCCGACAAGTTGTATTATTTCTAATTCTTTCAGAATTCTCTGCATCTATCTATATATGCAATAATTTTCGTCTATCTGACCATGTTCCTTTGTTCTGGAGTATACCCCAGTAGCGTAGTAGAGCCTATCAACTGGAACAGTTTTGCTTATTGTTACTATATTTAGCAATTTCTGGTCTATTCTTGTTAGTTCTGACCCTATTCCAAGTAGTCTTGTTATTTTATTTATATACATCATTTATATAGATTATAACTAACCAATCAGATTGCTTGATTTCCCATAATCTGTATGCAGAGTTATCTCCCCTTCTTACAACGGAGTCGTATCCGATTCTCATCATTTCTATATCCAAAGGCCATATCCCCACGCACCCCAATTTCGGCACCCCTTTTTGTCGTATGAGGCCATGAGGGCTATGTAAAAGCCCTCAATGAGTCCTGATATATTATGCCTCATAGCCTCATTGAATTTTGAGGTTATGAGGACCATTAAAAATCCCTCAATGAGGTATAATTTACTACGACTCTTAGCCTCATTTCAGTATTTGAGGATACCTATGGCCTGGTATTGTATTATTCGAGGATACCAATCGAGGATACCTTTTGGAGAATCCCTTTTTTTGTCGTATGAGGCCATGAGGACCATGAGTAATCCCTCGATGAGGTGTAATGTAGTCTTACCAACCGCTTCCATCTTGTCGCCAAAGCTCCAAGGCCACTACTGGTCTATGGTCTATTTGCCCTACCATTAGCTTCTACAACAGTATTGTTCC
This sequence comes from Pictodentalium vernedei, assembly GCA_031216915.1. NCBI lineage: Eukaryota > Metazoa > Mollusca > Scaphopoda > Dentaliida > Dentaliidae > Pictodentalium > Pictodentalium vernedei. The sequence continues at coordinate 794,594,941 of CM062296.1, forward strand.
ATTGTGGCATTGTACCAGTACTATTGGCTTCTGTTATTCTGTCCCATATCTCATCAGTAGGTGGTAAATGAGAGTTCTAGGACAGAATTTTTCATAAACTGTACACGTACATGTACGTGTACCGCCATAGGGATTCGGTGTTAAATCGTGTACAGAGTGTAAAAAATGTCGTTTTTTCATGGTGTCCCAGAACTCTCGGTGTTTTTTTGACAGTGTACAGTTTTTGAAAATTCTGTCCTAGAACTCTCATTTACCACCTACTCTCATCCATTACTTCCTAGCTATACCTATCTCAGTCTCGACTATAACATTGATCAAGGTTGAATCAGATTTCCCCTGTATAAGCAAAACTGTTGCAATTGATAGGCTCTATTATATACAAAATGGACGACGGAAACACGTATCACCCATCACTAGGTCACGTGACATGACGTCACTTCCGAGGTCATCCACCGAGGTCATCCAAATAAGGGGTGAAACGTGCCAGACATACTACTGTCGTCCATTTTGTATACTGGAGGCCGCCATCTTGGTTTCTATGGTAGCACGTGGTTGCTATGTGATCCAAAGGCATATAATAGGATAGGGGTATGTTCGGAAGGTATGTTCGATTGAATCGGAGTATCACGAATTACCACAAACAACCCGACAATCCCTCCAAATCACTGAAATTGAACTTATTTACTACGGATTCCCCATTTTATCGGCTTAGCACGTAGTGCTATGATACCGGGGGGCACAGGGGGTGAGTTCGATTGAATAGGAGTATTTTTCTGGCTTGGCTTTTTCCCCAGAATGCTCGTTTAATTCATAGAATTACCACAAACAACCCCCGACAAGTTGTACTATTTCGAAGAATCTTTTTATTTGGATTCGTATTCCATAATGTTACCCCCGACAAGTTGTACTATTTCGAATTCTTTCAGAATCCTTTTGAGGTCCGCCATACTTTGGCTTATAATAGTAGTGCTATGGTACCGAGAAGGGGTGGGGGAGGGGGGGGGTGGTGGGACGTTCCTTTGCACTAGAGTATGTTCGGGTTCAGATTTTTCCCCCAGAATCTTTTTATTTGGATCCGTACTCCATAATGGTTTGGTTTTTTTTTCCAAAGGCCCATGGAACCCCCTTTTTATGAAACGTCTCTTGTTATGGAATCCTTTTTTGTCGTATGAGGCCATGAGGGCCATGAGAAAGCCCTCAATGGGGCCTCATTTACTATCCCTCTTAGCCTCATTTTCTTTTGAAGGCATGAGGGCCATGAAAAAATCCCTCAACGAGGCCTCATTTACTACCTTGGCCTCATCGGTATGTAACAGCCATATCCCCAGGGACCCCAATTTCAGCACCCCTTTTTGGAAAACATATGGTTTTGTCATATGAGGCCCTGAGGGCTATGCAAAAGCCCTCAATGAGGCCTCATTTACTATCCCTCATAGCCTCGTTTTCTTTTGAGGGCATGAGGGCCATAAGAAAAGCCCTCTATGAGGTATAATTTACTATTCCTCTTATCCTCATCTCGGTATTTAACAGCCATATCCCTAGGCACCCCAATTTCGGCACCCTTTTTTGGAAAACTCGGTGGTGTCCAGAAATGGGATCACAACTCGCCGGCTAAGCCGGCTCGTTGAAATTCCATTCTGGCCACTACCTCGAATTTGATACAAATCACAGGACATGCACATTATCACAATTCATTTATCTAACAATTCTGTCACATAAACAGATTAAATCTTAAATTATTAATACAGTTTTGGGACATAATGTTGGGCGAGAATTTAAAAAAAAAAAAAACCCTATATTGTTGTGCACTCTTACAAACAATGAGTAACGCTGTCACTGTAATTTTTAAAGTTGTGTTGTCAAATTATTCACTCTGTGTCACTTCCTTTGATGATCCGCTTGAATTTACGAGTGTGCGACTTAGGCACATCCTCGGGAACCGGGTAGGTGTAATATTAAATTGTACAGTTTATATTTATTGTGGGGTGGGGGATGGAATCATTGGCAGTTAATACTTCTGTCGCTAACTGTAATTTTGCTTTGTTTTGAAGTCGATCACTGAAACGCACATAGAATGTATTCATGCGCGTGTTATGATAGCCCGTCGCGTTCCCGGAAACGAGTCGTCTATATGATACGGAATCAGAATGAGTCGTCTATATGATGCGGAATCGGAACACATTATGTGATAAGTACCGTTTTTCGTGGTTTTCGGGCCAAAATCTATATGATTTTTAGATAAAATTACGGAACACGGCTCTTATTGATTGCGTGGAACAGCAATCAACGACTCCTGTTTTAGTTTTCCCTGTATTTCACGCGCGCCTTCTGCGCATGGGAAATACAAAAAAGCTTCCATTCGGGTTGTTAACACCACGACCACCCGTACTCAACCCTCGTTGCTTTCTGTGGTGTTTTTTGTCACCGCGCACCCATTTGAGCATTCAACGGCTAAGTGTCTTATTTGAGGACACAACGCCAAGTAGTGCGCATCATGACCGAAACACAACCTTTCGATCACGGGCACAATGTTCTGAGTAATGAGCCACTGCGCCATCGGGTCAGATGTTAGAAGTATATAATAATACAGCATGAATCAAGAGACATACCCCGCAAGCTTCTCGCTCTGACGAAATGTGTCCTGAAAATTCGACCATTTTGAAAACATAGCATGGATGGGGTTTAACCCTTTACCTAACGTAGAAAGCAGACGACACTTGCAAAAATAATTCTTGAATAACTAATTTTTTTCATTTTTTGTCTCAAAAACATAGGTTATGACCCCTCGTTGGAACGAGCTCGACGAGCTCGTTCCAACGAGGGGTCATAACCTATGTTTTTGAGACAAAAAATGAAAAAAATAATGAAAATTAATTGGCGATTTTTGAGAATAGCGCTGGCCGGTTTTGGCCGTTACGTTGGGTAAAGGGTTAAGCGCCAGACTTCTGTATGTATATTTGAAAGTTAAGCTAACATCTGTGTACTCTCTCTCTGTTTGAAAAAAAACTCTCCACATTCATCTCCGTCAATAAACGCTGACGAGATATCGAACTTCTGTACAACAGATTGCACAGCGGCAATCATCAATAACAGCTTGATGTATACGTAAATTTAGCCCTGTTTTAACGTAAACATTTTCTAGTCTATAATAACGGTAAAAACCTTAGTCTGTTTGACACACTGTAACTTGCATTTCTACTTGTTGAAGATAAAAAGTCACCAGAGAGCGTGTTTGTAAGAGAAACAAGACTGACGTTTGATACATCTATAACAAGAAAAACAACGGCGTCATCCAATTTCTTATTGAACAAATCGGGAGCGCGATGGCTCAGTGGTAGACTGTTGGAGTTCTATGCCAGAGGTCCCAATGGCGGATACAGAGGGGGGGGGGGGGGGGGCGGTGGGGCGGTCGCCCCCCCCCCCCCCCCCCCTTTAGCTCGTGTTTGTCTCGCATGTAGGGAGTAGCCAGGATTTTCATTTGGGGACAATACATGAATTGAAGTAAAAACATACAACGACATTTATTTCCTCCATCACCATTCGCTATGGAAAACAAATATACCGTTGAAATTATGCAAAATATATCTACTGGTCGCGTTTATTTATTGCGTCACCGACACAGCATGATTTTGAGGTGTTACATGCCCCTAGCCTCAGATACCCCATGGCTATGCCAATTATGGGTCAGGATCTTAATTGGCATAGTCATTGGGTACCTAAACCTAGAGGGCTGACTGCTGAAAACTTTCAAACGCTGGCAGATCGCAATGTTCTCCTGAGGTTAAGTCGGCTATGACTGTAAACAGTGTGTCCAAAATACAATATTATGGTAAACGGATCTGAAGAGCATATTTCAAATTATCTAATTCTGTCTTTAACGTATGACATCATTTGAAATTCTGAAACATGCTGTTTAAAAAGTGTTAATTAGCCGTTCAAAAATTCAAGAGGATTTCCACCCCAGAAGCCACCAGAATGCCCCATTTGGTCGCTCATTTCCAAAAAGTTTCTGGGGGGAGAACCCCGCCCCCCAGACCCCCCCTACAAAAGCTCGTGCCTTTGGCACTCGCGGCAGATGCCTTCGGCATCTGCACGATTCGCCCCCCCCCCCCCCCTTTTTGAGAATTCCTGTATCCGCCACTGAGAGGTCCCGAGTTCGATCACCGTCCGGGACGGCTCGCGGTGTGTCCTTAGGCAAGGCACTTTATCCCGATTGCCTACATGGGGGCACGATAACGCCGTGTACTAAGGCGTACTGCACGTCGATGGTGCACATGTCTTCAACCGCGCTGTAACCCTGCTTGAGCGGAGCTTGAACAGAGAATGTTGAGGAGCTGACAATTGCTCGTCGATGCTGGGTGGTTCTCTCCGGGTACTCCGGCTTCCTCCACCTGTAAAACTGTCACGGTCACGATTAGCCATTGTGCATAAGTATGTGACCTTAAATCACCAATAAATAAATAAATAAATTGAACAAATCTCATATTTGGGTAAAAACAAGCTACAAAACGCCATTGTTATAACTACGATTAGTTAGTATTTTATTAAATTGTGCTGTTAAGGCATTGCATTTATATTAAAATGTTAACTGTTTGAAAAACTTAATCTGGAGAGCCAACTGTAAAGAAGTGTCCGACAGAGTTTGGAAACCCGACTCTCGTCCAGCGAATTATTTAACCCTTTACCTAAGATGAAAAGCAGACGACACTTACAAACAAAATTCTTGTAACTATTTTTTTTTATTTTTTGTCTCAAAAACAAAGGTTATGACCCCTCTTTGGAACGAGCTCGACGAGCTCGTTCCAAAGAGGGGTCATAATCTATGTTTTTGAGACAAAAATGAAAAAAAATAATGAAACTTAATTGGGGATTTTCGTGAATAGCGCTGGCCGGTTTTGGCCATTACGTTGGATAAAGGGTTAATCAATCAACAGAGTTGTTATCGTTAGCCATTATGTCCTCCCTCCACGATTTAGGGTACTTCATTTTAAGGTATCCTGGAGAAATTTGCCACACTGATAGTCATGTGTTTATTGTCAGCCATGCCAAACAATTATGATACATCATTTGGGTCGAACTTTCGGCTTAGTAAACATGGGTTAACATCCCCAAGTAATATCGTAGAAAATCAGCTGGACTCTATTGCAGTCAACAGAATTTACTCATTTCAAATCCCTGAAGGGAGCACTGCGGCACAGATTCACTCTCGGGGGCTTGAAATTTCAAAAACATTTCCTGGAGATGTCCCACGAACCCCCGCCAACGAGAGGGACCATCACTCGCGTGCTTTTCCAACGTTTGTCTGTGGCTGTCACGGGTGACCTTTGGTCATCAGTGGTCCGGAAAACCTAAATTATTACCCACCCGGAAAATTACTGGCCACACCGCTGAGTGACAACCAATCTCCTGTGACTCTACCAGAGACGACGGAAGTTCGATAAAGGTGGAGGAGCACAAACCTTCAAGGCTTCCTTGGTTCGATTCCGCGGGAGTAAAAGTTATAATCGTAATTCGGTGAATGTACCGTGGCACTCTAGAGTGTCTCGTTTAGATGAGCATGCCGCGGTGTGGTCACTGTCCTGTCCATTTCTTCTACTTCAATCATCTTCCACCCCGAAGGCTAGCCTTCGGGTTGGAAGATGGTCGATGTAGAAGAAACGGACCGAAGCGACTGAAGGTGGGATTCCTGGGAACAGGTCAAAACGTCACACGACCAAAACGACAAAAATTTGAAAATGGTCAAAACGTCACATATTTTGGTCAAAACGTCACATGCTTTGGGTCAAAACGTCACATGCTTTTGGTCAAAACGTCACACACGTTTTGGTCAAAACGTCACATACTTTTGGTCATAACGTCACACATTTTATATTTATTATTATAAGTGGACAACTTACTAATGGTGGGGGGGGGGGGGGGGGGGCTTGAAATTAGAGATATGTTGGTCGGGACCATTTGGATGTTGTGAAGTACGCAGAACTGAATTAACCGCAGCGATTCGTGCCTCTCAGGAGTTCATAGGCCGAGAAAAATGTCAACATTACGTGTACATTGCATACAAAACCGCACTTGTTAATACCCCGTCGTTTTCGCTGATATATTATTTGGATCCCCCCCCACCCCCCGAATAATTGAAGGTCGGATTTTCTTCGACGAAATGATCTTGTCTTCATTCATTCTCGTAAGTGAAATTATGGAATAGAACGAGTATTTCAGTGAATAAATGGGTGTACGGTGTTTTTGAAACAACAATGTGACAGTCTTGGCGATAGATACATCCTGGCGTTTCGCTGCGGCAAAAGCTTTTCCGACACGGGATTATGGATTCTATACTGTGCCGAGTGCCCGAACATTTCAAAGTTAAAACCCGGTGATTTAATTTTTATTGTAGCATGAGCTTTTTACCGAAATAGTTTAGATGAACTAAAATGAGAATGTTTGTGTGTGACGTTTCGACCAGAAAAAATATGTGACGTTTTGACCAAAAGTATGTGACGTTTTGACCAAAAAATGTGACGTTTTGACCATTTCGAAATGTGACGTTTTTGGTCGTGTGACGTTTTGACCAGCACCCGGATTCCTTGGTCAAATGTCGTTTGGATTTTTTACAAATAATATATTACAAGAATGCCTATATATTGGCACGTTTGCGTGCGCCTATTTTAACTCAATGTGTAACCACGCAACATGTCTGTGGAAAAAAATGGAGAGGCACGTGTCCCTGTGTCCCCCCCCCCCCCCCCTCAGTGCCGCCGCCCCTGGACTCCGCGGCTGTGTGGAGTAAGTATTCTCTAAACCCAAAGTACCACTTTCCGTACTAACATAAACTAATATGCTACAGTTTCTTTGTCCAATTTTGAAGTTCTAATGTGTTACCATCTGAGGGTATTGGTTCGATTTTCGATTTTCTTCATAAAATTATAGAAATACTAATGGAAAGGGTTGTTGGGGAGATTTCAAATTTATTCATCAAAACGACCCTTTGACATGTTCATAATTTATTCCATACATAAATTGTCTTTGGAGACGTGTTTCTGGGAAATTATATCAAAGGTATTAATAGCCATATATTCTTTCGAACACGCTGTACAATTATCTATAAATTTTTCAGCAAACTAATATCGCACTGGCACGTTACTCAGCACTCTGACACCCTGGGATTGCTTCAAACTACATTCATCGTCTCGAACAAAACCTATAAAACATGCATCTCATCGTGAAAAAACACTGTTTTGTTTCTATTTAAGCATGCACTTTGTAGCTCTGGGATATTGGCATTTCGTGCTCTAGACTTAATTAGATGGATTACGGAATTCGTCTAAGTTGATTCAACCATCACACAGTTTTAATGTAAGGAGTCATACGCAATTAAATCACACAATTACATCTTATGCTCTGGCATTGCGATATAATGCATGTCCAGAGAACAAATTTAAACACTGTACTTTGCAGGATGGTCCTAATCTGAACTCAGTTAACCCTTTACCCAACGCAGACGATATCAAAATTTATTATTTTAAATATAATTTTTTTAAATTTTTCAAAAAAATTCAACAAAACCATATCATGTGACCCCTCATAGGAACGAGCTCAATGAGCTCTTTCCAATGAGGGGTCACATGATATGGTTTTGTTGAAATATTTTGAAAAAATTAATTATTTCAACTGCTCAATTTGCATATTTCACGGGCGGATGCGGGCGATTCGTCGGGTAAAGGGTTAATAAGATTATCATAGATTCATCCACAAGAAAGTGTTTTTATTTATTTATTGGGGATTAATGACATTTTCGACAGCCATGGTCTCCTCAAGTCGGATAGCTTTTTGGGTGTACCCGGAGAGAACCACAGAGCAACGGCGAGCAACTATCAGACTCCCCAACGTACTAACTCCGCATAAGTACCATTGGTAGAATGGTTGAAGACAAGTGCACCAGGGACGTGTAGTACGCCGTAGTACACAGCGCCTCCGTGCCCCGACGTGGGCAATCGGTACGAAGTGCCTTGCCCAAGGACACAACGCAGTTACCCCTGGCGGGGATCGAACAGTGGACCTTTCGCTTTGAAGACCAGTGCCGTAACCTCTGAACCACTGCGCTCCCCCCAAAGTATGTGTGGGGGTGTTGGGGTGGGGATGGGGGTAGAGTAAGCTAGGGTTCCGGGCACTCTAGAATATAATGCCACATGAGAAGCAATCTAGGTGATTTTAAGGGATGAGTGGACGACCAGCACTCATTCGGTGCCTGTTGTCCACTCATTCCCTAACAATTTCACAGCTCACACAATAGGCCTACATTGTGTACGCTCACAAGCTACGTTTGAGGTAGCAACCTCTCCGAATACCGACCCCGACCCGGATAATATCCGGCTCAAAAGTAAATTATTTCGTATTAAAAATTACAAGTAGAATAAAAAATAATTAAGCTCATTTCACGCCAACCGGATAGGTTAAACAATGAACGGTCATAAATATTGACGAGCACTGAGGAATACGCCGACAATAATTCTCAGCAGTTACTCCTTTTAATTCAATTTTTCGACAGTGGCGGTATATAAATTGTCAGTGCCCGCCATTTTCTTTTTTTATCGCAAAAGTCAAAAGTCGCAGTCTGAATTCGGCAAATTGGCACTTTTGAAAGTTTCTTTTCTGTTTAAAGTGCCGAAATGCAGGCTGGATTGTAAATACGCCCAAAAATGTCGGAAGAAACAAATCAATAATTTCCTTGGCGATCATTGGGATGTTGGGTTTTTACCCTTGCATTGCATCACCACTCGTCTGTTTTTGAAAACAAATTACTGCCGATATGAAAATTTAACACTTCGTAGGCTGGCAAAATAAATACGTTACGGGACGTATAGTTGGTGGATACGGCGTCACATGTGGCGAAGCGAAAACGATATTAGGCTCGGCTAGCCCCGATATCGAGCCTAATATTGTTCTCGCTCGGCATTTCGTGAGATCTTATCCGCCAATTATACGCCCCGTAACTCACACTGCCCAATTAACATAACTTTATTGGACTTCTCCTTTAACCCATTACCAAACGAATTCATCACATGTCGTCGAGGAAACCAGGCCCACCCACACCCCTCTACAATGCATGTTTGCAAAGTTTCTAGCCGTTTACATGACGTAACGACCACAGCCAACCAGAACTATTCACAGAAATCTCCATTTCGTCCCCTGAGTTCCAATGAGTTCTATGTGCCAGTAGGCACATAGAACACATGGGAACTCAGGGGACGATTTGTTTTTGTTTTTTAAGTTTTGACATAGCTATATTGCCACATCACATGCGTAAATGTAAAAACCGTTGTGTAATCAAGAAGAAGTATGTCTGTGTAAAAAGTTGGGGGGAGGGGGCAAGTCCCCTCCATCCCCTCCGGTTACCCGACTTCTGACTTCACCATCACTCAATTATACCAATTCTACGAATTCTATCTGTTAGTTCTAGGTCACTAAATTGGGCCAACACAGCTTCAATTTGAACTTTCAGAGATCCGAAACCCCCATATCCCAATGAGATATTTATTATCGTTCTTAATATCAATTCCTTAGAGAATGACGTCGACATTTCCATTTGCATTTGACAACAATGAAAAAAAATACATCTTCCAAATGTAGTTTGCATTATTAATTGTCTTGATTGTATTTAGCATTTGCTACATATGACTATTTTGGGGGCATCATTAAGCGCCGTACATTTGTCCTAATCCAGAGGTCTGCACAAGTTATTTAATTTCACTATCCACTGTCCATACCACCTCATTCCTGTTGAAGGTGATAATGTTTGGGAAGGCGTTCTGTTTTGTCTGCACCTAAGTTGAGATGGAAAACGGCATTTTCATCCAGCTACACATAGATGGACCTAGACTTCCGTTGATTTATTTGTCCAAAGGTGAAAGGTGATGACAACCAGATTCCCCCAAAAGAATAAATCGCATACAAGAAGAGCCTATCAACACCAGTCACCGTGCAGGATAAAGTAAAGTTGAGATACGGATGTACCAAATGGATGTTGGCCAGGAGACGTTCCACCTCCTTCCCACCTTCCGCCAAAAGTAATCTTATATTAACCGACAAAAGAGCCTTGTAAAACAAACTGGCGATAACATATGGGTCGCGAACTCGGTTGATCTAATTTTATTACTCAAATGAGTTTCAAGCTTTCAGCTGGATTAATTGTTGTATTTTGATCCCCGTGATGGCCCCACGGGGAGATCAACATTCAACAGCTACATTTAAGGATGCATAAAGCAGAAAAGTGGCACATACCATGCATATAAAACTATGATTACCAAGTAAACAGTATCAGTTTTTTCTACCATTCGACGCCTGAAAGCTCTTTCTCTCTCTCTCTCTCTCTCTCTCTGTGTAAAACTCTGGACCGATCGTGGTTACGTTCCCGTGATGAGATTTAACCATTTGCTGAACAAAATATCAATATTCCTACTAGCAAATTATTCCATAAAGTGACTAAGCATTTGGCCAGTTCAGTCTTGTTTGACAGAGCTCAACGAGCTCTGTCAAACAAGACAGAACTGGTGAAAACGGTGAAATTCCCAGGAGTAATTTTTTGGAAAATATTTCTCCGGTATTTGACATTAAAGTGTAGAGGGGTTAATCATGTGCAGATTTTTGTCACCCAAGTTAAAGATAAAGGTTACGAGTTTACCAACAGTAGACGAGACACATATCAGTGAGGGCAAGCAGAACTGTAATTAGATTAGCGTTTACCCAAAAGTCTGAGACCATCTCAGTAATATCACCCGAACATTGTTTGTCGCCGTTACAAGAATATACAAGAATAAAATTAGTCGATTCTCGCTTTAATAGACAGGCACGCATGTAGCTTTCAAAGTTACATGTTTCAGTGTCCCTGTAATATACACTTCTAACCCTTTCAACTCCATGTACTTAAATTTTTGCATGAAGAAAAAAAATGGTAGTGGACGAGCAGACGATATGAAGAGCAAACAATCTAAAGCGAGGCTCGGTAATAATTTAATCCAACCTTTCGACATTACTGAGCCAGGATGATTGCGCCCATTTCGTCGTTGGCAGTATTGATTGAAATGATATGCCACACACTCTGCGACTATACACAGCCATGCACACGTAGTTGAACTCTAACACATGCACACATTTCGAATACATGTGTATATTAAATTAAAGTTGGAAATTTATTCAGAGGGGAGCACTTTTTCCGGTTGAATAAAATGGGTACAGATTGAACGGAGGTGAAAATGACGAAAACATCACACTACATAACTGAACTGTTTTTTTTATTCGGCCGTCGACATTCTGTTTAAAACCAAATGCAAAACTGTCCATATATGAGCCTACGGTTAAAACTAGGAGTCCTGTCATGAAATGCGCACAAATAGTACGTTGATATGCGCGTTAATGTGCGCGCTATGGCCCAAGTAAAGATATCAAATTCTGTAAATATAGCCTGTGCACAAGCAATGTTTCAGCCAATGGACCTCCGGGTAACCCGGAGGTCCATTGGCAGAAACATTGCGTGTGTTTGCTATGAGTAACCAGGAGAACCTGCCGTGCTTTGTATGCCGTTCGATATGGCAACTGCGCGCAATTCCAGCGCGCAATTAAGCCTAGATAAGCGCACTATTCGTGACAGGACTTCTAGTTTTAACTGTATCTATAAAACTTGTTTTAGGGGATTATGGGAGCGCAGCTATACGGCAGTGACGACGACGAAAAAGTATTATCGCAACGAGAAAGATATTATTAAACAATCGACAATTAAAATTAACAAATAAATAAATTAATAAAGTTGACTGCGTCATTCGTGTGCACGAAACGATGTCTTTTGCTACGAGACAAAGAAGAAAGCATCTATGAATTATTTTGAAGAACCTTGCATCAAAGAAATTTACTATCCCCAGCTCATTAATAAACGTATCAGAAACTCATCCGATACCTTTTAATCTGATGCACGTTACCATAGTGTAGCTGGCGCATTGTTTTGAATAGAACTAGATGTCTTTTGTTCCAGAAGTGATGGCGTTTTGGTTTTTGTTTAGCTTTGCTTGTTGAATGGCTTTCTTGAGATATTACTTGCAGGGTATTATAAAGTGTGGCTACGTCTATGATCCAGTTTATCGTATCTAATCGGTACAAATATTGACCTTCTATTGTACCCACACAATCCTCTTACGGCCAACAGTACTGTGTACATTACCGGTAACGTAAAAGTCAACAACACTAGAAGTGTATCAGCCGATAATGACACGCGTGTACAGCAGCAGTTGAAAGGAGCTGTTAGATAACAGCATTGGAAATTGTCTCTCATTCTTCTCCCTTGACAATACCACTACCAGCACCTGACATTGAATGTTTGAAAGCTCTCATTGGGAACGTGGTGGCGGGGGGGGGGGGGGGGGGGGGTCTTACCTCTCCCTTCACCCCATCCCAAAACTTTCAATTGTTAGAAATTTCAAGCCCCAACACACCAACAGTTGGCAATTCTATGGCTAACGGTAGTAGATTTCCTGCATGGTATTGTACCTGTGCATGACAGTGGCCGTTTCTAACAAACATTTAGTGATTTTAACCAAGTATTATGTAGTTTTCTGACTGAAGTCAATGTTTCATCCCTTGAGTGCAACAAGGCGCCATCTGCAATGCAAAAACATTGAAAAGGCGCCTGGTTGCACTGAAAAGACGATTTCCAACTCTATATCCAAAAAGGCGTGGTCATACATTTAGATTTGAACACAGTTCGCAATTCACAGGTTGCAGCTGGAAAATAAATTCTCACTCAGGAAAGAGAGGAAGCAACTGGAAAATAAATTCTCACTCAGGAAAGAGAGGAAGCAGTTGGAAATTCATTCAGAGGGGCACACACCCGAACCGGGACGTTCCATATCCACGTGTCGGGCTTTCTTGGACACCTTTCAGGGAACTGGCGTTGTGCCTAGTAATATAAGTGAAGAAAATGCAGCAGAAAATACCTTACGAACATGGATGTAGCTATGTGTCCCGATAGTTCACTTTGGCAACTCCCCCCCCCCCCCCCCCCCCCTCCATCGGTTGCCGAATTTTCGACTGGTGCCTTCAGAAATTCCAACTTACTAGAAACCCAGGTACATCTCCCTCATACTTCCCGGTCGGATATATTCCGACTGGCGACCCTTGACATCCGCAATTTTACTACAGTCTAATGCATTTTCTGTTTTTCGTCCTGAAAATCATAAAAATAGTGCTAAATTTCAAACAAAAAAATAAATCTATCAAATATTACCGATACCGTAATGGATAACTTTTTCAATTAAAGACCCCCAAAATTCCACCTATTGAGCACCCAGGCAAATAATGGTGTGGGAGGATGATGGCGGTTACTCCTACTTTCCTCAAGTAGCCACATCCCTAACTGCAAATTATTTCAATTTTTCAGAGATCACTTTTAGCCCAATTTCGTTGTGGAATCCTCCCAATCCGTATTGAAACGGGTAGATATAAACAGGAAAGGTCACGTGATAGGTTATGTGTATTCTGCACAGAACAGTGTGCAGAAGATGAGATTCACTTTTAATGAAATGTCAATTATACTCCGATTTAAGAGAAAAGCTTTTTGAGAAAATTTCGGAGGAACATAAACCTAATATTTTGCCTGTTAATGACAACAGTCTGTTGCTGTTATTGGAAAACTATCCCAGACAGTGTTCTACTTACATGTACATTGTCGAGACATTTAACAGAAGAAAGAGTAAAATATATCAAACAAGTGTGATTAAATGATTATGTAGGTGTGTATATCTTTCTGAGTTGTAGTCAATATAGGCTTCTAATTTAGGACCGTTAACCTTTTGAACGCGAATGGCCGGTATTCGTCCCAACTTATTGTCTCTTTGTATGTTAATAAAATGCTATAAACGGTGCGGCCTGCGGTCTTTTTATAGAGAGGGCCCCCCCTTCTATTTATATTGGACAATTCAATTTCACTATAAACGTGTACAGTTAAAACTAGAAGTCCTGTCCCGAACTGTGCGCTTATCTAGACTGAATTGCGCGTAGGAGTTGCGCGCAATTGTCATATCGAATGGTATCCAAAGCATGGCAGGTTATCCTGATTACTCATAGTAAACACAGGCAATGTTTCTGCCAATGGACCTCCGGGTTACCCGGAGGTCCATTGGCTGAAACATTGCTTGTGCACAAGCCATATACACAGGATTTGATAGCCTTACTATGGTCATAACGCGCGTAAATTAACGCGCAGATCGACGTGCTATTTCTGCGCATTTCGTGACAGGACTTCTAGTTTTAACTGTACAAATCCCATTCTAGGGGATCCAAAATACTTAATGTTTAATCGCAATAAACTTTGATTTAAGGCGCATGATAGCAGGAGATGAGGAGAAACTCACCGGGGGATTAAAGGCACTAAACACCTCAAAGAGAAAGAGAGGGGGGGGGGGACCAAGTGAGAAAGAGGGAGAGAGAGAGAGAGGAGGCGGGGGGGGGGGGGGCATGGCGAAAATAAGTTTGCAATTAACCGTGACATATAGGTCAAGCTGGCCGGGTGCTCTGGATTATTTTGTATTTTATTTGATATTGTATGCACATGTCACGAAAATAAAGAATATATCTATCTATTTCTATCTGTATTGTAATAGCTCTCCCAAGGTATTCGTGTTAATATAATTTAACAAAAACATTTGTTTTAAATTCAAAGTGTCCATAATTGCCTTCAGTCATTTAATTTATTTCCAAAGTACAATCGTCTGAACCTTACAGAGATATATTGTACGGGGAGGGTCGAATACGACAAAAACACAGTGGGGTACATCTATCCCTTGTGGATATTTGGCAATTTACGATACCAAAGCACAACAAACAGTATCACACTTTCATTTCATAGACCATCGGGCTGTACCCTTTTGTGTATGAGCCGAAATTTTGCCAGTGTTACATGCGTTTTCTCCAGAAATAATAATCAACTTCCTGGTGGAAAATCACTCCACTGTGTTTTTGAGGTAATTTAGGCCCGCTTTACTCACTGTAATCACACAATCGGTTTCCGTTGTTTTTTTTCGGGTGAATGGCATGAAAATTCTGTACCTACACTCTAAAAGCAGTTGGGTTAAACATTAACCCAAATAAACTGGGTTGAGTGAATATGAACCCAGTTTGATTTTTAACCCAACTGATTTTAGAGTGTAGTAAAATCGCTCAATGAGATATTTTAAATAGGGTTTTTCTGTTATTTTGGGTTGTTTTCTCGGGTTTACCATTTGTACAGGGCTATCCAGAGGGAAATGAATGTTAAGTATACAAACGTGATCGTGTCGGTTATTCTCGCATGAAAAGTATGGAGTTTACCTGGGATTAGAGAATTGTTCATAGCTTCAATACGTGACAAATAGTTGTTCAAAAATCCACATCCGTGTGTGTGTACATATGTGTCATCTTGATGTGTGTCATTTTCGTCATAGTCATCGTCACCGCCCGCATCAGCAGCATCAAGTAATAATTTTGAACAATACTCTAATACAAGACACATAATATATAATAACAACGAATGTATTTTTACCAGCTTTGAACGCAAGAGACGTCGTTTAACTACCTTCTCGGCACTGTTTTTCTAAAAATTAGTTAATCTCATATCTTCTTAATCTATTTTCTGTGTGTTTTGTCCCGAAACTGCATCATCCTTTCAGCCTTCCTACGACTGAAAAACACATCAGTTATCACTTCTTCCAACACATTTGAAAGTTAGCAGATAGAATCCTTAATTGAGTATGTTCAATTGCATGTTCTTAGCTTTCTGAAACATCCCGGAACAAATTCATGTCTACTCAACTTTTCACATAAGACCACCATCAGAGACGACACTTGCAAATCAGAAAAGAACTCTTGTGTTCCTAAATAAAAGATGTTTTCGGCTTCCATAGTAAATCACGTTTCAATAAATGAATCACTAGCTGTGTCTAGTGAGAATAAGTCAGCTATCTAAGATAAGCTTCGCGTGCCATTCTTCACATGTAAAGCCTCGCATTCTTGGAAATGCAAGGATGCAAACATCCCCTCTCAAACTGTCCAGGAGTGCCCACTTGAATATGACTATAAAAATACCATGTTTTGTTTTTCAAATGTAGCATGATGTATTTGGCCTTTCCTCATTACCGAGCTTGACACATGTGGAACCCACTCAGAATCTCTTGGGAGGTGTCGGAAACCGGGGCTTTGTTGTTGCTGGAAGATACAGAGTCACGCCGCGTATTCAGTCAAAACTCAAGGAGTGTCGCCTGAATCCGTGCGTGAACGTATGTCTCGCCGTAACGAACCCGCCCGTTTTACATTTGTTGGGGTGGCTCTTATCCTGAAGGGGTTAATAACTTTTTCTCGAAAAGCATAAATCAACAGAGGTTCACTGAAAACAACAATTTTAATACATATACATATAAATAAATATAGTAATTTGTGACTTACATGGAATCCAGTGAATATGAAAAACAAAACGTCAATCAGCCCCTACCCACACAGTTTTTGAGTCACTTGCGGGCCCGCATTCTCTGTTGTCGCTGGCTTTTACTCCTTTCCGCTGGTATTTGTTCCTTGGACGCCTCTTCACTTCACCCTTTCACTGCAGTCGCACGGCCACTAACGTATTGTCACTTTATCTATGTCGCCTTCCCTCTAACAAGTGACGGAATGTCACTCTTCCACTGCCGTCGCACGGCCACTAGCCGCCACTAGCCTATTGTTACTTTACTAGACGCTTTTCACTCAAGCAGTCGCCACGCATGGGGTTAAACTTTCCCCTACGTTTATCTCAGTATAATATCCACACAGGCAAAGCCTACTCTGCCTGCGTATGGCTTGCCTTCTAAAACAGGTAATGCCGTTTACCTAAATGCAAATAGCTCCCTGAGCTCGCACTTCGTGTTTCTGATCCTATATTCATATATGGCCACCGACTTGTTCCGCGACTGCTCCTATCCTAAATATGAGCTATGTGGCCTCCTACATCACAACGTGCCTATAATTTCGAACCGATGCGGCACCTCCTCTAACATATAGCATGGGACATCCCCACCTACTCGCAACGACCCACAGTCTTACGCACCTTCAGACTGGAACGATTTTTTCGAGAAACCCTCCGATTTTTATTTCGATAACCAGAACATTAATTCTCAGTTTAATCGATTCTCTTGAACTCGGCCGCTTAGATCTATCCTAATTTAATACTCGCTTTACAATTCCTTTGAAAGACTCGAATTTCGATATTTCCTGACATTCGTGACAGGCTAGGTGCACAATGTGGGTGTGTGTCCAGAACATGCACGATGCATTGTTTATCAACAATTACCCATTAACTGAACATAATTACACAGATAATGACTGCAGGAGGAAACTCCTTTAGTCAATTATCAAACAGCCCATGTGGCGTTCAACAAATGCGCCATAATGGACATTAAATTTGTCGCTTAATTTAGCAGCGCTTGACTTATCGCTGGTCTGTTTAAGTGACAAATCGGTTTTTGGAGTTCATCATTTACCTATCTTTACGCTTTATATTTAGCCCAGTGAGAAAGATTATTGAAAATGTATACACTTTCAAACCCAAAATCTTATCTTTTAGCTATCACCTTGACAGGAGGTATAACGACTGGGGGGGGGGGGGGGTGGGGTGGGGGGGGGGGGTCTTCCTAGGATTAACTCATGAGCGGATTCAGAGTGGGCGCACCAGGTGCGCATTGTTTTAGTAATTCAACATTTTTTACATGCACAGATCCTAAGGGACACGATGTTATCGGCGATGACACATGGTCATCCACTATAACGTATCCCATGAATACAGCTAAAGGTCTAGTTCCTACGCGGGTCTCATGTGAGCCGATATGCATTGGGTTCTTTTCGGAAAAATGTAAATGCTGGAATATTTTGGTTGGAAAATATTATGGTCTTATGCAAAAAAAAAGCCAGCGGTAAGCCCACTGACCTTGCTTGATACAACACTTTCCCACTAGATCCCCCGGATCCCACTGACAACAATATAATACTCCCTCTAGTGTTTGTCCCTAATTCGTCGCAGGGATCTTCAATAGATTGCTCGCATCTTGATCCGAGATTGAAATGTGCCCGTCCTCAAATCTAGAATCCTGGGGTCGACACTGTAACTCTACATTTGACAGGTTCTGTAAAGGGGTGGCCCTGTCTTATGATGGCTAGTATGCGTGTACATGTGCAACAATCAAGTTACTGATTCGGGAGACAAAATTCTGTGTCTAACCCTTTGATACTTTAATTATCCTGACGTTCAAACGTCACCGGAAATTCAATTTCTTCAACGTTTTTCAAAATGCGACATAAAACATCGGAAAGTACAAATAACAAGATTTTTTCACATTAATGATTATCTGGTTGAGGGCTAGATTATTTTGGTGGTCTGAATTTGTTATTCAAAACTTGTTTTATTACAAATTATTGGAGATCTCCAATAATTTGTAATAAAACAAATTTATATAAACAAAATATGATTTGTGTTTGACTGAATATGAAATATAAGCAAGGATAGTGTTGGCTTTTGATCTGGTATCCTCATTGTTTTGAAAGCCCTGATAGTGGCTTCTAGCACTCAACCAGTTAAGAAGTCTTCACAGCAGGATTATATTAATATTTTAAACTGCCATAACATTTGGCTCAACGATTGTCACTGACCACTATTCGGGAGAAAATAGGAATTTGAGGGTAAAACTTTTTGGAGCTTTATGGAAATGGCGTTCCGCATTTTTAAAGCGCGCGCCGTTTGAACTGGTTCAGAAAAGCTTCCAAAAACAAAAATAATAACAAAACAAATGACCACAAAGCATCAACGCACTGTTTGATTTCATACGTCATAGGACGTACAAAAGTATCAAAGGGTTAAGCTTATGACGCGACGTCATGGAATTCAATGACGGCTTCCCAGAAAACAGTGGTGAAGGTTGTCGCAGATAATAATTCTCGAGTTACAGATGTCCTAAAACCGCTCTCCTAGAAAGAAAGTGTCGATAAGAGTTGTTATTTACTGCCGATGAGAGTTGATGTTCACTGTAGATAAGAGATGTTGCTTATTGTTAATAACAGTTGATGCTTCTTGTTGAAAAGTGTTTGTTGTTGTTGTTGATAAGAGATATTGTTTATTGCCAATAAGAGTTTGTTGTTTATTGTTGAAAAGTGTTTTAATAAGGGCTGAAATTATTGTTGATGAGAGTTGTTGTTTATTGTTGACAAGAGTTTATTGTTTATTGTTGATAAGAGTTTATTGTTTATTGTTGATAAGAGTTGTTGTTTATTGCTGATAAGAGATGATGTTTGTTCTTGATAAGAGATATTATTTATTTTTAATAAAGGTTTGTATTTATTGTTGATGAGAGTTGTTGTTTATTGTTGATGAGAGTTGTTGTTTATTGTTGATAAGAGTTGTTGTTTATTGTTTAGGAGAGATGTTACTTATTGTTGATAAGAGTTGTTGTTTATTGTTGATGAGAGTTGTTATTTATTGTTGATAAGAGTTGTTGTTTATTGTTGATAAGAGTTGTTGTTTATTGTTGATAAGAGTTCTTGTTTAGTGTTGATGAGAGCTGTTGTTTATTGTTGATAAGAGTTGTTGTTTATTGTTGATAAGAGTTGTTGTTTATTGTTGATAAGAGTTGTTGTTTATTGTTGATAAGAATTGTTGTTTATTGTTGATAAGAGTTGATGTTTATTGTTGATAAGAGTTGTTGTTTATTGTTGATAAGAGTTGTTGTTTAGTGTTGATGAGAGCTGTTGTTTATTGTTGATAAGAGTTGTTGTTTATTGTTGATAAGAGTTGTTGTTTAGTGTTGATGAGAGCTGTTGTTTAGTGTTGATGAGAGATGTTGTTTATTGTTGATAAGTGTGTTGTTTATTGTTGATAAGAGATATTATATATTGTTAAGAAAGGTTTGTATTTATTGTTGATAAGAGTTGTTGTTTATTGTTGATGAGAGTAGTTATTTATTGTTGATAAGAGTTGTTTTTTTATTGTTGGTGAGAGTTGTTGTTTATTGTTGATGAGAGATATTATTTATTGTTGTTAAGAGTTGTTGTTTATTGTTGGTAAGAGTTGTTATTTATTGTTGGTGAGAGTTGTTGTTTATTGTTGATGAGAGCTGTTGTTTATTGTTGATGAGAGATATTATTTATTGTTGATAAGAGTTGTTTTTTATTGTTGATAAGAGTTGTTTTTTTATTGTTGATGAGAGTTGTTGTTTATTGTTGATGAGAGTTGTTATTTATTGTTGATAAGAGTTGTTTTTAATTGTTGAAGAGAGTTGTTGTTTGTTGTTGATGAGAGTTGTTATTTATTGTTGATGAGAGTTGTTGTTTATTGTTGATGAGAGATATTATTTATTGTTGATAAGAGTTGTTTTTTATTGTTGATAAGAGTTGTTGTTTATTGTTGATAAGAGTTGTTTTTTATTGTTGATGAGAGTTGTTGTTTATTGTTGATGAGAGTTGTTTTTTATTGTTGATGAGAGTTGTTGTTTATTGTTGATGAGAATTGTTGTTTATTGTTGATGAGAGTTATTTTTTTATTGTTGATGAGAGTTGTTATTTATTGTTGATGAGAGTTGTTTTTTTATTGTTGATGAGAGTTGTTGTTTATTGTTGATGAGAGTTGTTTTTTTTATTGTTGATGAGAGTTGTTGTTTATTGTTGATGAGAATTGTTGTTTATTGTTGACGAGAGTTGTTTTTTATTGTTGATGAGAGTTATTATTTATTGTTGATGAGAGTTGTTTTTTTATTGTTGATAAGAGTTGTTATTTATTGTTGATAAGAGTTGTTATTTATTGTTAATAAGAGTTGTTTTTTATTGTTGGTAAGAGTTGTTATTTATTGTTGATGAGAGTTGTTATTTATTGTTGATAAGAGTTGTTGTTTATTGTTGATAAGAGTTGTTATTTATTGTTGATAAGGGTTGTTATTTATTGTTGATAAGAGTTGTTATTTATTGTTGATGAGAGTTGTTATTTATTGTTGGTAAGAGTTGTTGTTTATTGTTGATGAGAGTTGTTGTTTATTGTTGATAAGAGTTGTTGTTTATTGTTGATAAGAGTTGTTATTTATTGTTGATAAGAGTTGTTATTTATTGTTGATAAGAGTTGTTGTTTATTGTTGATGAGAGTTGTTGTTTATTGTTGATAAGAGTTGTTGTTTATTGTTGATAAGAGTTGTTATTTATTGTTGATGAGCGTTGTTGTTTATTGTTGATGAGAGTTGTTTTTTATTGTTGTTAAGAGTTGCTGTTTATTGTTGATAAGAGTTGTTATTTATTGTTGATAAGAGTTGTTATTTATTGTTGATAAGAGTTGTTGTTTATTGTTGATGAGAGTTGTTGTTTATTGTTGTTAAGAGTTGTTGTTTATTGTTGATAAGAGTTGTTATTTATTGTTGATGAGCGTTGTTGTTTATTGTTGATGAGAGTTGTTTTTTATTGTTGTTAAGAGTTGCTGTTTATTGTTGATAACAGTTGTTATTTATTGTTGTTAAGAGTTGTTGTTTATTCCTAATAAGAGTTGTTGCTTACTGTTGGTAAGAGTTGCTCTGTATTGCTAATAAGTGTTGTTGTTTATTGGTAATAAGATTGGTTATTTATTGTGGAAAAGAGATTATGTTTATTGTTGATAAGGGTTTTCTTCTCGGAACTAGTCGCTTAGATCAATGTTAGTTTGAAGACTAGAAACAAAACCACTCGAAATTGTTGTTAGCTTTACAAGAAATATCTAAGAATTGGGAAAGTGAAAGAAAAGTATTTTTAATCCCATAATACCCAAGTGAAGTGTAGGTGTAACAGCCATACGATAAACGTCGGGTTTATACTAATACTATGAGTAAACCGCTTAACGTGACTACAGTCATTACATTTTCGTGATAATTCTTCGCTTATTGTGAAAAACTACGAAAGTGGCATAGGGATAAGGTGTCAGTGTGTAAGTCTTAGACAATATTTCCACACGTTATGAAAAGATGCATTGGATAAGCCAAATAAAAATCAATATGACAGCATGATTTCTTTTATCCCATATATTTAATAAGTAGGTATGTCTAATACAAAGCAATGACAATATTGTTAGCTTGAAACATTCGCCTACAGAATCCACAAACAAATGTTTTTTCCGTTGTGCCTTCACTACCCCATCCTAATTTTAGGGGGATAACATCGATTTAGTAATTTTCCTACCACAGAATTAAAGGGCTGAAGAATATTTCAATAGATTAAGCTCAAGTACATACAGTGTGCCTTCGAACCACACATTGGAATGTATATGTCACGTTGAGTACATGTGTTGGAACGAAAGAATGGTTTCGGTTCGCCGAATGAACTTCAGATATGGTGTTCATTGGACTATCTGTAACTGTACCAATCTCCACGCAATGATTTCTCCCTTTCAGCGGATACAGAGTATTCGCTGCAAGGGAGAAACAGTTGTGTGAAGATTGTAACTGTACGTCTTTATAATATCAATAAATTATCGGTACTCTGTTTGGCTGTGACTATGAGAATTGGCCAGCCAGAGGCAAGCTTAGATCCATTCCAACCGCCTACACATTTCGGAGCTCCGAAAGCAAAGACTGAAAAAAATTGGTTTGTGACTTTTGTGAATAGCGCTAGTTGTTTATTAGACTTTTCGTGAAGTGAGGGACTAAATTACACTTAATGTGACAGAGATTCTTCTGATCTCTTTGGTAAAGAGTCTGGATCAATGGGAATATGTGCATCACGAGTGCTCCAATTGAGAATTCGTTTTGGAGTGGAAAACAACATACAAAGACTAAGAAAGTCTACATTCGAATCGAGCAAAGAATATTAAGACCGATATCCAAGCAACTGCATATATACTACATATAAGTTTTATAACACACAGTCACATGGAATCATGTTCGCACAGTCTCTGCAGTCTCTTATTAAACTGTTCTTATACTATTAAAGAAGACGTTGCCATTTGCCTTTGAATTAAGAGACTTTGTTAGGCAAGCAATTTATATTTAATGCACAGTTCGTCCCCTGAGTTCTAATGTGTTCTATGTGCCAGTAGGCACATAGAACACATTGGAACTCAGGGGACGAATTGGTTTCCCTGGCTGGGTGGTCAAAAGGCCTTATAACTACCCAGTTCAAGGCACCAGATGTACATTACAATTTTGTTTGAGTGGGAACTGAGATTGGGAAATTTGTGGTTAAGAATTGGGAAAAATCATGCCAAAATCTCATTAGAATAGGATTCCATAAACGGCTCCTGTGGGTACGCAAAACAAACCTCGTGTAATAAAGAAAATCTCACATTCGTTACGATTTGATATAAAATGTATGGGTAAACCTCAGGTGAGATCGATTTTAGTGAACTCGGCTCAAAATTTCATATCAAATCGTCATTTATTCGATAAGCTCTATTAGGGTTCTTACAGTCAAGGACCAAAAAAATTCAAGGACTTTTCAAGGACATATCAGCATTTTCCAAGGATATTTTTTTTAAATGTACATTTGGAATATAATCATTTTTAGAAACCCTACCTATTTTAACCCTTTACTCTTCGTGAAAAGCAGACAACACTTGCAAAAAAATCTTGAATAACTCATTTTTTGTCTCAAAACATAGGCTATGACCCCTCATTGGAACGAGCTCGACGAGCTCGTTCCAACGAGGGGTCATAACCTATGTTTTTGAGACAAAAATGAAAAAAAGAATTGAAATTAAATGGCCATTTTTGAGAATAGGGTGGCCGGTTTTTCCCGTTACACTGGATAAAGGGTTAAAAATGTCTTCTACCTCATCCTTCTTAATTCCAGGAAAACGGTGCTACTAAAATGCTCTGCAACAAAATTATGGTACTTACAAAATGACACCCAGTTAAATAATGCCTGCACTTTAATTCCTCATTTATCGATTATCCATTATTTATGTTCGTTTTTTCGTTTTTCAACTAAAACAAGTGTAAAAGAGATGTTTTAATTGTCCACTATTACACAGGTAAAATTGATATAGGGCAAAATTTAAGGATTTTCAAGGAGTCAGATGGATTTTCAAGTACTTTTCAAGTACATTTTCTAAATTTTCAAAATTCAAGGAGTAAGATTGAAATTCAAGGAGTTTTCAAGGATGTGCACACTCTGTCTATTTACAACTCGGGTGTGGTAAGCATCGTGTCTTCACAACTCAATTACAATTTTAGATAAAGTTTGGCAACAAAATATATAAACTACTTAGAACTTCAGGAGATTCTTACAAACCATTTATCGTCACCATTCAATTAGTGTTGTCTAAACTAAATTACACCTGGCGTTGCAAAGGATGTAACAGTTTGTACAAAGTGTGCAGGATTTTTTTATAAGACACCTGACGCAGTTTTGATACATGGATACTAAAGTGAGAGCTTATTAGAATATTACTTCCTCGCAGAGCTCGTACAATGGCATCTACACTGCTAGTTTCATGAATCGAACACAACAACAGTCACACGCACTGTTGTGACTGCGAACCGTTTCAGCAAAAGTATGGATTCGGCGCGTCTGAGGCGCGCGGGGACGTTGTAGGGTGGTTACATCCCTTCCGACCCTCTTGGTGGTGTTATTTGATTGTCTGATATACGGCGTATGGGGCTAGTAGCTTCATGCAAATAAAGTCTGCCACCTATCTTTACTTGAATGGACCATCATAAGCAAGTATAGTATGCACCTGGCCTTTTGTTTCGTGTTTGAGGAGAGAAGACAGCTGAGTCCAGATAAGGATGGTAATGATCACGATGGTGATTGACAGAAAAAAGGCATAGCCATTGTATTAATCCACTGAAATACACTGTAAAAAATAAAACCCTTAAAACACGTGTAAATAAAAACGCCTGGGAGACACACTTTTCACACATGTAATGTGATTTTATAAAAACGGCGCCGTTTAATAGGATATTCACATTACACGTTTATGTAAAATCGCGGACGATTATTCAAAAACGTGTAATGTGCATAATTAAAATTGCATTGTCCGTTTATCAGCAGACACACTTTTCAAACACATTACGTGTTTATCCGGGAGAGAAAAAACACTAAACACGTTTATGAATTTGATTTATTTTATTGAATAATTTAACGGTTCATTTGATTTTTTGACAAAAAATATATTCAGGCACGCTAATCTTTTTATACAAAACATTCTGGTAACACATAGCTCGAACATTATCCATTTTGCTTTATAAACACATTACACAGTGGCGACTGAGGGGCGTTGGGACCCAGGACCTCTGGTAGCTTGGGGCTGCTGACCTACCGGGACGACCGTGGCTCGACTCGACATAGGACAAAATTTTGATAATTTGCCGTAAAAATCGCAATAAAGTTACCGCAATATGTTGGGATAAGTAAGCTATGTTTGAAATATAAGAGCTAATTGATGCAAGAGCTTTAAAGCAATAGAAGCCTGGTTTTATGCTGTTATAAATGACAGAATAAAACTAGGCTTTGGTTGTTTTAAATCTTTTTGACGACACAACGTTTCTATGTTTTTTTTTTGTTATAAAATCAAGGCATGGCTGCTGAAAAGCAGTCATGCTTTGATTTTACGAAAAAAAAAATAGAACCATTGTGGCACCACAAAACCATTAGTGATAGTTCTATCTCAATTTGTAATGATATGTTTGTTAAAAAAGAGCTGGAATTATATCTCTATCAGTTGAAGCGGAACTAAACTATAAATGTGTGTGCTGGAGGAGGGGGTGGATGGGGTCGGATGGGGGTTCAACTTTCGAGCCATGCAAATCATCTTAGAAGAATATTATTATCTATTTCTTCACCCTTTCCTCAAAAACATGGCTTATGACACCTCATTCGGACATAAGCAATGATTTTGAGGCAAAAGTTTAGTAATAATTTAAATGTCTATGCGAAATTTTAAATTCATCAAAAGTGATTAGGGGTTGATGGTTGGTGGGTAGGTGGATGGTGGAAGTAGCCATATTACACTTGAATTTGGCAAACGACAGACACTTAACTCATCTGCACTGCATGGTTACCATTTAGTCCAAACTTGTACCCAAAGTACGTGATATAATTTTTTTTGTGGTACGTCCTGCATCTTGTCGGACGTACTGCACTTTCGGCGCACTTTGGGTCCACGTTCGGACGAGATCAGATTCTGAATAATACAGGATTGGAATATTTGTTTTTCTAATTTCGAAACTTTGCTGCGTCTTGGAGCCCGGACACCTGGACTTACCCAACCCTTTCCCCATGGGTAAGCCGCCACAGCCATTACTTAACAATACGGGAATGCATTGGTACCATTTTGTTTCCTTTTTTCGTTTCTCCAAATTATCGGATTTTATCGACGAAGCACCATGTGGCATTCCGTTTGATCCAAACAACTTCTGTATGTACAAATAATTTTCATATATTGCATGCTTTCTAAAAAGGTAATTGGGTCACCATGCCCTCATCAAAGGAATTTCAATGATTTATAGAGAGGATCTAAAATGAGTTCCCGTTTAATATTGCCATTTAGGAAACGAGTCAAGCAGGTTCATTTACAACGAGCTTTTGCGAGTTGCAAAAGAAATCCACTTGACTATATAGTTTCCTAAATTTCGATATTAAACGGAACGAGTTCGAGATTCTATTCATCACATAACCCGATATTGTCATTTTTTGCCGTTGCCAACTTTTAACCCTTTGACGACGCTAGGAGCAGACGACACTGGAAAACAAATTCTCGTATAACTAAAAATTTCGATTTTTATGCTTGCAAAAGATAGCTTATGAACCCTCATTGGAACGAGCGCAATGCACTCGTTCCAATGAGGGTTCATAAGCTATCTTTTGGAAGCAAATCAAAATATAAAAAAAATTAAGGAGATTTTCGTACATAGCCCTGGTCAGTTCTTGGCCGTTGCGCTAGGTAAAGGGTTAAAAAAAACAAATAACTGTGTTCAGTCTCTCATTACGAGCCTGCCTGTGACGCTATGTTCACAATTTTTGTGCGCTGCAGAAAATACTCCCCAATAAACTCAATACAAGCTCGCTACAATAGTACCCATTGAACTCACTACACCCCGTAAATTCACTCACTTGGTGACATTCCACTTCTGGTATTTTTACCTTTATTACACGGGTGTAATATGAATTTTTTTACATGTCTTTAATAATAATAGAATGGTGTGATTATATGTGATAAATTGGGTTACGAACACTCCCAGTTTCCATTGTTATATTGTGGCCCCATCAAAAATATGAAATCACAGTTAACCAGTCCTTTATATTTATGTTACCGACTTTAGTGATATTTATGAGCAGGTCGTCTTACATATCAAACACAGCCAACTTTCCACAATGTATTGTTGTAAGTTAGCTCTGTTTGAAATATAAGAGCTAACTAATATAAGAGTTTTAAAGGAATTGAAGCTGGTTTTATGGTGCTATAAACAACAACATAACACCAGGCTTTGACTGCTTTAAAGCTTTCATGCGCCACGGCGTTTCTATTTTGTATATAAAATCAAGGCATGGCTGCTTTAACACAGCCATGCCTTGATTTTATATAAAAAAAGAACATTGTGGGGCCATAATTCTGTATCAATTTGTATGGATATGTTTGTTAAAAGGGGCTAGAATTATATACTCTCTCGTTAGAATCGGAAGTAAAATATAAATGTATGTGTGTGTGTGTGTGTGGGGGGGGGGGGGGGGTACTAATGGAGGTGCATCACTCTAACCATGCAGATTATCTTAATCGGATAATGAATAATTCTGATTAACGAAAACAGTAGGATTTCCGTTTATCGTGTGAGTCGTTATACTTTCACTGCAGTCAGAACATATCTTAATTGCGAACATTGAAGACACTAGCTTATATTTTGCATTACATTGTCTGTATACCTGAAAATAATGGCGTCAGTGTTTCCAGTTTTGATTCAAGTAAGTTGAAAATTTTGAAAATTTGGTGGAAACCTTTCCATCAAATGGTTCACCAATGACGTAGTGCTGCAAAACCCCCATAATTTGAGAATAACTTCTCGGATATTCTAACTCTGTTGCATAATAAAAAACAGAAGATACAACAGTGCTTCGAGTAAAAGTTTAGTTCTGCAAAACACGGAGATACCATCTCCCACAATAACTGCATCCTGCAGTTCACTCTCTTCACTCAGAAAGACCATTAGATGAGGTTGTGTCTTTTCTTTCGTCTTGCATGCGGCATGTATATCATGAATCTCTATGCCCTGGAAAAAACAAATAGGGAAAAACTTTACTTGTAGATTATTAAAAACCGTGTGATAAATTATCGGAGTTTAACCCGACTCACCAAATTTGACCAATTTCAGAGCTTGTTTTTGTTAGACTTTCGCCAGCGTTTGAAAGATATGTTTGAATGTAACAGGAAATTTAACCAATCCATCCTGTTTGACAGATCTCATCGAGTTCTGTCAAACACGAGTACATTGGTTAAATTCCCAATTGCATTATAAAACATATTCTCCACACGAAATTATGATTTTTTACATTTAGTTCGCAAAGGGTTAAATGCTCTTCAAAAAACACAATCTCAAGTTTTTAGCCGATAATTCTCTTTATACTTCTCTTTATAATTCTCTTTATTTTATTCCCATCTAAATTCTCATTTTTTTGTTGGACGTAAATCAAAAATGAATATATAATGCTAAATAGTTGGTGTATTCAAGGTTATCAACATATTGATTAATAAACAGTAAAATTCAATCACTTTCGGTTATTCCTCTATCCTTACCAAGTCAAAAATGAAATGTACTGTAAGTTAAAATGTTTGATGTACCCGCTAAATAACTAATTAGAAAAATCACGATTGTCCCACTCTCTTTACCTTCCTAAATTCCAAAAGTGGGACAATTGACATGCGCAGGTAAATTCATGAAATATACCCTCTTGGCAACAAACAATACAGTCTAACCCTGATTTGTTACGTCTCCATGTTGAAAAACGTGTTCAATAAAAACTAACCTTTTTTATTATCAGCAAAGTTGTGCTTTTTGTACCCTTTCCCTTATTAAAAGCTTATTCATCATTCAGGGAACAGATTAACGGCAGCAAAGCCAAATACGTTGAACACTCATTCAATGTTGTTAAAAAAGCCTCAACAAAACTAAAAGATTATTTAGACTCACCCATGGTTCCAGTCCAGTTGGAAATCTTATGCAGGGATGTTTGATGTACAGTTGTTCTCCTACTTCTCTGTACTGTGAAGATTCTTTTATTGGATGCACCTTCATATAAAAGTGAGCACACTCGGCCAACAAATGATTGAAACACTGAAGAATTTGTCCCTTTCTGAGGTTTTCTTCCAGGCCACTGGAAAATGTTGATAATGGCACTGAAAACTGTTCTGAAATGAAAAACAACAACTAAAATCAACTTCGGTTTGATACCACAATGTGTCATCTTTTTCTACGGAGCAGCGATCTGTACGAATGTAACATGCGGCTCCAACAACAATCTGGTAAACCGGGCCCGACGGGACCCTTCTATGGTACTTCAATAAGAATGTGCTCCACGCGACCCTTCGATTGCTATACTACTACTGATACCATATTCCCTGGCTTGCAAAGCAGGATTTTTCTTCGGGGGTAGTGGGCCATGTATGGTGGGGGCACTTCTCTGACATGAACATAATCCCCTCATCTCAATTTCTGAGGTGGAAATACTCCACTCATCTATTTAACAAATACAAAACTAATATATCATTAGCAACTGATTAGCATCACTTCTTATTTATTATACCCCCAAACAAGCTTTATTACACCCCAGGCCTCTAGATTAAGCGAATTTGGGCGATGAATTCTCAACTGTCCAACATTTATAACTATAGTATTCTCAACTGTCCAGAATTGCCAAAGTAAACAATTAGGATAGTGTTACTGACGCTGAAAATAGTTTTGAGGATACTTTCTTAACACAAAATCAAAACATTTGCAAGTCGAAGAAGCTTACTTCTCACCATAAGATAAGATACATTTTATGGCATTACCACAATGGGTATAGCACAAGACTAGGATAAACATTTGCATAATATTACATTCAAAAACATTTCAGGATCACAATTATATTCAGTTTAGCACAGCATTCCACACTCTATATATAGTCCCAACCCCCCAAAATATTTTATATGTCACACTTTTTTTTCAAAGTCTGGGTGTATTCCACGGGAAACACCCCCAGCCCGGGCCCCAACAAAAGTAATTACCCTCACATTCGCACATGTTGGCAATGATAATTATCGAAAAAAGCTTATTTAACACAAATATTAATTAACACTTTGAAGCCGACGGACGAGTACACTCACCACGATGCTGTGGAGAAGTTCTAGCCTGACAAGGAAGATATGGTTGACCTGGGCAGCCATTTCTAGTCAAGTGTCGTCTGCCCGGAGAGGTGGACGACACTTCACCAGAAACAGCTGCAGGCCTGCAAGTATTGATAATTTTGGTTTTCAGAAAACTAACCGAGAGGTTCCCGGCTTCAAAGTGTTAATATGACAAGGATCTAAATATTAAAACTGTACAAGAAAAACTAACATTACTCACCTTTAGACTTGAGTTCCTCTATCGTCTCAGCTTTAATAAATTTTCTGTTATTTCCAGAAGCATCGCATATTTTAATCAACATTTTCCAAAACTCCTGATAAATGCAGTATAGTCTAACTTACTGTTGGAAAATACCAAAATTAAAATAAAAAACAGGGAGGTTTTTTGACAGTTCAGCAGTAAGCATACATGTACAGTGACAATAATTACATTATAATAGACCCTTATCTTGGTGGCATTTACATTGAAAAAATTTACTGGTTCGTACATCGAGGGTTTTTTTTTTTCTTCAAAACACTCACCATAAAAAAAGGATTTGTCAGTCGCTATATACTGTATTTGGAGAGTAGATTATAACTAAGACAGCTGCAGTATGAAGTTTCAGTACAAATAAAAATAGAAAGTATTTAAGAAATATACAGAGCACAAGTGATCACACTTCAGTTAAAGTACCCCTCGTAGAGTGGCGATTCCATCCAGGCAGTGATTTCTAATTTAGTACAATGAATAACTAGCACAAGCAAAGTTTGGCCAATGAACTCCAACCTTTTATAACAGCAGACGACACTTGCAATAACAGTTTTCAAAGAACGAAAGGAAGCTTTCGAAAAACAATTAATCTGTATGTGGGCTACATTACCCAAATTTGGCTGTTTCATAAGACATGTTGAATTATTGAGGAAAGCAGTACCCGTATACTGAAGAATATAAATAAAATAAAATATACAGTCAAAACCCAATATTCCCAAAGGCAGAAATCACTAAAACAAATCAATGCAATAAACAGAACTGAAAAAAAATAACCCAACAAAATCTAACACTAACTCACCAGTCCGAACATTCCGGCGATTGTATTTACCACGAAATTGGGAAACTAATAGTTAAATCTCGAAAATAAATAAGATACAAAAGGTCGCGGCTTTCGATTAAATTGTTGGGAGAAAATCTGTTAAAAATGTATGCTCACTGCTGAAACTACACAAACCTTCCGGATCCTTTTCGAAAAACAGACAGAATCTGAACACAATTTTTTACAAATTTCGCAAAGTTGACTTGTCAGTAAGAGCGAAGTGGTCAGAAAGACTGCATTCTGAAACTTATCAGGACCTCATTCGTTTAAAACAGCTTGGCGATCAACTTTCATATCCTGTCCATCCGCCTGGTAGAGATATCCGATTTCTTACCTCAAGCGATAATAACTGTTCGATGAGCGACTAATTGGCCATGTATCATAAACGCCCTGGCGTTTTTACGAAGCCGGCTGGAAAATCGGAGGCGTTTATGATTTGTAAATATCTTAATTTACTTGGTTTTAGGGCATTTATTATCTTTAAGATTTAATCTTTAAGGACCATATTGACGGTTCACCAGAACTAAATCAGTATTTTATACTCCACAAATTGCTTATAGACAGCTTTCGGGCTTTTAAAAAATAGTTATTACTATTATTATTTTAAACTTTTATTATCATATATAACAATTATGCGTCATTTGGCCGTAGATGTGTCAACTTCGTCTTCGTAAAAAATATCCAACTTCCAATATTTTAAACATTCTTGGAATAATGTTATCAGCTTCGACGAACGAGTTTTCAAAACTCTGTCAATGTCCACACAGTATAAACGTGTCGAGTGATTTATGAAATAAACCCCGGCGTTTTTCACTGCATCTCATTCTCAACAATAATCACACCAAACGCATAATATTTGACGCCGCCGATTTTAAGAAAACACACAACGCGTATAAATGAACTACCATTTTTTACAGTGTACGGCCTCTTGCGGGGTTGCAACAACTCGAACTTTCCTAGTTCGGGGACAGGCCTTCTGTTTGTTCTATTTGTCCGTGACATTGATACGTTCTGATAACGTTCACAAAAAAATGGCACGGGGGTGGGGGTGGGGGGGGGGTGCGCAGGGCCAATACTCGCGTTCCTAGGGGTGGAAGACCACCTCCAGGGATGGAGTAAAGGATGAGAAGATCTGTAGTGGTAACAGTGTTCCATAACGATTAGAGCTGGATAAAAAAGAAAACAAAATTGTAGTTCATCCTTTTAGTAGTGTCTTTATAAGAGATGATATCGAATCTGGAGGGAACGCGCCGCCTCAATAAGTAAAGATGTTGGCTGCAAGCCGAGATGTCCTCGGTTCGAAGCCCACCTGCTTCAACCGCGTTGTGTTCTTGGGCAAGACGCTTAATCCAAATTGCCCACGTGGGGGCACGGTGGCGTTGTGTACTAAGGCGTACTGCACGTCGATGGTGCACTTGTCTTCAACCAATGCTGATCCTGCTTGTGTGGAGTTAGTACATTAGTGAGTCTGTCAGTTGCTCGCCGTTGCTCGTTCTCTCCGGGTACTCCGGCTTCCTCCACCCGTAAAACTGTCCGACACGAGGTGACCCTGGCTGTAGAAAGTGTCGTTAAAACCCCAATAAATAAACCATAAATAAATAAATCGAATCTGGATTTATCGTTTCCTACTGATGAATCTATTGGTGAATCTTGTGGAAGAATGGGTAACATGTTTCTTTATTTTTCAGTTATAAAAATTCATTTATAAAAACCGTTGCACATTGCACTACATTGTGGTGTGAACGATTACGTGAAGATATAAACACAAATTCCACTACAGTTTGCAGTTCGGTCTATGTTACACAAAGGGAGGTGAAATTACTGTTATCATGTTGATGCAATTTTAGTTCCAATGGGACCAGTTGGTTGCAATCGAATGCATATCGAAATGACAAATACCCGATTTTATTAACATTCTCTGTCATACCCAGTTTTCCATTGATTATTAATGTTTGATACATCAAGAAAAGTGTCGCAGAAATTGCGATGTTTTAAATAGTTAACAGGGTGTTGCGATGTAGCAAGGCCGCAACACGTGCTTGAACGTGGTGTAGCTTGGCCTTCACTCCCAAAACAGAACACCACGTTACTGGACAGATCTATTACCCAACATCAATAGTACATAACACCCGCAATATATTGTCTTATGATCCGCGTCAGTAGGCTCCAGTATGGTATAATACCGTCTTGGTAGGAAAAGAATAGAGCTGTAGGTTTTTAAATTTCTTGTTCGGTTTCGGTTTTGGTTTTTCAGGTGGAGAAAAACCTCGGTTCGGTTCGGTTTTCGGTTTGTTCATGAGGCCAAGTAAAATTCAATAAAACTCATTCTTATGTCCGGAGTCATTACTGAATGGTAGTGAAATTGAGTGAAACTCAATGAATGCCCGAAATAAGCTATAATACATGAAGAATCAGGAAGGCCCATATAATAATTACCTAAATATACAGAACTTTTATTGTGCTTGGCCATTTTTCGATGTCTGACACCTACACGCAACTTGAGGAAAGCTGCAAACACAACTAAACTGAAAAGTCGGAAATTCACAGAATGTAGCCTTCCCAGAGTAGTAAGAGTACCCAGGCAGTGCCATTGGCAGTGTCTGGGTACTCTCACTACTCTGGGATGGCTACATTCTGTGAATTTCTACAGCAAGAGAGTATTTCATAAAAAACGAAAAACCTTAGATTACGGGATGTCGATGGTTTCGGTTTCGGTTTTTTTTAAAAAAAACTAAAAACCTCGGTTCGGTTTCGGTTAACCTACAGCTCTAGAAAACAATACGATTTGAATAGAAGGTGAGTTTTTCTGAGTTTTTGTTTGTGGTTGGGAGTAATCGATTTGATGGGTTTAGTTTGCAGTATTCTTAAAACACTTAAAACAACATAAATCATTTAGAATAGTGAAACTCCGCAATTTCCGAATACACAATAGAGGAAGTAAATACAGAAAAGGGACTAAAGGTGGTATATATTCCTAAGGAGATGGCAAAGTCAAATTGGCAGCTGATCGATTCTGAAGTTTGCTGGGGTTGTTTTAGCTGGTTTCCCTTTGTGTACGTAGAATAATACGAGAACTGGATTGGGATTTGCGGCCACAAATATGATATAGCTTTCGGGTACTGATCTTTCTGATTGTAAAGAAACTATCTTACGGATACATATATAGCAAGAATGGTGAAAATGATACGCATTGGGGGCGAAATTCAAGGAGGATTAAAGCAGTTTTTTTCAGATTAGCTAAAGACAAGACATTTTAGCTCACCCTGTAGTTAACATAAACCATAACCACCGAAACGCATTCACACAATGAAGGCAACACAGTTGTTAAACCACCATTTAACCTTGACCGTGTGAAGCTGGATAATTGACGTATTTCTTCTGTTCAGATGCAGTCGGATAGGATAACGATAAATTATTTCCAAATGCAACAAAATACTGCATTTTGATTGGCTGAGAGGTACGGTGTAACTTGCAATCCACAGTAGCCTTTTTTACACCGTGGTTAACCACGGTGTAACAACAAGAATACACAATAGCAGGGTATATGGCTAAAAAGTACCCATTTTTAATTATTAATTCATACCTTCTGCTCGGTTATGTTATAACAAAAATAAAAATTCAGGAAATTTAATATTTATGGGTAACAAAATATTACAAATATGGATGTCATTGGAACTGGCTCATTGAGCCAGTTCCAATGACATCCATATTTGTCTGGTTTTATTTAATAAACTTGCAAAGTACAAATTTTCTGTCAGTTTTTGCCCACAATGAAGGTTAAAGTATTAAGTACACCAAAATTCTTGGAAATAAATCCGTTATCCTTGTGTTTTCCAGGGTGTATGGGAATTTACACCGGTTTGGAAACTCATACATCCTTCGGCTTCGCCTCAGGATGTATGAGTTCCCAAAGCGGTGTAAATCCCCATGCACCCTGGAAAACATAGGGATAACTAATAATACGACAGTCCTTACAGTGTTATTAATGAGTAGAAATGACCAACATGTCTGGTAGAGGATTATGGGAAGAACCAACAGAATGTGTGGATTTCGTAAGAGATGATTCTTAGCCCTAAAGCTGTTAAGTTAAACGTTCTCCACAAAACACGCATGGTGTAAATCCACCTCACTTTAGGATGTTTTAGAGTGATATATGTGTGTAGACTGAAAAATATAAGCACATCATGAAAAAATTAACACGCCTCTCTTACATTCGCACTCCGATGAAGCGGCAGATAATTCATTTCAATTCTTATAATTTAATTTAGAGTGGTTGCTTGTATTATAATGCACTCTTAAGCGGTCGATGTCAGCACCATTTATATCACAGCAGTCGAAACAATTTTATGCAGAAGATTTATTTATTTATTTATTGGTGTTTAAGGTCACATACTTATGCACAATGGCTAATCGTGACCGTGACAGTTTTACTGGTGGAGGAAGCCGGAGTACCCGGAGAGAACCACCGAGCAACGACGAGCAGCTGTCAGCTCTCCAACATCGTATCTCTGAACTCTGCACCGCGACACAGGCAGGGTTAGATTGGTTGAAGACATGCGCACCATCGACGTGCAATACGCCTTAGTACACAGCGTCATCGTGCCCCCATGTAGGCAATAGGGGTTAAGTGCCTTGCCCAGGGACACAACGCGGGAGCGCGAATCAGTCGCTGAAATGGTCACCCATCCAACTACTAACCGCGCTCGACGTTGCTTAACTTCGGTGATCTGACAAAAACCGGTTACCGCGACGCCGCCGCGCCCCCATGCAGAAGATACTTTGTTATTTTCTACATATGCTAATACGGGATGTTCTCACTTTGCCAGCTGATATTGTTCTCATAAAAAGGTGTGAAAAACTAAGGCAATAGAAATATAAAGTATAGTCTGTACTATATTTCTTGGTAGGGTTAGGGTTTAGGGTTTATTGACTATTATTGTTTGAGAATATTCAGAATTAAATTAATACATTGCATTATAAACAGTTTACACATTAATTAATAAGTGTGCTTATGGCAATATTCATTTTTTACATATATTTTCTGCACTTGCAAACATGAAATACTAATTAATATGTCTATTAATTTATACTATGAATTAAATTGTCTCCTGAGTGCAACAAAGCGCCATCTGCAATGCTATGGCATTGCAGATGGCGCCTTGTTGCACTCAATAAATTATATCTTGTTGAATGTAAAAAATGCAACTTTCCCCTCAATGCAATTGATAATTTAACGAATTCATTCTTGACTGACGGCGCAAGATTGAATTGGTCACTTGCTTCAGTATTACCTATTTTGCAATAGTCAGTTTCAAATTATAGCCCCAATGACAGATCTTTGTGATGACACTGCTGACAAAAGAAGGGCCAACGACGGTGAACATCTGACAATAATACTGATGCAGACTACAGCCAAGGTGTGAACATTTGTAACTTCAGTCTGCTGGCAAAGTGAGAATACACCGCTAATACACGCAGTCTTGAATATTAAAGATGGCGACTAGCGTGAACAGCTCACGCGGTTACTCACTTGATTTTTTTTATCAGTGTTATAGCGAAAATATACTTGCTCATTTTCAACGTTGACACACATTTCTGTGGTCAATTAACAATGATTATTTAGAATGACGGTGTATGAAAATCAAGGAGTCAACATTCTATCTGCCGGAATTACGGTTTAATTGTACAATTGAACAAGTTCACATTGTTTTCTGATAAATGGGCGGAGGAAGCGGAAACGATACGACAGGAAAAGCATTCATCGGACTGTGAAAAAGTCATCGAGACCAATTATACACAAAAGAAAATCTGATATCATTAAAATAAATTCAGTTATTATGAAGTGGACTTAAAGTAAAGCTGTGGTACAGAGGTATACTCTGCGATACAAATACCAGACACACACACTCACGCAAGCAAAACAACAACCTTTTTGTATTTTTTCACAAAAACATAACCGCATTCACACAAGCAAGTCATCGCCATGACAGAACAAAAATGTCATGCAAATATGACACCAACACACCTCGTACTGTAGTTTTTTCCATTTCCATTTTTCATCAAAATTCAATCTCAGTCTAACCGTTATGGATTTCCATTTTTACCATCTGCTTGGCATGGTAGAGTGTGTGTGTCGGGAGGGGGGGGGGGGGGGGGTGTCGTCCTGCTGTGCCAAATCAAATTTCTTCTCCAGATTTTTCGCTACACAACTTCACGACTATCGGCAACATCGACATCGACATCGACATCAAAATATGTATTAATCAGGAGCGGCGGAACGATTTTCAAAGTGGTGGTGGGGGGGGGGGGGGGGTGGGGGGGGGGGGCTCGATCAGGCGATGGATGGTCGTCGTACGAAAATTTTAAATTCCAGGGTCCCAAAACCCCTATTTCAATGCATCTGAGCGGATATTTTGAGATTTTTCAGGAGATTATTTGAAAGATTTCACAGTTTGAGAGCCGTAAAAAACGTCGGTAAAGTGTAAGTCTAAGAGAATGGTTTTGCGCGCCGAAGGCGCGCTGGGACGTTATAGGGAAAGCCCCTTTCGACCCTCAATTACAGTATGTTATAATTTCAATAATTTGAGATAGCGTCATCAGCATCATGTCCGGTTGGTGTAAAGGTGGAAGAGGATTGGAATTGATGTTTCTTGATGTTAATCTTCAGTCAAGTATAGTCTGCCACTTGTGATTTGGTGGTGAAGATAGGCCTTCATCGGCAGTTATAGTCTGCCTTGGGCTCTGAGCTGGCGTGTATGGTTTCGGTGGTTGACAAGTGAAAGAAACAAAACGGACCTTAACAAGGTGCCACCCAACCTGAACATTCCTGGTTCAGGTAACAGGCCTGCTTTTATCATTGGGTCGGGTCAAGCTGTGCGCTCTTGGGCCGCTTTACAAAAAGGGGCTAAGAAGATCGGGGCGCAGGACCAACGCTCGCCTCCCTGGGGATAGATGCCCACCTCCTAGGATGGTGTGAAGGATGTGCTGAAGTCATAACGGTTATTGCGTTGCCATAGCGGTTATTGATATCCATAGCGGTTATTGTTGTCCATAGCGCTTACTGGGGAAGATGGTAGAATCTGAGAGATAGTGAAAAAAACTTAGACTAAAAGCGGTAAAAGGTAGAGTACAGTGAAGAAGTGTGTGCATTTGTAAGGATTTTCTCTGGATGTATTTCTGTTGAGTGTTATTTTCAGGCAAGTATAGTGTGCCGCTTAAACGAGTGTTGGAGCTATCACTGGCAAATATAGTCTGCCTCAAGCTCTTCTGTTGTTGTTTGTTTTGGCTGTTGTGGATGTTGCTTGGTTGGCTGTCGGGGAGTCTTTCTTTCAGCGGTGTCTGGTCTGGTGCGTTTATGGTGCTAAGTTCTGTGTCTCTGCCGTGGCTGAAATTAAAAGGTATAGGATGGTTGGAGTCCCCCCCCCCCCCCCACCACCTCCCCCCCCCCCTGTCTTCTGTTCTCGTTCTCGTGTTGCGTGGCTTGGCTTGGCTTTTTGGCTGTACTGTCGGATGTTTTCGTGGTAGATTATCTCTTGTGTCGGTAAAGCATGCAGGTGAGGTCTATTTATCAGCTTTGGTCGTAACGAGCAAAGCTGAGAAATAGATCTCACCTGTATGCTTTACCAGACGTTAACAGCAATTATACTGTCTGTGGATTATCTTGTCTGGGGGTGGATTTGGTACTTGTATGTCTGTAAGATTACGATCTATTTCAGTTAACCGATTTTTTTAACAGACTGTATACATTTTGGCGTTTTCTGCATCTTACTAAATAAAATATCCGAAATCCATCGAAACTGAACCAGTTCGCGAGAAATATAGCTGACGAAAATATGGGGGAGGCTCTGGATCCTCCCCTTGTTTCACCAGTCATTGGTTGTGTTAAAATATATGCATATAAAAAAAAACATGGACCGGCAAAAAAGGTGGGAGGTTGAAGCCCCCAGCCCCAACTCCCCCCATCCCCCCCCCCCCCCGGTCCTGTTAATTTATTTTTTTGAGGTTTAACGAAACTTTCGACAGCCAGGATAATCTCGTGTCGGACAGTTTTACGGGTGGAGGAAGCCGGAGTACCCGGAGAGAATCACCGAGTAACGGCGAGCAACTGTCAGATTCCCCAACATGCTACCCCATCGACGTCAAAAGTAACAACATCAAAATGAACAGGCAAAAACATGAACTATCATGCCTTCAGATATTCTCTCCAAGTCGTGCAGAAAAAAACGTCAATGGGTTTGAAAGGCGGTCACACGAAGTGACCGCTTGACCTTCCTCAGGCGCTGGTGACGCCTGAAACAACATATCAAATGTGTATGTGTTAGGGGCGGCAGCAGGTCCAAGTCCTCCTCTTTCATTCGACAACGTTCGTAATATCACAAACACTGGGTGCAAAAGGTTTCCCCAAGATATATCCGGGAAGACAAAGATATTATTTTCACATACAGCATCAGCGATTTGGGAACGTTTGAATGAAAATAAGATTTGCTTGGTTTTCATGTGTGTTGTGTAACCATATAGTTTCTAAACAAACAGAAACAAGAAGAGTAATAACACTTAACCCTTTAAAACCGTATGCATAAATTGCTGCGTAAATCAAAAGCTTGTTGTCTGTGAGTAGATAACTCAACAAATATCTAATTGGATAGGAGAATCAGTAATTATTTAAACTTACAGCCCAATAGGGCTGTAGGATTAAAATATTACTGAACCTCCACGCAAAGACAAGACAGACTGTGTAAATAAATAATGGATAAGGCTAAACAAAATTAATCTTTTAATTCTCAGGCAGCGACGCATTCGTTTTCTCGGTCCGCGCTTGTCATATTTATTTCGGAAGCAAAATTCAAAATGTATAAAACTATCATAGGGTATGATTTTGGAGCTATCGCATCGCGATTTGCAATGTAATATGGCATATGTCGTATACATTGATACAGTATTGTGTTTAAACAATATTTATTTCCAACTTTTAAAAAAATACACGGAACAACATTGGATGTGTGTGGACTGCTATTCTCTTTGTGAAATGCGACATGACTCTCATATGTATGTACAAAATAAATATTGATTTAACAGTTTGAGGGATAGGTTATCTTTGGAGGTCTGAATTTGTTCATCAAAAAATTGTCAAAAATAGTTTTATTACAAATTATTGGAGAGTGCCAACGGTCATTCTGCAATAATTTGTAACAAACAAATTGTACAATAAACTAGTATTTACGTTTGACTGAATACGAAACGTGGGTATGGAAAATGTTGGCTTTTGCACTGGTACCCTTATATATTGAACAGTGGTGGCGCCAAGGGGGGTCGGGGGGGGGGGGGGGGGGGCTAGAGCCCCCCCCCCCCCCCCCGTCGGAGAGGTCTAGCCCCCCCGTAGGAGATTTTTAGTCAGTCCGTCGGAGAGTCTCGTAAACCCGACTTCACGAGAAATTTCAGACAATCGAATGTAGATATCTCGTCTTGTCTGTCTCGAACCCGTACAGCACTGGAATTTTGATACAGAATAGTGATTCTCGCGAAATTCCTTAATGTCGTTCACCAAACTGGCTTTATAGATGAAATATTTCCCGACCTTATTATAATAATGTCTACTTTAACCCTTTACCTAAGGTAACGGCCAAAACCGGCCAGCGCTATTCTCAAAAATCGCTAATTAATTTACATTTTTTCATAATTTTTTTCATTTTTTGTCTCAAAAACATAGGTTATGACCCCTCGTTGGAACGAGCTCGTTCCAACGAGGGGTCATAACCTATGTTTTTGAGACAAAAAATGAAAAAATTAGTTATTCAAGAATTATTTTTGCAAGTGTCGTCTGCTTTTCAGGTTACATGTAGGTAAAGGGTTAAATAATCAACAAACATACTCAATTTGCTTCTATTTTGGTTCTCCAATTTACCAATTTTCACTCATTTTCCTTCGTTTGGGAGGTCAAATATTATAGCCCCCCCCCCCCCCCCCCCCCTGTCGGAGAGGTCAGCCGCCCTGTCGAGAAATCCCTGGCGCAACCCCTGATATTGAAAGCCCTGAGAGTGGCTTCTAGCACTCAGCCAGGTAAAAAAGCTCATTGTTTTTTATCTCTATTTTAGTTGTTCTATATTGATTTTGTGTTGTGTGGTCACTTACGAAAAACCCCAGTGAAATCAACATGAAAGCTCTAGTATTCAATTTTGGGCTCTCACTACTGGATTTTAGGCATCGGCGACCATTCCATTATAGTTTTATGATAACAGTTGGGGAACCTGCGATTAATAATTTATTATGTACTGTGCCTGAAATTTTATTTCCCGTTGTTGAATGTTTTTTTTATCTGTTGAAGATGGTATATTGTAGTCCTAAGCGGTTTTTATCGTAACGCTGGCAGATTTATACACTTTGAAAATCAATACTGCTCGTCTTATCATCCATTAAAAGATAACGTCGATCTTCCATGGTATTGTGAAACAGAATTTGAAAGACGGCTTTATGAACTGGCCAGTAAAACTGATTGGCGAAGTGAAAAATTCTAATCTCTCTCTTCCTCTCTCTCCCTCCCTCTCTCCATCCCTCTCCAGAAAGTTATCCAAGAACAGGCAAACCAGCTCGTCCCGGTGGCTTGAATAACTAAAAGTTTCATTGCTTAGAACGACACAGTGGGTCGAGCTTGACGAGCTTGTTCCAATTTTTGTTCATGTGCTCTTTTGCAAAAATGAAAAAAAAAATAATCAAATTTGTCAAATGCACTGGCGGTAGTGGTTGCACTTTTATAGGGTTAACACTTTTTTGTGAGAGTAAAGCCTATTGATATGAGTATGTGTGTTTTGCATAATAATGCTACTTTATGCACCACAGAACAAACAATGATACGGAAACTAATTCTCTAACTGAGATGCTATTGGACAATGTTGGAAAAATGACAAAAGGTCGGACACGTGAAGTGTTGTCCCTGGAACGTTCCTTTCAGTCGGAGTGGTTCTGTCCGGTTCCGTATATACATATTTTGATTGGTTTACAGTGTGGTAAAACCTCTAGTAAAAACGCATCACTGTCACATATATTCAGAAACTCGAAGACATAAGCATAATCTCACCATTGCTAAATAGAGGATGCATCAAGTTTCAAGTTACCAAACTGGAGGTAAGGCCCCCATAAAGTAGATCTTCTATTTCGCAGGCCATGTTTGTAAAATTTGCATGTGGGCGGTCGATTTTTTTTATTTTAATTTTTGTAATTATTTCTTTTAGTTTAAACATATTTTCTTCGCATTTAAATTGCAAAAGCAGTCGTGGAAACGAGACGGGTGCGAGTGCAATTGCTCCCGTCAACACCCGTGATTTCTATTTTACGGAAGCTAAAAAATGCACTCGTTGAAAAATATTGTGGAGCACTAATATTCTATGAGGGCATATAGATATGTGTTGTTTTGAGAAAGCAGCACACTGGGGCCAGTGGCGAGTTACAGTCATAATTCAGCAACTCCTTGTACATTAAACACTTTGAACACTAGTGGTATCTGCCCTGCCAGTTCTATGGTAGTAATTTGAAGAGTCCATATTCATTATTTGGGGTTGACCAATCAATATTTTCAACGTGCAGCCTCGGGGCTGCACGTTGAAAATAGTGATTGGTCTACCTCACACGTTTACTGAATAACCATCCTATTTAATGTCGTTAGGTCGTATCATGTTCCTGGCTGGAAAAAGGGCCGCTCGGGTTCAAAGGGTTAAGGTTTCTGGTGTTTGGTGACAGTATTCCCTTGAAAATTCATATACTAACATTTTACGGGTGCAATTTACTCTCGTCTCTGATTTCGCGGGAGCTTAAAACTGCACCCGTCAATTTTATTCATTTCCAGCACTGTAAAAAGGGGTTGGAGGACAAGTGCTCATCACTTAGCAGCAACTCTCCTCTCCCGGTACATAAACATAACTTTCTAATAGCGATAGATCATAGGACTATAAACATAAAATACAATGTCAAAATAAAGGAGAAAAAAAAACAGGAAGGAAACAAAAAGAACAAAATAGAACAAACATAGAAAAATGTAGAATTTGAATTATAAATGAAAGATTATAAGTTATAATAAATTATAAATTACCACAATCCAGTGTTCCCCAACCGTACGTACTGAGGCAGATGGAATGTCTCTGCCTCTGATCAACATCACGTTAAACGCACAGTGACGTAACAACAATAATAATAAAATAATAAAAAAAAAAAATAAAAAAATAAAAAAAAAATAATAATAATAATAATAATAATAATAATAATAATAATAATAATAATAATAATATAATAATAATAATATAATAATAATAATAATGCCCTTTTTCGAGTGAGCTGTCTGCAACTAGCTCTGTATCTCTGAGTCCTGCAGCTAACGATGAACTCTTTCACAACTGTATTTCATAAATGTAATGGTAGGGATAAAAATAACTTATTTTGGAAGGAGCGATTATTTATTTGCTATATTCTATATATTAAACCTCTTCGAATCTGATATAAAACGATACACTGCCAAAAACACAATCTTATTCTTTTCATTTGATAAACTTGCCTCCCCGAATAACATTTATTCACCTCTCTGAACTCTAAATCTTATCAGCTCGCATATCAGCATAATATGGGCAGGAAAAGGAAAAGAAGAAATGGTTTGCATCCTCAATTCCATACTCACAAGAGCATTCTGCAGAATGTGAAATATAATTGGCATATTTGTCTGAATTGAGATCACAACATGCATTGCTGATCATACAGTGTAAGACATTAGTTTTCTTTTTCGCAAGAGCATAATAAGGTGGTGGCTTATACGTTTTCCCCCCGTCTAGGACGACCCACGCTGTGTCCTTGGGCAAGTCACTTCATCCAGATTGCCTACACGGGGCACGATGACGCCGTGTACTAAGGCGTACTGCACGTCGATGGTGAACATGTTTTCAACCGCTGTAACCCTGATTGAGCTGAGCTTGAACAGAGTTAGAATGTTGAGGAGCTGACG
Organism: Pictodentalium vernedei; assembly: GCA_031216915.1. Lineage (NCBI taxonomy): Eukaryota > Metazoa > Mollusca > Scaphopoda > Dentaliida > Dentaliidae > Pictodentalium > Pictodentalium vernedei. The sequence continues at coordinate 794,639,348 of CM062296.1, forward strand.
GTTTCTCGTCGATGCTCGGTGGTTCTCTCCGGGTACTCCTGCTTCCCCAACCCGTAAAACTGTCAAGGTCACGATTAGCCATTGTGCATAAGTATGTGACCTTCAAAACCAATAAATAAATATACATTTTTCTGGAGATAAAACTCCTGAAGAATTGGACTGACAGGCTATTCTTAATGTTATCGGGATAATTATTCCAGATAGGTACACACGCAGAGAAAAACTATCTTTTTAATAACTTTTTAATAAACTATAATTATTTCTTTGCCATCAAAAGTTCGTGTTCTTGGTCTGTTTTATGTTTTGTGCCTCATAATCTACAGAATAGCATGGGTGGTGGTGCATTTCGTCCCTTGAGTGCAAGAAGGCTTTGCAGTGCTAAAGCATTACAAAGCCTTGTTGCACCCAAGGGACACATTTATCAGGTTTATTTACGTTATTAAGCAGAGCACGCGACAGCCAAAAAGACCATACGGGAGGTCCTGAGAAATTTGTCAATGCCTAAACTAGATTTATTTCCCCGACGTATGAACTTACGGAGGGGCACTTAAAAGCACGCCCCCTCCAAACTTTTTGCCGAAAACAGGTGAGAGTGTGTGTGTGTGTGTGTGTGTGTGTGTGTGTGTGTGTGTGTGTGTGTGTGTGTGTGTGTGTGTGTGTGTGTGTGAGAGAGAGAGAGAAAGAGAGAGAGAGAGAGAGAGAGAGAGAGCGAGAGAGACAGAGAGAGAGAGACAGACAGAGACAGAGACAGAGCGAGAGGGAGAGTCCTCGCGGCTCAAATGGAGGCATCTATAACTTATATTTCTTTCTTGGGTTCCCGTCATTGAAGTCTTATCAGGAATTAGCAGAAAAGTGGTGCACAGACTCTTTTCTCTTACGATTTGACCAAAGTTGACCTCGTATGGTGTGTCTCTCCTTTGGCATTTAAAGCCAAGAAAAGTACACTATTTGCTCCATATTCAACAAATGTGCAAACAGGGGCGAATCATTTTTGAACCCTTTCAAACCGTGGTGAATAAATTTTTGCATGAAAAAAAATGGTAGTGAACGAGCAGAGGCTCGGTATTAATTTAATCCAACATCTCGAAATTAAATTATTACTGAACCTCCTAACAAACCAGGATGGTTTCGGCCATTTCGACGTTGATAGTATTGACTGAAATGATACCTTCATGTGCGCCAGTGTTGAAAGGGTAAAATATGGAGCACTGTATGGAGCAAAGAAAAATGTTCTTCGAAATGTTTCCCACTCCACTGATATATTTTTACAAAAGCAACTGAAAGTGGAGAAGGCATGCTTTGATGGTGAAGGTGAACAATTTTATTCGTCGAAACTTGAGCAACTCAATTTGGGCAGATCAGGTTTAACCACCCCCACCCTCCCCCCCCCCACACACACACACTCACCACCTCTACCACAGCCACCAACAACATCACCACATATCGGCCAATTTCTGATGTCCTCGAACAAGACTCTATTACCGACGTGTCGAGACCAAGAATGTTGGCTCTCAGCTTAACAAAATTTTGAAAAACGTAGACACTGTTTTCAAGAAATTCATTTCTTTTTTACAAAAAGCAGAGTGGTTATACACTTTAAACTATGATAAATCGCCTTTTCGTGCTTGCAATATGGCAATGGTATTTACTCCATCCCCCCCCCCCCCCCCATCTCCTCCCACACACACACACACCACCAGCAAAGAGTTTGTCGAGAAAACAGAGGTTTGTTGGACTTTTCTTACCCAAGGTCTGTTCATGGTAAAAAATTATTGCTAATAATTCGTAGACAGTTACAGAATTTGAAGAATTTCCCATTTTAGAAATTATTTTTTCCTAATAGTGGGCGATAGGTTCATAAACATTTCCGATAGAAATTAGCAGGGAAATATATTACTGTGTGACACACTTCGAGACAACAAAATTCCTGACAGACATTATGAGTGCGATGCGTCTCCCTTCCACGCGTAGAAAACAACTCATTGCATCGTTAGTTTCTATCGGATAGAGAGCCATCTAATCGAATAAAAGGAGCTGCACTGCTACTCTGGTTCAACTTCCCCTTCAACAGCCTCTTTTAACCCTTTGCCCAACCCAGGGACCGATCAGGACTATTTAAAATACGCTCTAGCCTCGGAGCCTATTTTTTCAATTCATGCGCCAGATTTCAATTCACGGAGTCACACTGCTGTTTGTAACACACACAAAAAGTATGTAATAGCTCTCATCATTTTCATTTAGAACACTATAGCAAACATTAATCTTCACTGTGGTTTCTGACCAAGTCTTGGCTGCCTATTTAGGCAGCCAAGACTTGATCAGAAACCACAGTGAAGATTAATGCTTGGTAATTAAGACTTGAAGTATTAACTTAAGCACTCTACAACAATGATAAATGATAATCATATATATAATACATGTAAGAGTGTCTCTCTCGATTATCCATCGAAAGAATATCAAAATATGATCTGAGAAGTTACGCGCCAACTGAGAAGCCTATTTCTAAGATTTAAGAGCCAGGTCCTGATGTTTCAGAACCAAATACGCACTGGCGCATGCCCAGGTCGGTCCCTGCCAACCTAACATCCAAAACCGGTCAGCGTATTCACAAACGTCACCATTCAATTTTCTTTTTTCTTTTTTGTCTGAAAACTATAGATTATGATCCCTCATTGGAACGAGCCACTTGAGCTCGTTCCAATGAGGAGTCATAAGCTATGTTTTTGATGCATGAAATGAAAAAAAAAGTTATTCTACAATTATTTTGTTTGCAAGTGAGGATTGCCTTTCGTGTTCGACAAAGTGTTAAAAAGGTTTTATGCTGACTCAAACCAATCAATCAGTCAATTTCAATTTTCTGCAGAATTTCAGAGTGACAGTGAATGGACTAAATAATAGTTGTTGTCAGAAGGATATAATGGGTCGTAGACATACTGAAGGGGTTGATCAAGTGGACACCTCAGGAAATAACAAGCCTATTATCCATCCGAATGAAATAGTTCTCAATAAGGGGTTAATGAACACTACACAAAGGGACAAAGAAAAGTTCCCTCTGTAAAACAAGTACTTCTAATGGTTTAATGAACTGCTTGTTCTCTTAAATATTAATTATTCAATTATGAAAATCTACTTTGTTGTTAAAGTCTATTTAAAGGTCAGGAATTATAGTCAGATCGATAACAGGTGCATAGACGAATGCTTGAATAAATGTATGGCTTGCCTAATTAAATATGACGCTTTTAATTGGTATGAGAACACTGTTAATGGGAAGAGATGTTCTCAGTGCTCGTAATTTTTACTTCACAGTTCGACTATTATATCAGTGTGAAAAATATTGACTAAACTGCCAACATTAACACATTGTAATTGCCAAGTAAAATGTAAGGTTCGTTCGAAATTGTGCTTATAACAGTACCAGATTTCTAAAACAGCAATAGAATAGAATATGATAGTCCGGGGAAAATGTCTTTTAACCCTTTTCCAAATGTAACGGCCAAAAGCGGCCATCGCTATTCTCAAAAATTGCCAATTAATCTTCATTATTTGTCTCAAAAACATAGGTTATGACCCCTCGTTGGAACGAGCTCGTCGAGCTCGTTCCAATGAAGGGTCATAACCTGTGTTATTGAGATAAAAAAATGAAAAAAAAATAGTTATTCAAGAATTTTTTTTGTAAGTGTCGTCCGCTTTTCATGTTAGGTAAAGGGTTAAACAAGGACAGCGTTTCCGCTCGGAATAAAATGTCGAAGCATTTGATAAAACCAAAGATTAAAATTCGCTGCACGGCACACAAAAGTATTTTGCTCCGAGGGTGAGATTTCCCCATCTCATACCCCAAATCAGTCGTGGATATTATTATAAGGGGAGTGGTCATGGGGTTGGGGTAGGTGGACTCGACTCCCAACTTTTTCTGACGAACGTCCCCTTCGTACCTGAAGTCCCTAAACCTATAACATATACTCTCGCGCCGATATTTTCTGGGCTATTTTGCTATAGTCATTCCTTCGCCTTCTGGGCATTAAAATCTAAGAGTGCTTTGGATACTCTAATTGGCATAAAATGTTACATCCAACCCACCCACCTGCCCCCGCTCCGGCCACGCCCCCACAACCCGCCCCCCGCCCGAAGACCATAACCTGGATCCGTGGATGATACACACTTTTAAGTCAGCCCGGGTGAAATGAAGTGAGGATATTTTTTTTTCCTGCTGCCATTAGCTACTGAAAAATATTTTGTTTCCAAATGCCTAAGTGATATCATTTGAACTGCTCTTGTACCACCCAATATATTTGATGGCACGGGTTGATCCACACTTTTAAGCCACCGGTCTAATTACGTAAGAAATTCGACGCTATTATGACATGGAACCAGTCTAGCTCTCAAACAGGTCGGCGCCAATGTTTAGATTCACTTGTCTAAAATATTCCATTTGGTTAGAAAAGCGAAGCGATGGTTCGCTTTTCCGACCAATTGATATATTCCGGACGAGTGAATCTGAAAAGATTCATAAAGATTAATTTTCTGGAAGTTAAAGCTAGAAATGATTTTGACGACATGACAATCAGAAATGAAGGCTCACCACAGCTTTTGTTTTATGATTACACGGCTCCAATTTCCACAAATTATGTTAATAGCTTGATATTTCGGGGGGGGGGGCGTTAAATACCTATTGAGTGGAATATCTGAACTGGAGCAGGAACGAATACCTTATGTCTTTGTGTTTGAAGGCACGTCACATTACCTCAACGGTAGTCTGGCCGCAAGTTTTCACAAATATTGCGTAAACAAACAACCTGTAACAGTCTCGAATGCCAATCAGAATTAGACTGCTGTAGTGAGAGCCTGGGGATTGATCATTGACAAAACGAACGAATTACATATACTAAAGAATGACGAAGAGTTAGTTTAGTGTATATGGGAGGGGAGGTGTATACTTGGGAGGCGCACCACACTCTGCACAAAGGTAGAGCGAAGGCGCTGAAGCAATGAGTAAACACTAAGCAGCGCAGCGACGGTGCTCATGACGCTGACATTTACCACATGTCCTGGCGTTGTGTAGCACAGACTGGGTGAGTTACGTCCTAACCCCCCCCCCCTCCCCCGTCTCCAGAAACTTCACTCCGTGAGTGGTTGAAATACGACTCGCTCTCCTCCATCTACTCCACCTGCTTCATCAAAAGCTCGCAGCGTGAATGAGTGACATACATCTCATCTGCTCTCCCGTCTGCCCCAGTTCATTGAGAAGCTTCGCACCAAAAGTGGGCGAGATGTGTCATGCCTTCCCCTTTTGTCTACCGAACCACACCTCCTCCAAAACCTCGCACCGGTAGTTGGATATCCTCATCTCTGTAAAAACTTCCATTTCGTCTGGTTGGGAACGCGGTTGCTCGGAGGACATTGAAATTTCAAGCGAAAGTTTGAGGGTATGATACTGACCAGTGGTAACTGTATTATGAAACTTAATCCCGATTGCCAATGAAAGGGTTGTTAACTCCCATCAAACAAATTGGACATGGTTTGAAAGACCTCGTTGTATTTATTTATTGGGGTTTTAACGACATTTTCGACCGCCAGGGTCACCTCGTGTCGGACAGTTTTACGGGTGGAGGAAGCCGGAGTACCCGGAGAGAACCACCGAGCAACGGCGAGCAACTGCCAGTCTCCCTAACGTACTAACTCCGCACAAGCAGGGTTAGCATTGGTTGGAGACAAGTGTACCATCGAAGAGCAGTACTCCTCAGTACACAGCGCCACTGTGCCCCAAGGGGGGAATCGGGTTTAAGTGCCTTACCCGAGGACACAACGCAGTTACCTCTGCCCTGGTGAGGGATCGAACCGTGGATCTTTAGGTCTGAAGTCCAATGCCGTACCACTGAGCCACCGCGATCCCGAAACACCTTGATTTGTTATCTTTGTTTAACCCTTTACCTAACATGTAAAGCAGACGACACTTGCAAAAAAGATTATTGAATAACTATTTTTTTCATTTTTTGTCTCAAAAACATAGATTATGACCCCTCGTTGGAACGAGCTCGTCGAGCTCGTTCCAACGAGGGGTCATAATCTATGTTTTTGAGACAAAAAATGAAAAAAATAATGAAAATTAATTGGCGATTTTTGAGAATAGCCCTGGTAGGTTTTGGCCGTTAAAAGGTTAACGTAAATTCAGGGGCCTAAACTCTTGGGTGAGGTTATCACACCTTCCAAAATTTTTGCTCCTCTTCGGGCAATAGAAGATCAGAGTTCTAGTACCTAATAGTTCCATGTTCAGAGACATCTGCATTAGAGCTTAAACGGTTAACCGATTAATCGATTATTCAATGATGAACATCTTGATCGATCCAAAAAGTAATTGATCGATTAATCGTTATTTTTGAACTACTGTATTATATGGGTTAACAAAGGAACAAACTTGCTCCAAAACAGGCAAACATTGTCACACTGACTCACTTCAATTATATGAGGCAGAGTAAAGCATGAAAGTTACTTGCGGACATACTTGTTTACTTGCATGATCATCATACTGTATCAGTGGCTGGCAATGGTCATTCTTAACCCTTTATCCATTGTGGGTAGCAGACGATACTTGCAAAATAAATTCATAAATTACTAGAAATTTTCAATTTTTGTCTCAAAAACATAGCTTATGACCCCCTCATTGGAACGAGCTCAAGGAGCTCATTCCAATGAGGGGTCATAAGCTATGTTTTTGAGACAAAAAATTGAAAACATAATAAATTTGTATGGAGAGTTTTGTATATAGGCCTAGTCGGTTTTGTTTGTTACGTTGGGTAAAGGGTTCATGCTGTAAATCATCAACGGTGTGGCAATTATTCAGATATCTATAAGTGATTAATCGGTTAACCAAGGTGAATCCATGTGATTAATCGCTCAAGAAAATCCCAGAATTAACCGTTTCAGCTCTACTCTGCATTTAGTTATAAATTTGTCATACATGATTGCTGGTTTAACACGTACCATGTCATTTCATCGTAGGCCTGTGAATTCACACATCTGACTTCAGAGCGAGAACACCTGGACAGCTATGGAACTACCTGATAGACTAATGAAAGCCATCCCAGCTCTGAGCGTCTCTCTTTAGCATTGCAAAGACTTGTTGCACTTAAGGGACGAAATCATTACAAAAACAAAATAAAAAACCGCCCGCCTGCATGCAGTTTTAAAAAACGTGGCCTGAGAAACAAGATCTACTTTATTTATTTATTTATTTATTTATTTATTTATTTATTTATTTATTTATTTATTTATTTATATCTATTTGGGTTTAACGACACTTTCGACAGCCAGGGTCACGTCGTGTCGGACAGTTTTAAGGGTAGAGAAAGCTGGAGATTCCCCAACATACTAACTCCACACAAGCAGTGTTAGCATTGGTTGAAGACAATATATAAATTTGTTTTGTTTCAAATTATTGGAGAGTGCCTGTGGGCACTCTCCAATAATTTGCAATAAAACAAGTTTTGAATGACAAATTCAGACCAGCAAAAATAAAATAGCCTTCAACCAGATACTCACTAATGTGAAAAATATCTTGTTATTTGTACTTTGACGTTGCATTTTCAAAAACATTGAAGAAACTGAATTCCCAGTGACGCTTGAACGTCAGGATAATTGAAGTCTCAGAGGGTTAATACAGTCTCTCGTGAAACAGAAATGGAAAGACGACTTTATGAACTTGCCAGTTGAACAGATTGGCGAAGTGAAAATCTCTAACCTCTCTCTCTCTCTCTCTCTCTCTCTCTCTCTCTCTCTCTTATGTTAGTTTTCAGATGACAGTTGTGAAACTTGTTAATGCACGGTGCCTGAAATTCTACTTCCCGTTGATGATTTTTTTTTTATCCGTTGAAAATGGCATATTGCAGTCCTAAGCGGTTTTTATCATAACGCGGGCAGATTTTTTACACTTTGAAAATCAATACTGTTTGCTCTATCATCCATTAAAAGACGACATCGATCTTCCACGGTTTTATAAACTCTCGGTTAGCTGCGGGTGTGAAAGAATATTCCTTTTAGATGATACTTCGCTAACTTTAATTAAAAACTTGCTAGAAAACTACCAGTAGTCAGAACCAATTGGGAAATTGGTCAGTTTGAACTAAATTTTCCCTTGGGAATCGTAAATTTACTTCAAGAACGGAAAATTCCCTTTTTAGATAAAAATTATATTTGAGTTTCTTCTCTCACTGGTGTGATACGCGATAAAAACGATAATTCCAAAAAACCGAAAGATGGAAAGTATTTCATGCATAGTAAGTGCAGTACAGTTACCAGCGCCAAGCCACACTTTAAAAACTAAAGTGTTAAAACTGACACTTTCAAGGTGTTAAGCCCATTCTAACTCTTAGGGTTTGATTTTAACACTCAAAGTGCAATGCTTTAAGCACTTAGACATTACAATCGTCAGACATCTGAAACTTGAATGGATGGCACTTCCCATGTGTCTAGCATTGGTGGTTCTTCCAGAATCGTCCATAATTTGATTTGCGCTTGGTGGGTACATAATTAAAAGGACACAACGCAGATGACGCGGATCAGGCTCGAGAGTTCGTTTAAGTATCGCGACATTACACTTGTCAAGTGGTATTATTGTAACACCTGTCAAGTTCTGGGATATCTACAATTGAATAAAGTGCTAGTTCAGCACTTAGTAAGTGTTAAATACGGCACTTCAAGTGCAGTTTTTAACCGTTTAGTTTTTAGCGTGCATAGGGTCCCGTAAAGCTTCGAGATTCGATTCGATTTCGAATCTTAAGTTGCTATTCGGTTCGACTCGAAATCGGCTGCCCGATTCGTTTCCATTCGAATCTTTTCGCTGGAATATAGCTTGGTACCAGTCACCTTCGTCGTCACATAAAACGTATAGTTCTAATGAAAATGGTATAAAAATGATATTGAAAATAAAGACTGAATGTAATTTCCGATTATAAGCATAAACAGCATCGACACCCCATGCTACCAGCCATGCTAATTCAAGTCTCACCAGTCACTACCACAGTTGAAAGCAAATGCCATTTGATGTAAAAACAACCAATACACAACTTCCAAACAACAACTTTCCCAACTGAAGTAGAAGCATTTTTACAATATGATTAAGTTCAACCCTTTATTTTTACAATATGATTGAGTTCGACACGGGATACCAAAATTTTCATTTTAACTATTTTTTATTCAAATTTTTTTGAAAATTTTCAGCAAACCATATCACATAAGCCTTTATTGGAATGTTCCAATGAGGGGTCACGTGATATGGTTTTGTTGAAATTTTTTAAACCCTTTACCCAACGTAACGGCCAAAACCGGCCAGCGCTATTCTTAAAAATCGCCAGTTAATTTTCATTCTTTTTTTCATTTTTTGTCTCAAAAACATAGGTTATGACCCCTCATTGGAACGAGCTCCAATGAGGAGTCATAACCTATGTTTTTGAGACAAAAAATGAAAAAAAATTAGTTGTTCAAGAATTTTAAAAGGATTAATACTTTTTTCCCAACTCCTCGTTTTGTAAATTACGCGAGCGGCTGCGGCAGCTTTGTTAGGTAAATGGTTAACCAGACAAGGCAAAGAAAAAGGGTACGTATCTACGGGGACGATTGTTGGAAGTGCTTCTGGGACTGGCGGCGTTCCGAAACGCATGCAGACAGGAACACAGGCAGGCAGGCACCCTCCACTCACTGGACCGGATAAAATCTCTAAAAATTATTAGGCATGTCGTGGACGAAGGTGGATAAGATGAGTGATATGTTCCCAGCAGACGCGTAGCCCCTATGAGATGCGGCGGTGCGAACGCACCTCCTCACAAAATTGAAGTTCCAGTAACGGACTATCTGACACTGGTGGTTTAAACAGTTTGATAAAATGGAGCGAGCTCACTTGCCCCATACATCGTACTCTCTGTGGCGTAGCCACACAGAGAGTACGATTTATCTATTGACTAAAGTGAATTTTTTGAATTGATTGGTTGATAGATACGTGGTATGAGACCATATTCATTGAAACCCACGATACGTCCGCCCACCCACTGACAAATTCCCCATACCCAGTGGAAGCCTCGTTCCGAAATCTACAAATTGTCCATACCCCGTAGAAGACGTGTCATTCCAGTTTTACAGTGTACATGCATTATATTTTAATTTTTTATCTCCAAAATATAGCTCATGACCCCTTATTGGAATGAGCTTGTCGAGTACCCTCCAATGTGGGGTTCATAAGCTATGTTTTTGAGACAAAAAAGAAAAAAAGAAATTCAATAATTTTTTTATACTGGTCATATCGGCATATTTTCACAAAAACTCTTTTGCACAAAAATTCCACAGAAACCTGTATGGCTCAACAATGGAAGATAAAAGATCTCATGCTGTGTGTGTTCACACATGAAATAGATTGTACTTCTAAAACGGAAAGTCAATAGATAAATTCGTTACCCCGTGTCTGATCACGTGGTATGGGTTTTACCTACCCGAAGCCAGCCGTATCCCATTCGGCCTTCGGCCTCATGGGATACGGCTGGCTTCGGGTAGGTAAAACCCGTACCACGTGATCAGACACGGGATAACTAATAGTATCTGGGTAAGTTGTTTTTCAAACATTAATATTCTCGTTTGCTTGTAGTTGGGGGGGGGGGGGCTGATGTAGCTGTACAAAGTGGGAGATTTGGAATAAGGTGTGTATTAATGTGAGAACCTTAATTTTTTTATTTATCACGCCCCCCCCCCCCCCCCCCCCCACATCAAAAAAAAAAAAAATCCAAAAGTCTAAATTTTTTTTTAACTTTTGAAAGAATCCCGACTGACTAATGTTCCATCTACAACACTGATGTATGACATCGACGAAGACATGCCTTGATGATGTAGTTTAAATATTTCATCAGTCGGCGGGTGAGGCATCACAGTCGGGACAAATCGGTTTACACACTCCTGAATCATCCATCTTCGCGATCCCTTCGCAAGTGAAATAGAATTTCCTAACGATCAGTTAGGCCACCGGCGAACGGTACAGGCCAAGAGCGAACGGTATTCTACTCTCTTCTACAGGCCTGTGGCTCTGTGTTCTAAGGCGGTGTACCTGTCTTCAGCCAATGCTAACCCTGTTTGTATGGAGTTAGTACGTTTTGCGGTCTGACAGTTGCTTGCCGTTGCTCGGTGGTTATCCTCTGGGTACTCCGGCTTCCTCAACCAGTAAAATTGTCCGATACGAGGTGAGCCTGGCTGTCGAAAGTACCTTTAAACTCCAATAAATAACTAAGTTAACATCAACATTCAATTAACATGGATTTTGTCTCTTTCCTGTATTCTGGGGGTATAAACTTAACATTTATTCTATTATATCTTGTTTGACAGAGCTCTGTCAAATAAGTTACAATAGATTAATTACACGTATTGGATTTATTGAGGTCAAATAGATCAAGGAACAATGGGAATGTGTCGTGGTAATTTCTCGACGTGTTAAAAGATTTTTTATTCAATTAACAGGAGTTTACTGTATTACCTATACTCAGTTAACAGGTCAAATTTGTACGAAATGTACAGTACGTGGAGAGTGGATTGTAACTAAATCACCCGCGGAGTGGAGTTATCACCCAAGCTATAACTTTCAAATTTTGTGCATATCGACAAAAAACACAAGCAATGTTTCAGCCAGTGGACCTCCGGGTCCATTGGCTGAAACTTTGCTGGTGATGGTTATGCGTTGGAACAAATCTGCAATTATTACTCGGGTGGAATCTCCACTCTGTGGGTGATTTAGTGATAATACACTCTCCACGTTCTGTATGCCAAATGGTTTTGCGTTTGGAAATTATATTCAATTAACAGGGTTAGTCAGCTAAGAGATATCCAATTAAGTGAGCTCCGGTGTTTTATAAAAGATAATGCATTCTGTGAACAGCAGTGACGGGCAAGCATAGATTGCCGTCCGTGGCAACCAAAGGCGCCACTCTATATCCTAAGTATATTTTTTTGGCCGCAGCGCCCTTTATTGGCCGTCACTGTGAAACAGGGGAACAATGTGTTGTAAGTGTTAATTTTGTCCCAGGAAGCTCTGTTTAAACGTAATTTTTAAAAATATATACATTTAAAAAAAAATAAGCTTAACTCTACGTGCATTGAGCCATTTCACAACATTGGCAGGAGAATCTATTTATTTTTTTCATTTCTTTTTTATTTTTATTCAGTTTTAACCCTTTACACAACGAATCCCCTTATCCGCCCGCGTAATATGCAAATTCAGCAGCTGAAAAAATATTATTTTTCAAAAAATTTCAACCAAACTATATCATGTGACCCCTCGTTGAGCTCGTTCCAATGAGGGGGTCACATGATATGGTTTTGTTGAAATTTTTAGAAAACATTTTAAAAAAATGATATTTAAAATAATACATTTTGATATCGTCTGCGTTGGGTAAAGGATTAAAATGTTGACCGTGTGATAAAGTCGAAAGATTGTTTTGGCATTTATTGGGAAACTGTTTGCGGGCAGCTTCCGTTTACACGGTGGACAAGTCCTCTCTTGCCAACTTGAACCACCACTGACATTGTTTTCATTTTATCCGTGTGATATTAAATTGATATATACTTATATTCTATGATCGAAAAACCAAATAACATCAATCATCTATTTCTTTCTATCGAAAAAAAAATTGGCTTCCATTCCTTCTTGTAATAAGCTTTGGTTTACTTGAGCGAGGAAATAATTACGGTAGTTTGATTGAACCGCAATGTTTATTTGACCCCTGTGTGCTAATGGCATAGCCCACTTTTTGTAATAGGGTATGCGGTTGAATTCACCGTTGCTTTTCAACACAAGAAACTGATTGGGTTTGTATGAGAAAATCGAATGTACAGGCTGATTCAGCGTCTCAGATATCAAGATTATAAACATATTTCCTTTAAATCATTCCCACAAACTCGAGTAAATAAATAATTGAAAATAAATTAAAAGCGGAATATTAAAGTGAACGGTAAATTGATTGAAGCGTCATTTATGAGTCGGCCTTTGTCGCGCTTTTGAAATTCTTTCAAAACTACCTACAGTGTAAATGAGATCGCCCACTTATCAGAGAGAATCGCTGCAATGAAAGAAGTCGGCATCTCCATTACATTATGTGATGTTATAAACTTCAAAACGGGATAAAAACAGGCTTCTGCCTTGTTTTCTGTTCAGTGGGTGGAAATATCATATTCCTTATAAATCTATAAATTTATCGCGTGGAAACATTCGACACTATCAGTTACTTGTTTGAGTAATTGAAACAGCAGTACAAAAGTTCAAAACGATGTAATTTTTCTGGAATGAGGAAACTTGAGAAAGATTGAGAAAGTTATAAAATTCAACATTAAACTTGGATTAATTTAAAATACGGGATTTTCCGAACACATTAACAGTTACAGAAAGGTTAGTACTTGTTATAAGAATCTATGGAACTGAAGTTGTGTTTTTCAAATACTATCTGGCTTAATTGTTACTGTTCCGAGCAGTCACAGGAGTCCAGCGAGTCACTATTTGGATTAACCCCCTAGCTACTGAAATTTATTTGAAGATATTTCATAAAAACTAACAATTTTTAATTCTTACCTAACAAATCGGCCGTATTCACCCGCGAAATTTACAAATTGAGCAGGTGAAAAAAATTCAACCAAACCATATTATGTGACCCTCATTGGAACGAGCTCGCGGAGCTCGTTCCAATGAGAGGTCACATGATATAGTTTGGTTGAAATTTTTTGAAAAATATTTAGAATTTTTTTTTAAAATAACAGACTTTGATATCGTGTGAATTGGTTAACCCTTTACCCAACGCAGACGATACAAAAATTTCAACAAAACCATATCATGTGACCCCCTCGTTCGAACGAGCTCGACGAGCTCGTTCCAACGAGGGGTCACATGATATGGTTTTGTTGAATTTTTTTGAAAAATAATATTTTTTCAACTGCTGAATTTGCATATTACGCGGGCGGATGCGAGCGATTCGTTGGGTAAAGGGTTAAACGGTTAAATTTAGCTGAGGCGTGTTTGTTAAATTTGTAGGATGTCCAGCTTTTTATTCAGCCCTTGGTCTGTTAAATGAACCTTTATCCGCGAGCCTGATAATGGCTTAATATGGTAGATTCAGCACATGGTGAATCGTTAAACCAATGTCACGCCCATCTGAATTATTTAATTATTTTTTTTTATTTATTTCTTTTTTTTAATACACTGTGGATTAAAATGAAAAAGTGAGGAGTTTTGGGGAACAATTACTCAGTGTAGCATGGTCAGGAACAGTACAAACATGGCCTGAAAGACCTATTTAAATTTTTTGGTTATGTACGTCCTTTCAAAGGAGTGAAAGGGCGTACTAAACCAAAAAAAAATAAAATACGGTCTTTTAGGCCATGTTTGGACTAGGTCAGGAACTACTTCGGAAATTTGAGCGTAGTTTCTGCCCACTTTCGTGGGACATCCGCTGCATTTTCATTATTCAACCTGGGAAGGGCAGATGGAAGGGCAAACTTACTTCCAAACTGAGAGGCCCTGTAACAGCACGCCAATATTCTTATGCGGAGAATAAACAAGAAGAAAACAACACCAAAACAAAACAAATTCATAACCAGTGCCATTTTAACACACATACTACCCCACAATGTGTGTGTTCTAGTGTTTCTACCCTGTGTCTCTGTCTGTCTCTTATTTCGTATGATTTGGAATCTACGATCCGGAAAGCCTGGTGTTCAGTACAGTCGTCGTGGACTGGTAGTAATCCACGCGTGGGCAGTGATGTCCACGCGTGCGTTTACCTGGTAATAAAAATCTTAAGTATAAGAATTTTAACTAATGAAGCACCGGGTTGTTCCCAGTGCTTCATTAATTAAATTTGTTAAGATTGTTCGTATAATTTGTGTTTGGATTCCAATATTATTGCATCTGTGGAAATATTGCCCACCCGTGTGGAAAGTGACCAGTCCACGGCTCCGTACTGTGTGTTTGTGGAAGGTGTACAACTACAGTACGTGGAGAGTGGATTGTAACTAAATCTGACGCGGAGTGGAGTTATCACCCAAAGTATCATTTTCAAATTCTCTACATATGGACAAAAAACACAAGCAATGTTTCAGCCAATGGACCTCCGGGTTTAACCCGGAGGTCCATTGGCTGGAACTTTGCTTGTGCGTATTAGGCTTTTCAACTAATTTGCAATTATTGCTAGGGTGGAATCTCCACTCTGCGGGTGATTTAGTGATAATACACTCTCCACGTACTGTGCAAGTAAATATCTTGACTCATGGGAATGAACATTGGGAACAGGTCATGGGTTAAGCATATTTCCTCTGTTATCTCTTCATGTCCTATTTGAGGAAGGGATTATAAATTCGGTTGTGCGTGGTATTATGTGTATGTGCACAGATATAACTTACTGGACTTAGTCAAAATTTCACGTAATAATCCCTGCTTTAGTAAATCACAGAATACAAGTGACAACGAGCTGATTTTAGAGATTGATTTTCGGGACCTATAAATCTTAAATTTCGGATCGAATCGAATACCGAATCGAATTAGGCTAAGGACTTCGAATCGAAGTTGAAGATTGTGCAGCTTATCACAACAATAACTTGATAAGTAATATTAAGTTAATAGTCTCCACTTAAGTTCTGAATACAATGACGACTGGTCTGTCTGGGCAAATCAAAAAGGTGGAATATTCCAGAACGAAATCGGAAATAGTTTCAGAAGCGGAACCACCTTAAACTATTCTCTGTCATCAGATCTCCTGTAAAGTATCCCTGGGGGTCAGTACTATAAAACTTTTAAAATTGTATTTTCTGGAATTGTATTTTCTTCCTATTA
Organism: Pictodentalium vernedei; assembly: GCA_031216915.1. Taxonomy (NCBI): domain Eukaryota; kingdom Metazoa; phylum Mollusca; class Scaphopoda; order Dentaliida; family Dentaliidae; genus Pictodentalium; species Pictodentalium vernedei. The sequence continues at coordinate 794,655,189 of CM062296.1, forward strand.
ATATAACTGACAAAAATGAATCATGCCTCATCTTTGAAAATGCTAATGATTCATTTCAATCCATTTAAACTCATAACTAGAAAATACAATTCTAGAAAATACAATTGTAAAGGTTTTGTAGTATTGGCAACTGATGACAGAACAAGAGTTCAAGAGAAGACACTTTAAGTTTTAGTAAATCTCGAAGATTTGAAAATGTCCGAATCAGCGCAACTGGAATCGAATCTTCGGGTCGATTTCGAATCGAATTTCGAACTTCTCGGGACCCTAGTTGATACACAATAGAACATTCTAAAGTTTAGAGATGCATTTGTGCTGAGAACGTTGATACTAATGGGGTTGGAATCGCCCAATCACATGGCCATTTATGGGAAGTAATACCGTCTTCAAAGGTTCAGATAGTCTTCTTTTCTGGCGTGGTCAATGGAACAGACACGCCCAAACAAATATTACCGATGCAAACATCGGATGTGTCGCAAGTGGAGCTGCTCATTTCTGTCCAGAATTGTAAGTTGTTTAATCCCCCCGCCCCCACACGCCGTATTAAATAGGAACACAACACGAACGGACAATCGCGTAATTAAAATTCGGACAAAACGGTGAAATGTCCGACAACTTCCTTAGCTGAGTGTGGTGTGTGTGAGACGGGGGGGGGGGGGGGGGGGTGGTGGGCTACCCCGTCCTTCTTATATCTACACCCCTGTTCATTTACTGACTCCATATTTTTGAAACATACGCTATATGATAAACTGATAACGCATGGCATACGCTTTGCACTGGACAATGATTTTCCAATCAATAAAAACTCCTTTTATCTGCTGTCACGTCAGAAATGAAGTGCAAGTGTGGATCTCAATCACTTTCTGTTTTCTCACATTAGCTAACACCATTACTCTCCGAAGAATGTGTTCGGATGAACAAAAAATTAAAAATGAATTAATCAAATGGTGAGTCAGTGCAGAGTAAATGTAATATTGTTAAACCTTCACCTCACGCAACTGTTTTTAACACACTGGTGCTGCTCACAAAAAATGCCATTCAAATTTTATTATTTATTTTCCAATTTTGACTCCCAAAAATTGTCTTTCACACTTCATTGGAAAGAGCTAGATTAGCTCGTTCCAACGAGGTGTTATAAGCTATATTATTGTGGCAAATATTAACATTTGCAGTTACCCTCTAGTTGTTTTAGGTGAAGGGTTAAACCGTTAAACACGTTGGTTATACTTTTCTTTTGTTTGCTTTTTATGGGAATAACGATGCATGTATATTTAGAATAAATTTTAAAAAAAACGACCGCAATTTCCTTGGCGCTTTACTGGAGCGTTTAATTTTTGGTATTATATGACTCAAATGAACATTGTATACGCGCGCACAAATGGTACAAGCAGGTGACGGTGAGATCTATATCTGGCTTTATATACGTAGATTTATTAATATAAATGATGGTATATATTAGCTTCCTGGTATCATCATGAATTTAACTCGCCCACACTTTATTATGAATGTAAAATTATTCAACCTTGAAAGTTTGATTTCGTACCTTCCGGGTCACACTGTGAACAGACCGATTGAATCCACCAGTATAGGACAGCCCCGACCTCATAGGATATGCTGTTTCTCAGCACAAATACTAACTAGGGGGATTCTCTTGTACTTACCCCACCCCATTTCCCACTGAAAGAGAGAGAGAGAGAGGATGAGGGTAACGATTTCAGATTCCTAGCTAGGATCATCTCCACATTACAGTACGTGGTGAGTGTATTATCACTAAATCACCCGCGGAGTGGAGATTCCACCCTAGTAATAATTGCAAATTAGTTGAAAAGCCTAATACGCACAAGCAAAGTTCCAGCCAGTGGACCTCCGGGTTAAACCCGGAGGTCCATTGGCTGAAACATTGCTTGTGTTTTTTGTCCATATGTAGAGAATTTGAAAATGATACTTTGGGTGATAACTCAACTCCGCGGGAGATTTAGTTACAATCCACTCTCCACGTTCTGTAGATGTGAAATGGGTGATCAGGGACAGTCTGTCAAAATCTAGATCTCGATACTCGAAGACAATCGTTACACTAAAGTCCAGGTTGAAAAAGCCTGTAGTATTAATTCGCGAGGAAGGACTTAATATTCATGCGAGAATCAGAATCGATTCTCGCCAGGAAAACAAAGAGAACCAATTTTAATTCTCGCCAAATGTTCATTTGATTCTCGTCGCGGATTCTGAGAGTTTCTTTAAAGGCCTCGGAAAAATCTACTTATTTTCTACTCTCTCATACCAAGGTAACACTTTGACATGGTAGTGCTGTCCAGGGAAGGCTTGGCTGCATATACGGGGAGCCAAGCCTTCACTAGAAACCATTGCAAAGATACTGTAATTGCCATCAGCCAAAACACGAGGCCTGTGCAGTACGTGGAGAGTGGATTGTAACTAAATCCCCGTGGAATGGGGTAATCACCCAAAGTATCATTCTCAAAATCTCTACATATGGCCAAAAATGTAAGCAATGTTTCAGCCAATGGACCTCCGGGTTTAACCCGGAGGCCCAATGACTGGAACTTTGCATTTGATTGTTATGATTTGCAACAAATTTGCAATTATTGCTGGGGCGGAATCTCCTCTCTGCGGGTGATTTATTGATAATACACTCTCCACGTACTGTATGTTGACACATGTGTTCTAGATGTTCACGTTACTTGTAAGGCTGGGGGCGCGGTGGCTCAGTAGGTGGAGATGCAGGCTGCAAGCCGAGAGGTCCTTGGGCAATTCTACTTGGGGCAACCGCGTTGTATCCTTGGGCAAGACACTTAATCCCAATTTCCCACATGTGGGAAGGGCGCATTGTCCCTGCTTGTGTGGAGTTAGTACGTTTGGGAGTCTAACAGTTGCCCGCCGTTACTAGGTGGTTCTCTCCACTTACTCCGACTTTCTCCACGCGTAAAACTCTCCTACATGAGGTGACCCTGTTTGTCAAAAGTGTCGTTAAAACCCAAATAAATAAATAAATAACTTGTAAAGCAAGAAACTCGCCAACGTTGGCAATAGACCCTTGGAGTTAAACTCGAGTATATATATATATATGGGGTTTGTTTATAACTGTGGAATATGTTCTAAATGAACTGAAAATTGATTCTCATTGCAGGAGGTAGCGAGAATCGAACTGATTCCTGCGAATTGCGACAAATTTTAAGGAAGCTCGGTAGCTCATTGATTAGAGACTTGGACTTCAGATCGAAAGGTTTTAGGTCTGATTATGACCCGCGCCACCACCGCTGTGTCCTTGGGTAAGATGCTTAATCCCAAACGATCGAGTGGGAGAAGCTGACACACTGGTGCAGTGTACTGAGCCGTACGGTGTGCACACTATACCCATGCTTTCAAGCGATGCTTACTCTAACTCGTCACTGTTCTATAGTTGTTGGTACTCCGGTTCCCTCCATCCATAAAACTGCCCGACACAAAATGACCCTGACTGTTGAAGGAGTCCTTTAACCCCAATAAATAAATATATGATTTCGTGCGAAATCATTTCCACCGTTCTTGCCCAAATAATACAAGTTATTCATAATTTTGGGGGAAACCTCTCTTTCTGTCACAGTTCATGGAGTTGCGGATGCACCACCGAGATTTTCTCGTGGGAATTGCAGATTTTCTCGTGGGAATTGCAAGTTTCAAAAGGGACGAGGAAGTACTCTCGAGTGCCTAATAATAGTACAGGGCAAAATAATAGTACAGTGTGGAAAATTTCCTGAAAATTAATAATAGTACAGGGTCGAATAATAGGAAACGGTGGACAATTCCAAGATGTGAGCCAACCGCTATGCTCTGAACCGTTTTTAGACGTCTGATGCGCTTGAAGTGGTGAAGGGCTAAATTACTTCCGGTTATCATAATTTTCACATGGATTTGACTTGTTGCAATTTATGGGAGAGTGCCCGTAGGCACTCTCCCATAAATTGCACCAAGGCAAAACCTTATAGACTAAGTAATTCTGTTTCAGTGATGGTATGAAGCACATCTACTGGGTCTAGGTCTTAAAAGTTATGGTATTAGTACTTCAGAATAAAGCCCAAATATATGCTTCCAGCTCTCTACCCATTAACATTTCCATTGCATCCTGTGTTTGCTTGTACATGTATCTTACATGTACTGGTTAGTTTTTGTGAACTTCTTGAGATAAGCAGCCGCTCTGCACATTCGATTGCTGAAAATTAATAATCATAATAAGGACCACACAGGCGGGAATTTTGTTCAAAAAAGAATAATCATACATGTATGATTATTGGGCACTCAAGAGTAAGCACAGTGATGGATATCTCCAATTTGCCTGAGTGAGTTATTACCGAAGCCAATCGAGTTTAACGAGCCCGCCGTGTTTACTGTATTGGACACTAAGCATGGAATGAATCACGTCATTACCTCTGAAGCACCGACTGGGGTATAACATTAGCCGTAATTTGGATAAAGTTATTTCACTACATCACGAAACAGTGGGTATGGCACAAGGTAATAAACACGCAGTTACACATATTGATCAAATAAAAGAAAAAATAATTCTATTGTAAGGCTGTCACGACTGTTTAATTTAGGAATTGATTAATCGTCGCAATAATCGATAATAATCGATTAATCTACCTAGATCCCCCCTTCCTCTCCCTCTCTTTGAAGTCGTTAAAAATGAAGTTCAAGTCAGTTGACCTACCTCAAGTAAACGAAGACGATCCTCTTTCAGGTACATTCAAAGCTTTGATGTTCTGAACATTTGAACCGTCAGTGTAATAATGAAGACCGGTCGTCAGTTGCGAACTTCACAAGTTCGCAACTGCCGACCGGTCTTGATTATTACACTGACGGTTCAAAAGTTCAGAACATCAATGCTTTGTTATACTTAAAAGACAAATGCTTCTTGAGGTTTAACGTCGACGTTCGTGACCTTTTATCTTTAGAGACAATAGTTTTTTCATCAAATTTTGTTTTAGTTATTAAACGTCTAAAACGGTGTAAAATTTATCGATTCTTCGACAACGAAAAATACTAATCGATTTCGGCACGACCAATCGACAATCGATTAATCGTGACAGCCTAGTCTATTGAGTTACACTATTAAAAAAAAACAGGGTGGTAAAACTTGGTGATATTTCACAAAATGTCATTCGTGACGTCTGGTTGCTCAAACAGATGGGATGATTTGTTCTGATTATAAAAAGAGTTGGGATACCATTTTCGAACTTTTAATCCCTAGCCTGCTGGTAATGCAACAGAACTTCCGCCAATTACTCTGTTGTTCTCTTGTTCAGCTACATGCATGAACTTAACTAATTATGTCTTGGTTGACAGAGCTCACTGAGCAATGTCAAACAAGGTATATTTGGTTAAATATCAAACCGCGTTGTGGGAAATATTTGCCGCTGAAAACTTTGCCATTCTGACAGCAGAGTGCAGAGGGTTAAAATATGTGCGTGCGAGATTCGTGTGCGAAGTCGTAGTTGTTCGGTTGTGGTGTTTGTAAGTTGGAATTTAAACGTATGAGGTGTGTGAATATTAGCGTGCATGTGCGTGTGAGGGTGATTGTCTGTGTGTTTGTGTGTTTTGTGTGTTGGTGTATATGTGGGCGGGGAGGGGTGCAAGTGCTGGTGAGATATGTAGAGTTTTGCTACGCGTAGTTTATATGTATAGTTCATATGTGTACAGTTAAAACTAGAAGTCCTGTCACGAACAGTGCGCTTATCTAGGCTTAATTGCGCGCAGGAATTGCGCACAATTCCCGTATCGAACTGCATCCAAAGCACGGCAATTTCTCCTGGATACTCATCACAAACACAGGCAATGTTTCTGCCAGTGCTCCTCCGGGTTAGCCGGAGGTCCATTGACTGAAACAATGCCTATGCACAGGCCATATGTACAGAATTTGATATCCTTACTATGGTCATAACGCGTAGATTAACGCAGCTCGGCGTGCTATTTGTGCGCATTTCATGACAGGACTTCTAATTTTAACTGTATCAAATATTGTACAAGTCTCTTTGTCATGTAACGATGCTTGTTACTCAAGACAATAAATAAATAAATAAATAAATAAATAAATAAATAAATAAATAAAGATCTCTCTATTGGTCCAATCTTGAATTATTCAAGTTGGATTGCACCGAATATTAATTTGATGCCGAGTGTGCTAAACCTGCACGCATCTTGATTCTACAGTTGAGACAAAACATAAATATTTGAAAGACCACATCTGAGACCACGGTACAAATCGGTCTACAGATGGCTTGTATCGTGTAACTGACCCGATGTCTGTTTTACATCAGCAAACATTCCTTTCGCGCAGCACCGAATCGATACACCAATCAACATGAACTATTAATTCGAGATCAAATATATATTGGACGGTGAAAATTAATTTGACATTTCTCAGAAAATGCCTCAGTCTCGTTTGCGATCGGAACCACTTATCTTTAACTCGCACAACGCGTGTTTGAACAAAAAGAAAGGAGTCGAGAAAAGCACACAAAAGAGTGTACTTAGTGACCGGAACTTTATCCTTGACTTGATAACAAACAGCTGGTCCACTTAAAAGAAGATAGTCCAAGTTTGGTCGGTAAGGTAGGGGTAAAGGAGCGATCCATCAGGCTGGGCGAGCGATTTGTGATGTGTGTATTTTGTAGATTTTTACACGTTATTTCTTGTTGATAGTGTTTAACCGATTACCAAAAAATGGCCGGTTATTTGAGCTCACACTCGGCCGATTCCGATGCCGGCCGATTCAATTTTTACCTCAAAAACATAGCTTATGACCCCTCATTGGAACGAGCTCAACGAGCTCGTTCCAATGAGGGGTCATAAGCTATGTTTTTGAGGCAAAAATTGAAAATTTTTAGTAATTCATGAATTTATTTTGCAAGTATCGTCTGCTACCCACAACGGGTAAAGGGTTAAGAATGACCATTTCCAGCTATTGATACAGCATGATGATTATTCAAGTAAACAAGTATGTCAGCAAGTAACTTGCATGCTTTACTCTGTCTCATATAATTGATGTGAGTCAGTGTGACAATGCCTGCCTGTTTTGGAGCAAGTTTGTTCCTTTGTTAACCCATACAAAAAAGTAGTTCAAAAATAACGGTTAATCGATCAATTACTTTTTGGATTGATCAAGATGTTGATCATTGATTAATCAATTAATCGGTTAACCGTCTCAGCTCTAGAGTTTTGCAAGAAGAGCCGTGAGAATCAACTTTGATTCTCGCAAAAAAAAATGTTCATTTTATTCTTGTCAAACATTCTGAGAGAGTGTTCTTGTTTTCGGAGAATTTTACTTATTTTTGCTACCTTAAGTTAAGATAACACTCTGACTCGCCTGTGGCATCTATTGAAGTATTAGCCACCTGTATAGGCAGCCAAGGTGTCAGTAAAAGCCACATCCAAGGTATTGTGACTTCCATCAGCGGGACCCCAAATCGTTTTATGTTGAAACGCGCATTCTACAGTTAAAACTAGAAGTCCTGGAATGAAATGCGCACAAATAGCACGTTGATATGCGCGTTAATGTGCGCGTTATGGCCCAAGTGAAGCTATCAAATTCTGTACATATGGCCTGTGCACAAGCAATGTTTCAGCCAATGGACCTCCGGGTAACCCGGAGGTCCAATGGCAGAAACATTGCATGTGTTTGCTATGAGTAACCAAGAGAACCTGCCGTGTTTTGGATGCCATTCGATATTGCAATTGCGCGCAATTCCAACGCGCAATTAAGCCTAGATAAGCGCACTATTCGTGACAGGACTTCTAGTTTTAACTGTACATGTACACGCAAGATAAGAAACTCACCAATATTGGAACTAGGCTGTAAAGGGTAAACTTTATATATGAATACGTGGTTTGTTTGTTTCTTTTTCTGTGGGCCAGTAAGGGTTATGTACATTTTCTTTGGGGGGGGGGGGGGGGGGGGCATTTAATTATTGGGATTCAACAGCCCGAGTCATGTCGTGTCGGACAGTTTTACGGGTGCAGGAAAGCGGACAGAACCACCGAGCAGCGGCGTTTAACTCTTACCCGCTGAGTATTTTCAAGATATTCTTCATCAAATCTTGTCATGGCTGTAATGAAGCAGCCACGACTAGATTGATGGAAACTTCATCTAAATGTAGCGGAAGAAATCGTTGGTGAAAATCCCATTTAGTGTACAGGAGTCAAAGTTTTATTAAATATGCCCAAATCATACTTATTTCAGTAGCAAGAGAAATCCTGTCCTGGACAGGTATATCCTCCAGCAGCATGCAAGGAGTTAACTGTCGGATTCTCCAACTTACCAAACCGGCACAAGCAGTGTTAACAGTGACTGAAGGCAAGTGCACCACCAAAGTATAGTAGGCCTTAATACACTGCGCCCTGGTGTCCCCACTATGTACTGGGTGCACTCACAAGGGTTTAACAGTAACTTCCTATTCTAAATTAACACGGAAAATGGATTATCACAGCAGAGGTCGCCGATAATCCAAACCGATTCTTTTGAATCGGGACAAATATTAAGGTCTTGTAATTTTTTTTTTTTTTTGGGGGGGGGGGGGGGTGGGAGTAGGGGGGGGGGGGCAACTGAACTACAAAACAGAGTGAATTTGACACTTGTTACATGAATAGTAAATTGCCTCGAAGACACGTTTAATGTACCGACGTTGAAGAGTTTAATCCACATAAGTAGGGTTCTCAGAATACACATCACCCCTTTCAACAGGCCGTTTGAATACCCCGAGCTCAAGGCCGTAAAAGCTCTACCCAAAATGGGAAAATGCTTATATACTGCCATTGATGTGTTTCGGCTACTTCAAAAATTTTCAGCAGGTACAGTTTTTTCTTTCTTTTCATGTTGAGTAGAGTTTTTCAGCGCTAAAAATCAACATTATCTCTTGAAAGTGGAATTTTCTGTAATTTAGGCACATTTAGAGACCTTAAAAAGATATGTCCAAAATACAGAAATCTAAATATCAACAGTAGGATCTATCTATTATTTTTTACGCCACACGTTGGGCCTACCTCGGCGCAAAACCCAGGTCGGCAAAAGGTGTGGCTTATAAATTATTAGATCCACCCTACTTCTGATATCAAAACAGGCGGGTTGAGGTAAGGGTTATCCGAAATAGGCACCGCGATCAATTGGATGCAGCGTTTTATTCCCATAATTCATTGATTCTTATTTCCTGGCTGAGCGTACATTGTACCTCAGGATGCACGCAGACGTTAGATGCGGCGTAATTTTTCTGTGGTTACATTACAAATTATTTTCATAACTGCACATCTTGCTATAATAGCTGCTGACGCAGAAGGTTAATCTGAAGATATTACGTGTCAGGCCCGAAGCTAGTGGGGTGGCTAGGGAAGGCCTGCCACCGCACCCATGAGAATTTTTTGTTGTTGGTCGGCCGAGCGCCAAGATTTTTTCTGAAAATCGCCAGTCCAAACTGGAAAAGCGAAGGTTGCACCCCATTGACTCTGGTAGCAATAACAATTACCAGTTGCGCGCACTTGGGTGGTAAACGTGGCTCTCTGAGAGCCACGTTTACCACCCAAGTGTGCGCGACTGGTAAATGGAGTGTAACACTGTGAAATATGTTCAATTTAATGTAGTTCTTTCGAAACTCGACTTATCAAGCAGTGAAAGGACTAGAAACACTGTAAACTATGTTCTGTTTAATGTAGTTCTTTGCGAGCCTCGAGCCCTCGACTTGTCTAGTCGTGCACGGTATTACAATCGGAATCGACCGATTGTGAGCTGAATTAACCAGTAAAACGTCAGCGGCCGTTTTTGGTAATCGGTTGAGCACTAATTCTCATCCCAGACATGTTACGTTTGCTGATAGATCATTTGGCTATACTGGGCCGCCTTCTCTCTGGAATTCTTTACAAGAAGGGGTAGTATTTCAAGACACTTCAAACTTACAACCAGGGTTTGCAATCTGTACTGGAACCGATACCGGCGGTACTCGGCCTTTTAATCGGTACCGATTCCCATCCTTCAGAACCCACGGTTCCGGTACTCGTAGTTATTATATGTGAATGTGGTACACGAGTAACACTACGTAATCTGCACGGGCAGAAAAGAGTTAATTGAATGTTTCCATAACGTTGGAACTTCAAAGACTAGAGTCTCGCCACCCCGTCCTCTGAGTTCCAATGTGTTCTATGTGCCTGCTGGTACATAGAACACATTGGAATTCAAGGGACGACCCGTTTGAGACGGACTATAGGATGTCGGATAGGTGAAATCTGTATAGTTTACTTCAAATTATTACTGTGTCTTACTATGAGGGTGCCCATTAATTCCAAATTCGAACACTCGGTGTTGCAGACATTGATGGAAATTGCTGCAAACAACAAACTGAAAATGCATTTTTTCTGTATTTAAATTGGTAATAAAAAATTGCCAGTTCAAAAAATAGTAAATACTGCCAGAATCAGACTCAGCATGCGGCTGTGACTTTCGCAACTTGGAAATCACGCATAGTAGACCTACTGAGTAGACCTACTGTTCACAGCTTTGTAGTTTGCGCGTGTAATCATCCCCTCCACCCCACCGTGTTTCTGACAATCCGTGATCGGCATTTGTGGCAGGCTGGCAGGTAGGTCGATAGTCAATCAATCAAATTCTTTATTGTACTGTTACACCATCAAGATCAAATGTACAGATCATAAAATAAAATACAAAATATAAAATATAAAAAATATAATAACACCCGAAACACAGGTCAATATTCAATAACAAAGGTTTAACAATAAGTAAAATGCAGTAACTTCAGAGTTAAACCACGACTTACGGTAGTAGGCATATTTATTTTATATATATATTACCCGTGTGGAATATTGGTTTTATGTAACAGAGCTGTCGATGAGAGGCTGCCAGACACCTTTTTTCTCAGTGGTAGATAGATTTTCAGTTTTTCAGCCTAAATAACACATGTTTATTGATTAGAGTTTGCACAAATCGACTGTGATCGACTTTTCACTTGCATTATCAGAATATTAAATGTGCCGTTCTCAGTACCGGTACCGACCCGGTTCTCGGTTCTGAACCCCAGTACGATACCACCGGTACTGACAACAGTGGAACCGACTGTACTTTGCAAACCCTGCTTAAAACCCATCTTTTCAAGAGAGCCTTCAACATAGTCTAACTTATATCATACTGAATCAGTGGCGTAACGCCATTACAGTGAGGTTAGGGCGTCTCCTAAGGGTCCCCAACAATTGCACGTTTTTAGAGGCCGCAACAGACCCAACATTTTGGGAAAAATTATTATTAAAGGTCTCAAAACAGTGTTGTAGTTGAAGCATTGAGGTTGGATGCTTCAATATCAGCTTGCATAAAGAACTGAGGCGATATTCTCTGAAACCAATTACGGGGTTGTGTACGTGGCACATGACAACATGAGACAGTAGTTCAAATGACGAAACAATTTTAATTTTAATCATTTACAAATGTGGATGCATTCTATACAAGTTATTACATCAAACCGTCCAAGTAGTATCCGAAACCAACCAATGCCAACATGACTCCTTCTCGGTTAAGGTGCTGACCAAGTAACGAAGAGGAGAACACACAAATGAACGCAAGGACGAACGAAAATCACCATCAGAAAAAATTTAATTAATGAAGCACCGGGTTTTACCCGGTGCTTCATTAATTACAATTTTGACTGTTACTCCTGTAATTAGTGTTTGGAATCTAATACTATTACGTCTGCAGAAATATTGCCCACCCGTGGAAAGTGACCAGCCGACGACGGCCATACTGTAACCCCTAGCCATATAATGTTTGTACCCAGTCAGTGTGCTAGAATATAACATTATAATGTAATTAATAATTACAGTATGTGGCCTAAGGGTCCCCAATATTACTGTTACGCCACTGTACTGATTGAGATTGCACAGTGCCATAAAATGTTTCTCATTCCCTATTTTTTGCTCTCCCTGTTTCAACAGAAATGAAGCACCAGAGCTAAAATTACAAGTAACGGAAAGTAAATTTTCTTGCAGGCATTTATACATCAAATTGTCTCGAATTATGCTGTGTTGTTGTTCAGGTTTGTGAAGAAAGGCCTAAAGATATCAACGCGGTAGATTGCGGGTTTGTGTAAATAGAAAAATAGAAAACATGATATTTCAACTCAAGTTAGGTCACACTCTTGTGTCATTAAAGATTGCAACCTTTTCAATCGATGCGCAAAAAGTAAAGAGATGAACAAGAGTGAAATCCTCAGGCAAAGTATCATATAACAAACTAAGTAAATAGGATTTTATAGACTTGTTGTGCAATATGGCTTAAAGTGTGACACCGTAATCAAATATTTTACTTCATGCTTATCAGAACAGCAAATATTGACAATGCTGGGACTAGCTAAATCCTACACTACGAGAGAGTCTAGTTATCCACTTGACAGCTAAATGTCATTTTGGATACATGGTGATTTATTGGGCTGGGAACAAGTCGTAGACTTTGTCTGGCAGCATAAAATGACGGATATGCCATTCACCGCGAAGCAATAATATATTGCAAGCGGAGTGTCTAACCTTGGATCTATTGCCGCCAACCGACAAACGAAAAAAAAATGCACAGAGCGGTCTCATGATTACAGTTGGTTACGGATTGAACAACGTAGTGTCCAAATTACAGTTAAAATTAGAAGTCCAGTCACGTACTGTGCGCCTATCTAGGCTTAATTGCGCGTAGGAACTGCCCACAATTGCCATATCGAACTGCATCCAAAGCACGGCAATTTCTCCTGGATAATCATCGCAAACACAGGCAAAGTTTCTGCCAATGGACCTCCGGTTTATCCGGAGGTCCATTGGCTGAAACATTGCTTGTGCACAGGCCATATGTACAGAATTTGATATCCTTACTATGGTCATAACGCGTAGATTAACGCGCAGATCCACGTGCTATTTATGCGCATTTCACGACAGGACTTCTAGTTTTAACTGTAGTGTACAAATTATGAAGACAGCTGTAACATGTTGTCTTCATCAAAGCTGGAGAACCGAGAAGAGCCACCAGGAGAAGTTAAGTTCAGAAAGTATGACAGACGGGAATAAACCTGTTGATCAGTTAATGTTTTCAGTCTGCAGCCTTAAGGATACAGATTGAAAATATTTATTGCTCTTTCTCTTTTGATAAACATGTGTTCCTTCAAACTTTCTCATTGCTCAGGTGAAGAATATTTTGTTCTATAAACCGGGAATCTGAAAACTGTACAGTATTATACTCGTGCTGTCTTAAGATCGCTTCAATAAGGGGGATGGGGATTGGGGAGGTGTACTGAAACGAGTGAAATCGCTGGGTTTGTCCAACCCTCAGTGCAATGCACTTGTGGGTCGTTCGTCCATCCAGCCAATTGCCTTCCGTCCTGGACAAAATTATCTTTTTGTTCGAGATCCTGTCATGTTGGACGGAATGGTTTCGCGCGCCGAAGGCGCGCAGGGACGGTTTGGGGAGCAAGCCCCTTTCGACCCTCATTAGCTGTTTGTTTTTGTAGGATGTCGAGGCTTGGTAGAGGAGGAAAAGGAAGGAGGGAGGAGGCTTATCCCCTTTTGGGCTTATTGCGGCTCTTTTTCTTAGGTAGTGGCTGGCTTGGTGATATGGCTGCCGGTGGTGCTGAGTTACGTGCATTGATGTCTTCATTTACCCTTCTGGTTCTTTCTTGGATTCTTTTATATATTTATCGGTTTTGAACCTGGATTCTTCTAACATCTCCACCATTCTTTTTAATTTTAGGGTGGCTTCTTCCATTTCCGCAGACTGGCTTCTTCCATTTCCGCAGACTGGGGTGACTGTCCAGTTGTGATTTCCACTCCAGGGCTATCCGATAGTGAAGGAAGAGGGGAGTGAGGGGTGGGAGGTGGTGAAAATGCAACAGTTCCTCCTCAGTCTCCACTGGGCGTTCCACATACAACTGTACCGGCTCAGGAGCCGACAGTTGGTTGGGCGTGCCAATGGGACTAGGAGGGGAACTGGCGGCTGCCTCCAGAACCTCCACCCCCTCACTCAACTCTTTCTTCCTATTCCGGAAGGCCTCCAGGCGCAGGGCGCTCCTACGCTTGGTCGAAGGGCTCTTCTTCTTTTTCTTCCTCTCACTCCTTTCAGGGCCTCCGTGCCTCTTCGGGTGAGGACCAGTGGGAGAGGGGATCCTCTCGCCAAGGGTACTACCTCTCCCCGAAGAGGGTGGTGTATTGTTTTCTTCAATGATGAAATCCAAGGTCAGTTGGACGCTCTTGCCTTTTTCCCGGATAGTCCAGGAGATAGGGCAAGAGACGCCCGGAGCTGATACGGCTTTCTCTAATCTAGCTGGTATTTCCATGTCAGTCGAGATGCTCACGCTCTGAAGTCAGAAGTGTGAAATTTCGATGTGATGAATGAATGACCCCTGTCATGTTCTGCATTTTCTTCCATTTTAATTGAAATTTGATATCATGAAGTTACCTTGGCAGTGTGTGCCGAAAACGTTTTGATTATTGTCTGTGTTTACGCAATATCCTTTCATGAACTACAGTCTTTAAACACGCACTCTATCTTTTAGATTCAAACACTGGTGGTGCCAAGGGGGGTCAGGGGGGCGGTCTAGAGCCCCCCCCCCCCCCGTCGGAGAGGTCCAGCCCCCCCCCCCCCCTCCCCCGTTGGAGATTTTTAGTCAGTCCGTCGGAGAGTCTCGTAAACCCGACTTCACGAGAAATTTCCGACAATCGAATGTAGATATCTCGTCTTGTCTGTCTCGAACCCGTGCAGCACTGGAACTTTGATAGAGAATAGTGAGTCTCGCGAAATTCCTTAATGTCGTTCGTCAAAGTGGCTTTATAGATGAAATATTTCCCGACCTTATTATAATATGTTTACTTTAACCCTTTATCTAAGGTAACGGCAAACACCGGCCAGCGCTATTCTCAAAAATCGCTAATTAATTTTCATTATTTTTTTCATTTTTTGTCTCAAAAACATAGGTTATGACCCCTCGTTGAAACGAGCTCGTCGAGCTCGTTCCAACGAGGGGTCATAACCTATGTTTTTGAGACAAAAAATGAAAAAAATTAGTTATTCAAGAATTATTTTTGCAAGTGTCGTCTGCTTTTCAGGTTACATGTAGGTAAAGGGTTAAATAATCAACAAACATACTCAATTTGCTTCTATTTTGGTTCTCCAATCTACCAATTTTCACTCATTTTCCTTCGTTTGGGAGGTCAAATGTTATAGCCCCCGGTCGGAGAGGTCAGCCCCCCTGTCGAGAAATCCCTGGCGCCACCCTTGGATTCAAATAATGGCAACGGGCGAATTTTTACTCATATTTGGTAGTCGACATTCGAAATGTCGACAAGAACTCGCTAAGGAGAAATACTAATATATGAAAATTTTCAATGCTCCTATTCTTCATCCCACAAGGCAAAAATAATTGAACATATTTGCAGGGAAATATTATAGAGGGGTATGTCTTTTCGAAACAGTCGTGTTTAGCAGCTTTTAACCTCTGCTACTAATTGTTTTTTTTTAAACATAAAACAAATTATCGGCCATGGCCATGTGTTCATTATTTTGCACAGCACACTCTACTCCCATGGCGTGTCCTAAGACCACTGCTAAGACAGCCCTGGAAATAAATAGCTTACATCGCAACCTGCTAGCGGCTTACGTTATATAACATAATCGTAACCTATAGGAAAAAGTGCTGTAATGCTTTTCCGCTTTCTCTATTTTACTACGCAACTCCAACTTAGGTTGTTAACGTCTTGACAGAATTTCCGCCAAAATAAATAGCAATTACTTGTTAGTTGTTGCCATTTATTTTGACGGATATTCTGTTAATATGCATGCCGCTTTGGGTATATGGGGATGTAATGCGCAACCCTTGAGTCGAGTTTCTTTCGAACGATTGTCATATCCTGCTGGAAAACGCGCGGAATTAGGAAGTTAATTTAACTTGTGTTATTTTACCGTCACCTGTACTGCGTTCACGCATTTTACAATTGACGTAGCCCCCACGTAAACCAACTATCGTTCGCGTGTTATTTCCAGGCCTTCTACGAGTAATTTCACTATACTTCGTATTGCCCACAGGATCTCTTCTTGTTTGTATGTCAATGTTCCAGGACTCGGCTCGCAAAGTATTATCACAGTTAGTGCAAGACCTCTGACGATAAACAACTCTCAGTGGGTAACTTTAAAGAACGGCCTATGGTAGAGGGTTTCCCGTCATAGTGAAATGAATGATACACTAGGGCTGCACGAACTGAATACCGGTATCGGTATTAAAAAAAAATACCGCGGTATACCAGTATATCGAAAACTGTTCAGATATATGAGCACATTTACCATGCAATATCGAGACTCGAGACATCACAGTCGGAACGAATTAGCATGTCTTGATGATGCGGTTCGAAGATATCAAAAATTATTACTTTCAAAATTAATTTATCAGATTTTCCCCAAAGATTTCAACAAATCTATATTATGTGACCCCGCATTGGAACGAGCTCAACGAGCTCGTGCCAATGAGGGGTAACATGATATAGTTTTGTTGACATTTTTGAAAATTATTTTTTCAACTGCTGAATTTGTATATTACGAGGGCACAAGCAGACGATTCCTTGGATAAAGGGATGATATTATTCATTCGGGGCTACAGTTAAAAAACTCACGACATCTTAAAAATTAAATTGTGGGTAAATAAATAATGACGATAAGCCGATATTTTTGTAATTACACCGGTATTCAATCGATATTGGTTTGAATACCGGTATATATCGGTTTATCGATATACCGTGCAGCCCTATGATACACTATTAAGCGGTTGCACCCTTCAACCACTAATTTCTCAGGATATCGTCAGTCGGTTTAACCCGTACGATGCGTGGTTCCCCTCGATTAAATCGGCAGCTATGTTACGTCGCCACCCGAAACGACGTTTAGGAGTATACTGTGGAAGCACCAGCCCGTACAACTGATGAACTGACCCACCAGACCAATATTCTCATATCACTGATAGTAGTTGAGCTTCCCGATCATTGTACATGTTGCTACCCCAGAGGTATTCACCATATTCAGCCAGCTGGACCACGTTGGTTGTAAAGTTCCACCAATAATATTATTACTCGAGAAGCTCTCCGTGTGGCTTCCCCAACAAATAAGCCATTGAGGTTAAACCATATACCTTGATAAAGAAGAGAAAAGACAATCCTACAGATTGCAGTTTTTTCGGGTAAGACTGTGTACATATTTTTATTCAACTCTCCGTGTTTGAAGCAATAAGAAGTAAATTAAATCACAGAATTGCTCCGAGACGTCATTGTTGGGCCGATTTTCACTCAGACGAAAAACAGAAAAGCGAAATTGAATCAATCATCAGAGAAAACTTGAAAATGTCCGGAGTAAGATTACTTCCTTCCTGTACAAATAAAACCACGTCTGGCTTCGGACGAACGTGCAAGTACGGTACGACTCAAATATTGATGTCCCTCAGCCATTTTGGTTTCTCTATTTGTTTTCCAGGAGCTTGAATGTTCAAACTTGTAAATAAACTGGTATCGCCTATTAGAACAAGCTGTTTGGGAGCGCGATGGCTCGATGTATTTATTTGGGTTTAATGCCACTTTCGACAGCCAGGACCACATCGTGTCGGGGAGTTTTACGGTGGAGGAAGCTGGAGTACGCGAATAGAACCACCGCACAACAGCGAGCAACTTTCAGACTGCCCAACGTACTAACTCCGTCCAAGCAGAATTAGCATTGGTTGAAGACAAGATTTCAGTGCACAAATCTACATGCAGTACGAATAATTACAAACAGGATATACAGTACGTGGAGAGTGTATTATCACTAAATCACCCGCAGAGTGGAGATTCCACTCTAGCAATAATTGCAAATTGCTGCAAAGCATAATAAGCACAAGCAAAGTTCCAGCCAATGGACCTCCGGGTTAAACCCGGAGGTCCATTGGCTGAAACATTGCTTGCGTTTTTTGTCCATATGTAGAAAATTTGAAAATGATACTTTGGGTGATAACTCCACTCCGCGGGTGATTTAGTTACAATCCACTCTCCATGTACTATAAAGCATAACATCTGGCGCTTGTTGTTCACAAGAGACTATAACAACCTGGCAGGTATCAAAATCATAGTTGCTTTGCATTACAGTACGTGGAGAGTGTATTATCACTAAATCACCCGCAGAGTGGAGATTCCACTCTAGCAATAATTGCAAATTGCTGCAAAGCATAATAAGCACAAGCAAAGTTCCAGCCAATGGACCTCCGGGTTAAACCCGGAGGTCCATTGGCTGAAACATTGCTTGCGTTTTTTGTCCATATGTAGAAAATTTGAAAATGATACTTTGGGTGATAACTCCACTCCGCGGGTGATTTAGTTACAATCCACTCTCCATGTACTATAAAGCATAACATCTGGCGCTTGTTGTTCACAAGAGACTATAACAACCTGGCAGGTATCAAAATCATAGTTGCTGAGTATTAGCATTCAAAGGCCTTACAGACACGTATCATTTCAGTTGTTCTATTGGAAATTTCCCTAAAATGAGTATGTGTTTTTTTGTGCATGTGCAGTGGTGAAGAGGGCACGTGTGTGGGAGAAACACCCCCAACACATAATTTCTCACATACGATTCGATGTTTCTGCAGTTAAATTAAACTTATTCATTTTATCCCAAGTTCAGGGGAACTCAACTGAAAAGCCACCCTGCCAGAAAGCCACTTCGGTAGTGGAATTATGGGTTGGATTGTTTCCTGGTTGTACTATACAGCGCCGGGTTTCTGGGTTAGTAATACTGCAGGAGAACTCAACTAAAAAGCCACTTTGCCCGAAAGCCACTTTGCCAGAAAACCACTCGTCGAGCTCGTTCCAATGAGTGGTCATAACCTATGTTTTTGAGACAAAAAATGAAAAAATTAATTATTCAAGAATTTTTTTGCAAGTGTCGTCTGTTTTCATGTTAGGTAAAGGGTTAATATATATTTCACTCTTGTGGAGGAGGAAGTGTGTCTCGTCGTCTACCACCCCACAATGTTGGGATAGACGTTGACAAAAAATTTAAAAAAATGTAAAAGAAACTAATTTTTACAGTTAGTTTACTCATTTCCGTCAGTAATCTACATGGCATTCGACAAGTAACTTGGGTTTTCTAATCTGAACATTGTGTGGAAAACTTTGATTATTGAATTGGAGAAAGGTCAGCAGTACAACATTGAATGTTTCACAAGTCATTGTCCGCCTGCAGAACGATAAATGCTATTAATCTCGTTACATAAAGTGCTTTATTAAGTAGACAAGTTTATCGATCGATTTCATTTAATTCTTGCGTTTGTTGAACATTATGATGAATGAAGCATAAAATCTCAACAAAAGCGTCTGTCCAGCAAAGTCACATAAAGTCGCGTGTTTTCGCATTATTTGGAAAATTTTAATAACAGCCCCGTTGACGGAAAACATTGATTTCTATCGCAACACAACAATATAATTGGCATAAATAGAGTCCATTATACAACATCTCTTATTATGGGCTATCTTTGGGCTATCTTTATTGTTTGGTCATCTTAACCTTCTATCGTATCAGTTGTCCAGCTTTGAAAGCTGATCCTAAATCTGATATCTGATTTGTTTTCCATTGTATGGCAGCATGTCGGAATTATTGAATACTTTAACGGGGTTGTCGGTCACTTAAAAATTTTTCTACCGGTGTGACAGGAATGATAGTCCGTAGGAACGTTAGTCCCTCTGGACTATTATTCCGCGGAATTATAGTCCTAGGTCTAACATTCCTAGGAATAGTAGTCCGCCGGACTACTATTCCTAGGAATGTTAGACCTAGGACTATAATTCCGCGGAATAATAGTCCAGAGGGACTAATTTTCCTACGGACTATCATTCCTGTTACACCGGGATTGAAATTTGGAGCTACGATTAAGTCTTTTGTACATTTAACCCCTTTCCTAAAGAATCGAGGTGCGCGGTGGCGTTGAGGTAACCGTTTCTCGTCAGATCACCGAAGTTAAGCAACGTCGACCTCTGTCAATCCTCTGATGTGTGACTGTCTGAGCGATCGATTCGGACTCCCGCGTTGTGTCTTTGGGCAAGGCACTTAACCCCGATTGTCCACATGGGGGCACGATGACGCCGTGTACTAAGACGGCGGTGCGCATGTCTTCAACCAATCTAACCCTGCCTGTATTGCAGTGCGGAGTTACGATGTTGGGGAGCAGGCAGCTGCTCGTCGTTGATCGGTGGTTCTCTCCGGGTACTCCAACTTCCTTCGCCCGTAAAACTGTCACGGTCATGATTAGCCATTGTGAATAAGTATGTGACCTTAAACACCAATCAATCAATAAAATAAATACCTAAAGAATCGCCCAATCCGCCCGCGTAATTTGCAAATTCAGCAGTTGAAAGAAATACATTTTTAAAAAATATCTCAACAAAACCATATCATGTGACCCCTCATTGGAACGAGCTCATCGAGCTCGTTCCAATGAGGGGTCACATGATATGATTTTGTTGATTTTTTTTTTAATTTTTTAAAAATACTAATTAAAATACTAAATTTTTATATCGTCAGCGTTGGGTAAAGGATTAAAACACAATTTATTCACAAAATATTGTATTTCACACGACGGCTGGTCTCAAGCAGAATATTTCTTTACATAGAACGAGACTCACGATGCAAATTGTTGTCTCCAAAATTCATCGTTTTACATTGATAACTTGATTTATATACACTCGTGGTTATTATCAACAACTATTGGACATACAACGAAAACAGACATGTTGTAGGACAAACTGGAAGAAACTTGAAATGGTTGATTGTAAAATTAAGCCACAATGAAGCTTAGAATTAACTCATTAATTATTAATCTGCTGTATCGAGTTACTCAGGAGAAAACGTTCTAAAAACGTTGAGTGTTTTTCAGAATAACAGTGTCACCGCCTTTTCTCTCATGATAGGACGCAAGCGGATATGCCAAAGTTGTGAAATAAAACAAAAAACTATTGAAACAATTCTGAGATATTCAGTACCGCGTAGGGACGTCGCGAAGATGACGGATTGGGGGTGTGAACGTTTTTTTGATGACACAAGGAATTGGTTTCATTGAAATTTTTTGTGATTTTTTTTTTCAGCTGCTTAATTTGCAAATTACTCGGACGGATGCGGTGATTCGTTAGGTAAAGGGGCAAAGTCCTATATATAAGCAATGGAAATATAGCTTGAAAATAGCTGATAAGTTATATATATTCGGATGTCTTCAAATAAGAAAGTGGAAGGACAAGCAGTTTTGTTTAAGAATTTCAGATATTTTGAGCATATTGGGCCAAAAACGAAAGGGGTTGTCTGGACTATTATAATGCTGCAGCAGTGCAATATATAGAATTAATAGATGGAATCATATCAAGAATATATATTGATATCTATACTCTTGATAGCCTGTAACATATCTCTGCTGCGTAAGGAGGTATTTTTGCTTTCATCGGATAAAACGGCAGCGGTCAATGAGTTAACCCTTTACCTAACGTAACGGCCAAAACCGACCATCGCTGTTGACAAAACTTGCCATTCCATTTTCATTTTTTGGCGTCATATCATAGCTTATGACCCCTCATTGGAACGAGCTTGAACTCGTTCCAATGAGGGGTCATAAGGTATGTTTCTGACGCAAACAATGTTAAAAATTAGTTATTCAATAATTTTATTTACAAGTGTCGTCTGCTTTCCACATTAGGTAAAGGGTTAAGGGGGAAAATCTTGGAAAAAACTCTGTGTGACAAAACAAAGGAATGTCAAATGCTTTCACATTAAAATGTATTTCGGTGGCATTTTCTATGAAATCTGTCTATCTATTAGGTTACTGAGGGGCATGAAGTCGCAATTTGCTGACAGAATGAACAGAAGTTTGTTTTCCAGTGATGACAGCTTTACCATCACTGGGTGCTGAGATGAGACACAGCATGGAATGCAATTTGTTTTCACGTATTGTTCAACTGTCCCGAACACGAATATCTATAAACACAGCTGTACATCATAATTCCATTTATAACAAAATGGTCATAAATCTCACTCTGACGTTATCGGCACGTTGTAGAGCTTACCGTTTCAAGTGTTTATCTGTCGTAAGAGCAACATTTTAACTTACAGCCCAAGAGCATAATTTTATCGTTTTGAATACGCACAAGTCACCGAGAAGCACGTGTAAGCAGGGGCGTATGGGCGGATGGGGGTGGGGGGGGGGGGCGCAAAACGGCAAACTTTTTTTTTATTTTTCGAGGCAAAGACATAGCCTGTGACCCCTTATTAGAACGAGCTCATTGAGTTCGTTCCAATGAAGGGTCGTCAGCTATGTTTTTGAGACTAAAAATGTAAAAAGATAAGAATTGAATAACCTCATTAAATAGGATGGCTGTTCAGTAAATGTGTGAGGTAGACCAATCAATATTTTCAACGTGCAGCCCCGAGGCTGCACGTTGAAAATATCGATTGGTCTACCTGAAATAATGAATATGGACTCTTCTAATTGCTGCCATTGAATTGGCATGGAAGATACCACTGTAGTTAAAAGGGTTAAAACTCAACAATAAGGATTTCGACTAGCATTTTCGAAACCTCTAATCTATCCACCCTAAAACGTTGATATTATTTTATCAATACGAACTTATGTTTACAAGAAAGGAGGTTGACTACTATCCTATCACTTGTGAAGAGGTTTCAGCCTTCATTTGACGACAGCGACATTCACACCATTGCTATACAACCGATGGTGTAAAGTAATGTTCCTGAGAATTTTCAACTCAACTATCAAGACGGGGTGGATGGGCCAAGTGAGGGAGCTAGTAGAGAACTACTCATTGGAGATCTCGGACCTAGACGTTGTGGCAATCCAGGGTAAAAAAATCGTCAGAGAAAGGGTGATGGAGGATTGTAACCGTAATTGGCGTGAGGGGGGTCAAATCAAAGAGGTCTTTGGGTGGCCTACGTGATAAAGAGAAGCCTGTTTTTGAAGAGTGCCTTGAAGGCACCTTTGGGGGGGGGGGGCACTGTTGTTCAAGCTGAGGTCGCGGTCCCTGGAGCTGAGGGGAAAAATTGGGAAAAACAATGAAAAGGAGTGCCAGATGTGTAATTTGGGCGTGATGGAGACTCTGGAACACTTTCGTCTAGAACGCCCAAAATACCAGTCTAAAAGAATAAGATTCGCTGGGAGAATAATGGGAAAGTGGGATGATAGAATGAAGGACATGTGGTCAGTGGGAGACTGAAAGGAGAGGGTTAATATGCTAATCGGAGAGATTGGGAAGAATGGGGCAAGGGATGTCATCAAGCTGTTCGTCTCCGAGTGTTGGGAGGAGAGAAGAAGCGTGGGAATAGGGAGGCAGTTGGGAGTGCAGGGGTAACCAAGACCTTCTCATCCGAGAACCGCGTTAAATTAGCTTCCGGCCAAAGTGTTATTTTTATTATTACTCCGCGGGAAAGTGGTTTGTAAACTTTAAACCCATAGAGTGTACTTTCACTCAGGATTTGACTGAAAAAATATGTGACAATATTATAAGAAGGCACGAGAAAAATCTCACTTCATGGGCCTCACTCAATCAGTCTCCGCGTAGTGGTCGTTACACTGCGTTAAGGGGGAATATGAGTAATGGAAATTTAGCTTGAAAATAGGTGGCATGTTATTTTCGATGGCGTCAAATGTCTAAAAAAATGTTATAATTTTTTTTCAATTTTTTGTTCATAAATACGTATGGACTGCAAAATAATGACTAATTATTATTTTGTTTAGATTTTTTTACGACATCCAAAATAACTTATTAGCTATTTTCATAGCTAACTTCCATTACTTATATAGCACCTTAACCCTTTACCTAACGAATTTGAAGTAATGTCCGTGTAATTTGTAAATTAAGCAGTTGAGAAAAATATACAGTTTTTAAAAATTTCAACAAAACCATATCATGTAACCACTCATTGCAACTAGCTCGTTCCAACAAGGGTAATGTGATATGGTTTTGTTGAAATTTCTTGAAAAATTCGAAAAACCAATAATTAAAATTTTAAATTGTGATATTATGTACGTTGGTGATGGGTTAACCCTTTACCTAACATGAAAAGCAGACGACACTTGCAACAAAAATTCTTGAATGACAATTTTTTTTTCATTTTTTGTCTCAAAAACATAGGTTATGACCCCTCGTTGGAACGAGCTCGACGAGCTCGTTCCAACGAGGGGTCATAACCTATGTTTTTGAGACAAAAAATTAAAAAATAATGAAAATTAATTGTCGATCTTTGAGAATAGCGCTGGCCGGTTTTGGCCGTTACGTTGGGTAAAGAGTTAACTAACTTTGAGATGAATATATGAAAGAAATGATAAGACAAATAGATTAACATTAGTTCAGTTGCCACATTGATAGAATGAATGGAATGAGCGAAACAGCGAATGAATAAATAAATAAATAAATGAATGAATAAATCTATCCTGTCAGTTTATTTGTCATCAGCATGATGGACAATAGTTTAAACCCTAACTTTCTATAATAAGGATTAGTCAGAGAGTCTTAATTACATTCAGCTAATCTGCTGATCCTCGGCATTTCCAATTTTGGTTCCTTCAAAACACTGGTCCAGAAGGATTATAACGATTGATTGGACAGCCCCCCAAGCGTCTTAATTAATAGCCTTAAGCTGCATATTCAATAAATAGTGTGGGTTTGACCAGAGTCAACAACCTCTTCACATTTGACAGTCCATCTGTGCATCTATTTAAATTCTGTTGTTCATTCTCCAGAAAGTCCAATTTTGTTCGAGTATCTGGTTTGAGAATTTTGTGTTGGACAGTTTGACGAATCTCTGTGACCTGCGTATCTCCGTCTGAAAAAATAAGAGGTAATGTATAGTCAATCATTTACTTCTGTTTGTGAACGTACACTGCCAGCTCCACCGAGCTGTAGGAGATCTACAAGGAAATTGTGATCCAATTTTCTGCTGTTGATAATTACGACTCCCAATATCACTTGGGGAACTTTTCAACCTCCAAGGGGCGAGTGGAGATATTTGGCCCGAACGACAAATATCCAAATCCAAACGGTAAAGGTTTCGTGCAAAATCATAAGCAATACCAGTGCATGGTGAGTTGCAGTGATCACACGAAAGCTTGTTGTGAGGTGAGATGTTTTACTTCATTTGAACCGCAAACACTCCTTACGGCCTGAAAATGGGGTTTCACCTTATCAATCAAACATGGAAAGACAGATAATGTAAGAAGTATCATTCCAATGTGTTCCCTTTTTGCCACTATATCGGTCCCAACAGGGTTCTGACGCCATATTGAAATCCCTGAAAAAGTTGGCCTACGAATGCTTGTGTCGGTCCGGAAAAGGTCTTGAAAAGTATGGAGAACTGGGAAGCCTTGTGGGTATTGAAAAACTATGGAAAATAATTTTGTGAACAAACTTGAACATATGAATATTTAAAAAGTACCTTTGATACACTTTGTAGTTTAATAGTCTTTGTTTACTCGAACAAAACTCAGGAATCTGCAAAAAAAAGAAAATGATGTTGGAAACTTCCCCGATTAACCCCGCAGAGGCCTGAGGATTTTAAAACATTTTTGCTGAACGTTGGCAGGCGGTACCCTGTGACGTTGCAGTTGTTTTTCAACAAGTCTTGGCTGCCTATATAGGCACCCAAGACTTGCCTAAAAACGACAGATAGATTGTAACTTGCACCTTGCATCTATCCAGAGACTGCGTATCGGAGCACCTGTTCTGTTGTTGTATAAGTGATCAGTCGGAAATAGGCCTTTATGTGTTAACACTAGAGTATGTCAAGATTATTTTTGTATTCTAATGGGTCGGGAAAGTGAGATGACATGCCTGGAAAACGTATGGAAAAAGTTTGGATTTTTTTTTCGCATTTATGTGTTCGAACCTTGTCTAAATCAAACTTTGCTGGCATACATTAATTTTTTTCCTGTTCTTGTGTAATTTAGTTATGGCATAGATAATTGCGTCTGCATGCGATGAGAAGACTGACGCTTCTGTACTCTTTTAACCCTTTACCTAACATGAAGACTAGACGACACTTGCAAAAAATACTTCAACAGCTAATTTTTTTCATTTTTTTGTCTCAAAAATATAGGTTATGACCTCTCATTGGAACATGCTCGACGAGCTCGTTCCAACGAGGGGTAATAACCTATGCTTTTGAGACAAAAAAAATGAAACAATAATGAAAATTAATTGGCGATTTTTGAGAATAGCGCTGGCCGGTTTTGGCCGTTACGTTGGGTAAATATTTAAGATAAAGCGCTGTAATTATCAAAATAAGTTTCCATCAACCAAATGTCGCGATATGCTTTAAGATGGAATCAAACGAAAGGATGACAGCTATTGCTTCCAACTTCTTAAAGAAATATATGCACTATGCAGAACAGATCAATATGTGCTGACAACTTTAAACATTTCCTGACTGAATCAGTAAAATCCGTTTAGCGTTAAATACAAAATATAGACTTTCTTTAATTCTTTTTTTTTTTAATTTTCTGTTTATTTTGCTCTCTTTCTGCATCGTTACGTGCTGCTAGAAATAGTTTATGCCCCCCTCAGTGGAACAATCTTGATGAGATCGTTCGAATGAAGTGTCCTAAACTATATTTTGAAGCATTTTGTTTATATCATTGAGGAAAGTACAGTTAAAAGTGTACCGTGAATCGTGTTGGGGAAAAAGTTTAAATATTAAGCTGGCGAATCAGTAAACCGCACCGGAATTATACAAAACACTTCCTGTCTAAATGTCCTTATCTTTATCCTCCTGACTTCCCTGTGTGGTGACACAGTTCTAACTTCTTGTATGTTGTGGTAAACACGTTCTCTTTTACTGGGACCAACGCTCGAGAGGGACCTCTAAAGTGGGAAACGTGATTCTAAGCAACTGTCTACACGTGTGTTCTGACCTGGCCCTAGATGCCCAAAGTGACTCTAATGAATATTGTTCTCTCATACCATGACGCCTAAATCCGTTACTGTTCGAGTCGGTATTTTCCAGCGCATGAGAAGCAAAAGAAAAGTTTTATTACATTTATTCTACCTATGTCAGCTGTTGTATAGTGCTTGGAGACATGATTGCCTCTAAATCACCCACAGCGTGAACTTCCATTCAGAAAATAACCAACGAATGCACCGTGAGTAAGCACGAGAAGAAGTAAAATTCGACACATGACCTTCTGGTTTCAACCCGAAGTTTTATTTAACGGAACATTGCTCACATTTCATGTTTTGTTTTCAAAATTTGAAGTTTTGTCGGATGGATATCCCTCTGCCAGTGTTTTGGTGATAATTAGGGAACACTTCACATTCTTCGTACTGTACAAATACTGTAACATTAGGACCACAAAGTTGTGCTCAAACGACTAGTGAATTTCAAAGTCGACTACCAAAAGTCAAGTCGACTTCGACTGGTCATTGGTGATAACTTGTCTCCTTATAACAGTGTTGGTGTTCCAGTAGAGTGCTGAAGGTCCAAATTTGGCTTCATTTGGGCATTCATATACAGCAACTTACTGGAACATTATTGTGTTAATGTGTTTCTAATTATGCTAAGAGTGAAATTATATAGTCTTATTTAATTTGCCTTGTTGCGATTTATGGGAGAGTGCCTATGGGCACTCTCCCATAAATTGCAACAAGGCAAATTAATAACATATCCTGATAGCCCAAAATAATTCAGCACTCTACTAGTACCAGTTAAAACAAACTACTGTCACTACTATCAGATGGCAATAGATGTATACATTGATTGCCCAATATTGCTGTTCAAACTATCTGACAGTGGCACAGAAGGGATACTATTTACCTAAAAGCTTGAACTCCTCCGACTAGTCGACTGCACAATTGAGAGTCGACTACTGGTTTGCTCAGAGTCGACATCGACTAGTCGACTAATCGTTTGAGTACTACCACAAAGTAGATCGTCTGTTTCTCCGGCCATTGTTTCTAAAAATGTATGTGGTCGGGCGGTTTTTAGCTCACCTTGACAAAGTCGAACGGAGCTAATCCCATAGCTCTCCATCCGTCGTCCGTCCGTCATCCGTCAACAACATATTTTGGTCTTCTCCTCCAAAACCACTGGGCAAATTCAAGTGAAAGTTTGTGTGAGTGATGGTCCCGAAGGAGCATTGCATGTTTGTTCAACTCAACATGCCCAGCCCCATAGCGAGGAGGTTGGGGAAAATGCCCGAAAATATTTTTAAAATCTTCTTCTCATGAACCAGTAGGTACACTGACTTGATTTTTGTTATGGAGCTTCCTTTTGAGGTGTAGATTCAAATTGATTGTAACGAAGTTCGTGAAGCAATATTTGTCTTTGTAATGACAGGGGTTAGATTATTGACTCCGCCAAAAAATCTATTTTCTGAACCGATGGTCCGATTTGAACCAAATTTGGTACGTGGTATTATTGGGTCATAAGCACATGACTTGTGCAAAAAAAAAAAAAAATTCCGCATCCCCATGGGAACCCCAGGAGCTAAAAATAGAAATATTTTCAAACGCCCATATTCCCAAACCACACGGAACAGAGAACTGTTAGTTGGCATGAAGCATCCTTAGGGCCAGTAGAATTGAATGGTAAAACAAAAATTGCCATTGGTTATGTAGGGGTGTTCTGTTGAGGGCATCGAACAAAATGCTGAGTCAGCATATTTGCAAAAAATAAAAAAAATCTTTTCTCCACAACCAATGATCGGAATCTTTTGATATTCGGTTTACAGCATCCATAGGGTTTTGTTCAAATCGGGTCCATAGGTTAATATTTGGGCAGGCTATGGTAGCCCAAATTTTAACTTAATGCAATATAAAGAAATTTCTTTAAAATTTTTTTAGGGAGGTCAGTTTCAACTTTGTTCAAATCGAGAGCCTGGGTTAATATTCGGGCTCCCTATGGGAGCAAGAATTGGCCATGTAGCTGAATAATTAGAAATTTTGTGTTCAGTTCCCTCCAGAGGTGTGTAACTGAGATTAATCCACACAGGTTATATCAAGGGGCTTCATAAGGGATTTTACATTATGATTAACTGAAGAGTAGACATGATGCTCAGACTATTTGTCACTCCTGATGGGGCTCAAGGATTGACAGTGTATCCTATGAAGATGGATTGCTTAATGTAGACTCATTCTTGGACTCTGTTTATATTGTGTTCTGTTCAAGGTGAGCGCTTCAGGCCCCGTGGGGCCTCTTCTTATTTTTGTAATTATTTCTTTGCCATCAAAAGTTCATGTTCTTGGTTTGTTTTATGTTTTAGGCCTAATAATCTACACAGTAGCATGGGTAATGATGTATTTCGTCCTTTCAGTGCAAGAAGGCTTTGCAATGCTAAAGCCTTGTTGTACTGAAGGGACAAATTTATCAATTTTATTAACTTGGATAAAATATCAGACATAAACCAAACCATTTAATTTTTATTTTTTTCTAAGTTTGCACTGGTTATAAAAAGAGCACGCGGCAGCCAAAAGGACCGAGCAGGTGGGCCTGAGAAACAGATTTTTAACTTTTTTAGGCCTGAATAACTTTTTTAATCTAGGTGACTCATTTTCGTTCATTTTTTATCAAACAATTAATAACAGCCACGGTCCGTGACTTGATCTGATAAAACAGAAAAAAACGAACGAAAAAGCAATATTATCTTCGTCACGAACACTGTGAGAGGATTAACCCACCGTAACCAAGTTTCTGGATTGTATCGCCTTCTGCAATGCTATTTAACCCTTTACCCAACGAATCGCCCACATCCGCCCGCGTAATATGCAAATTCAGCAGTTAAAAAAATATTATTTTTCAAAAAATTTCAACAAAACCATATCATGTGACCCCTCGTTGGAACGAGCTCGTCGAGCTCGTTCCAACGTGGGGTCACATGATATGGTTTTGTAGAAATTTGAAAAAATTATATTTAAAATAATATATTTTGATATCGTCTGCGTTGGGTAAAGGGTTAACCCTTTTACTGCCACGTCTACTTTAGCCATATATGGAGGAGCGTAAGTGTTATTGATCGAGGTGGAATCCGTTATTCATTTGGTGGGTGGGTTGGGGCGCTAGAACGCTTGGTGGTTAGAGCATTGGACTTAAACCGAAATGTCGACTGTTCGATCCTGACCAGCGGTAACTGCGTTGTGTCTTTGGACAAGGCACTTAATCCCGACTGCCCACGTGGAGGAGGGGGGGGGGGGGGCACGGTGGCGATGTGTACTAAGCGGAACTGCAAGTCGATGGTGCGCTGTTACCTATCACTGCTTGTGCAGAGTTGGTTAGTTGGGTCATCTGACAGTTGCTTGCCGTTGCTCGGTAGTTCTCTCTGGGTACTCCGGTTTCCTCCACCCATAAAACTGTCCGGTACGGATGTTGAAAGTGACGTTAACCGTTTAACCCTTTACCTAACCTGAAAAGCAGACGACACTTGCAAAAATAATTCTTGAATAACTATTTTTTTCATTTTTTGTTTTCAAAAACATAGGTTATGACTCCTCGTTGGAACGAGCTCGACGAGCTCGTTCCAACGAGGGGTCATAACCTATGCCGTTTTTGAGACAAAAAATGAAAAAAAATAATGAAAATTAATTGGCGAGTTTTGAGAATAGCGCTGGCCGGTTTTGGCCGTTACGTTAGGCAAAGGGTTAACAAGGCACAGGATATCTAAAACCTTTCACACAATTTTCAAAAACTTTCAGCAAATTATATCCTGTAACTCCTCATTGGAACGAGCTTGTTCAAATGAGGAGTCCCATGATATGGATTTGTTGACATTTTGTGATTTTTTTTTCTTTTTTCAACTACGCAGTTTGTAAATTGCGCGGGCGTATGCGTCCGATTCGCTAGATAAAGGGGAAAGTCAATAAACAAACTTAGGCGGGTCCCCTAGGAATCCGGGACCTGGAGTTGTGCTTGTTTTTTTGGTAAACAAGTTCTGTTTTACTGGTAAAATAAGCCCCGAATACAAGTCCACAGTGTAACTCCAAGACAGTGGGTAGCACAAGTATATGATGCGATCAAGATATAGTTGCAGATGCTGAAAGTAGCGTTAAACGCCATGCCTAAATAATTCATTGATGTGAGACAGGGAGGAATCGGCAATAAATTACAGTACGTGAAATTCAGTCATAAAAACTACAGCTGTTACGAAGATTCGACGTTCGATCTTTGACTGCACATTCCATTATTATTTCCTTTGTCGAATAATCGGTAAATATTACCCCTTTAAATAT